>JAQOTN010000004.1:0-421198 GCA_028554745.1 Blastocrithidia nonstop
AAACATCTAGTTGACTAAGTAAGCGATAAAATTGTATACAAGTATAAAAAGTTGTATGCTAGTAATGCTTGGGCTACTACAAGCAGCAAAGGTTAGGTAATGGTCGCTTCTGATCCACATTTAACTACAAACTTGCCTACTATTTGGTATTATACACATTTAATATTTCCTGATGACAATGGCTCAACTTTCTAAGCTTCCGGCATGTGTGTAGTAGGAATTCCTGGTGTACACATAGGCAAAACTCCTTATCTTTCATGGGGTATTACCATGAGTATGACTGACCTAGAAGACATGTTTGTTATTCCTCCGCCAACGTTTACAGGTTTAAAGGATAATGAATACTGATACAATGGAACTGTACACCAACTTACTGAACGTCATGAAAAAATTTCAATAAAAGGTAAGAAAGACTATAATTTTATTGTTGAGGATTCTATTTTTGGCCCTATAAATCTCTGATTTGTTAGGATTAAAATCTTTGTTAAGAGTTGCGTTATATGCGGTACCGCTTCGCAAAGACGACAGTACTTCATTTGACGCATTACTAGCTATGACAGACCCTTCTGTCAAGACAGCGGATGCATTAATGAATGCATTAATGGATTTGCAAGCTCCAGGATTTTCCATCCCGATTGGTGATTCTAATGGTAATATAGCCTATGCTGTCACTGGTAAACACCCATTGCGTAACATCGGACATACAGGCAAATATCCGACTTGTGCCTGTGATGGCTACAAAGTGATTGACCAAATATGTCGATTAGTATATGCCATGCAAGGACATGTAATACCAGACAATGAAACTTGTATTTTACCTGACGGTGCTGTAAACACACTTAATATCACCCTTCTTGAGCCATATCTACCAAGCATTTTTCGAGCAAAAAGTTTCATGGCATACATATGTGTCTAGTGAGCGTGATGTTGCAGATGCTCGTGTTCCAAAATAAGCTAGCCATGAATTATCCTCATGTCTTTATCCCATTCAATAACTAAGTTGCGGCAATATCTGCAGCCAACCAAAAAGTTCTCCCCAACGGTTATCCGTATTATTTAGGTTATGATTATGTGTGGCCATATCGTGGTGCTCGAATTCAATAACTCATCAAGAAATCAGCTAATCAAATTGAACGGCAAGACACGCACATGTCAATTCAATTGGATAAGCAAAGCAATATATGAACAACAGATTTCAGAGCTATTGTTGAAGGAAGTGAATTTCAACAGATAATTAACAAAGATTCTTCTTCTCAGACATGGGTTAAACGATTACTAGCATGGGATGGCAAATCTACTATTGGCAGTGTAGAGGCAGCATTCTTTTGGCGATGGGTACAGCGAATGGCAATATTACCGCGTGATGTTATGGTAACATTAAACTAAAGTCATTGAAGTGTTAGTAGCCGTTATATTGTCAGGATGATAACTGCAAACAGCACACGTATGCATAACGATTGCTTACGGTACATTACATCACCATAGAATTTGCTACCTTTAAATTGGAGCTGATTTATCATCTCCAAATGCCTGTATGATATTTGCAGCTCAGAAATTTATTGAACAGGCATCCAATCAAAACTTTAAATAGCGCTGGGGAATTGAGACAAACAATTTGTAGGGAATTCACGAGCTTTTATAAACTACAGCAGCCGCTCCAATATTTCAACGGAAAATGCACAAAGCTGGCGATATGAGTTCTATTTGCGTATCTGATCATTCGATCGATGATAATTTTCCCTCACACGAAGCTAGCAGTATGCGCCAATTATATGATTTATGAAATAACACAAATTATATGTATGTAGCATTACCAGGAGGTCAGAGTGGTAATCCTTATTCACGTTTCTATCAAACAGTTGTGGGACAAGTTTGCTGTATAGGAATACGTTTCTGTACCTGTAAGTGTAAATACACTAAACTCTGTACATCATCGTGCAACGCAGAAACTTCAAGCAAAGTAAAAAGCTAGCATCCTTATAAAGCATCTCTTACGTGCCTAGTTTTACTAACAAACACTGTATTTATTTAATAATTTGTTAAATTATAGTTATATTGCACGTTAATAAACTATAATCATTACTTAAAATAATTATTTTATATGCGAGAAGTGTTTGATTTATGTAAATTGCTAAGAACGTACACAATAAAAGTATTAAATAATAAAAATATGAAAATTTTTTAAACAGAACCGTTACATAATTTAAGTGTATTAACAGTTTGTCAATTGTTTTAATAAGCAATTGAAAGTAAATTGGTACAAAGCTGAAATGAACTAAATTATTGAACTACTCTCAGTGAAACTAATATATATTTAACGTCAGAGTTAATATTTTTTTGTTTGAAATTACCTTACACAGTCTTAAAATTATGGAATTGTTGTTAACGATAAAATTGTATTTAATTTAACAATTAGCTTAATTATATATAATTGTTTTGTTGTACATGATAACTTTTAATATTACAAGGTAAAATTATGGAGAGTTGTATTACGATTTGAGAATAATCAAAAATAGTAACTATCCAATTTTTAAACTATTATTAATCTAGGTTTTTTGTATTGATTGCCATTTTACCACCAACTACACGTTAGTTTGGTGGTGATAGTTAACATCTGAACTTTTTTACTTGTCCAGATGAATAATATTCATGAATTCAAATAGTGAATAATTCATAAAAAGATGTGTAAATCAGCATATGTTAACTAATTGTGATAATCTGATTTTGCTTTTGAAAAGAAAAATGACAGATTTAATATATTTACAGAATATTATCAACTAGTAGTTGACCACTGAAGTTAACGACTGCACATCGTAATGAATAGATTAACCAGTAATGTGTTTTTTTCCTAAAAATTGTATTATGCTTTAACAATGCAGCTCATAACATTAAACATAATTTTTTTTTCATTATTATTACATGTTTCAATACGCCATAAAATTTCCTAAATTTTTTTCAAGTATTACTTTTCCTTTTTTTCCTCACTGAAAATTAGTAAATGTACACATATCCTAACGGAAATAGTGGTGCTTCTACACCATATGGAAACGACTATGGAGGCATTGGCTATCCAGTTAGCGGACAACCCTTTTCTACAAGTTCACCAACACCATCTATATTTACAGCACAGCAAGCTTCAGGTGTTCCAACAGGAGTTTACGTTCCATCATCCGCACGTCCTTACATTAGTCCATAAATTGCTTAATGATTTCGTGCGGTTGACCAAAATTGTAATGGTAGTATAAATGTTCAGTAGCTTAACTCTGCACTCTCAACATCTGGTAATAAATTTAGTTTGTCAACTACAGAGAAACTATTGCGTATGTTTGATAAAAATAATAATGGTTAGATCGGAGTTGATTAATTTGCAGAATTACATAAATTCATATTGACGATGAAAGCTGGTTTTTAGTCCCGTGATGTGAGAAAGGAGGGACGTTTGACAGGTGATTAGATTCGAACAGCATTATTATCTCATGGCTATCATATTTCGTAGGAGTCATTTCAAGTAATGATGAGAAAATTTGATCGTAGCAAGCGTGGGAGTTTAGGTTTCGATGATTATGTTTAGTTGTCTATTTTTATTTCTAAAACACGTGAAGTATTTGCATTTTACGATCGGCAACGTACAGGACAGGTGGTGTTTAATTTTAACACATTTCTTGCAGGTGCGGTGTCCATTTTACAAGAGTAACACTAGTGTTGAGCTAATATATAATTTTATTGTTAATTTGATCGCAAAGCTAGTAAAAAAAGTGCATATTACAGTGTAATGTATTAATTTTATATATGATAAATCTGTAACATGTAGAATTATGTATGTTTATAATAAAATATATGTTTTTCCTTTTTCCTTGTTGTCTAATTACATTATTTCTTCCTATACTTTTACATCGATTTTACATAAAAGAGTAAACTTGATTTGAATGGCCAAAAAAATTATTCCTATTTATATAATTTAGTATGCGTATTAAAATAACAAATTGTATGAACGACCTACAATTGATATGCTTATTACTCTCTTCTATGTTGTCCATTTGTAAATTTAAAACTTTAAATTACGGAATCAACTTATTTCTCCTTATTTCTCTAAATTGAAATATTTGTTTTCGAATGATACAAAATACGTTTTTGATAAAGTTGACACAGCATAAAACCTATTAATACTTTTGTAAGAAGTAAAATAATAATCAGTTTTTATATTTAATAAATAAGTAATTAATTTTCTAAGCATATAATACTTGAATATCATATAGTGGTAAATTTAATATAATTATATATATATTTATTATAAATCAAAATAATATTTTTTAAAATATATATACATACATACATTGTATTATATATAATTTTTTGGTTTACCTAAAAGTTGTTAAAATGAAGAGAAATATTTAGGGCGAACCTATAAGTGAGGAAATGACGTCCCACAACGCAAAATAAATGCATTATGACAATCAATACTCATCTTTTTACAAAGAAAACGAAGAAAATGAAGGTTAGAAAGTTCATGTATTTACAACACGCGACCGTATCGCGAATGTGTCAGCTCTTATACTCCTCACACTTGTTGCTGTGACTGCCATAATCAGTATAGCAGCCGGTGCTTGTGCGTTACATTCCATTGCAGGTCTCCCTTTTTCCCACTTCCCTCTTCTTTTGGCAGCAGGAGTAGCACCAGTAGTAGTGGGATGTGTTTGTGTGATACTTGTCGGAGTAGTCATTTGGTACATAATGATGCGAGCTATGGGCTTTAAATTCTATGGAATGTGTTGTTACACTTCGACGAAAGCACGATCTGCACTTCGAGTAATGTTGTTTGGTGTATTTCCTTTTATAATTTTTGTTATCTTATTGGTCTTATGCATTCTTGGATTCACGGTATATAACCTAAGCAGGCAGATAGCTCCATTGAATAAAGATTATAAAAAAGTTTTTTGATTAAATGGAGATATTTAAATTATTCGGGATGACAACGGATTAACTCATATAAAAGCTCAAAGTCGTCGTGATGCTTATTTTGGACAAGGGTTTGCAGAAGCTCAGGATCGTCTGTTTCAACTCGAATTTCATCGTCTTACTGCAAAAGGAGAATTGGCTACATTAATCGGTTAGAAAGGTTTAGAGACCGATATTCAAATTCGAACATTAAATATACGTGATGCTGCTTATGGTTTATGTAATAGGCTCAGTAATGAAAATCGTGAATATCTCGAAGCATTTGCCGATGGTATAAACTTGTTTTTGCAAGAAGAATCTAAGCGACCTGTATAGTTTTTCTTTCTCGGACCAAGTTTACTTAAGTTTCATAACCCGAAACCATTCTCCTACCTTGATGTTTGTTTAACGGCGCGCTTAATTCAATGACAAATGTCAAGCAACTTCGCTTCTTAGGGCGAGCGCTTTAACGTGTGGGCAAAGACAGGCAGATCCTATAGTGAAGTTTAAGAGTTGTATTCTGATTCGATGAATGTAACAAATACTATTCTTTCACAATAACAAATGGCCAACCTCATGATTCATAATGGTGACATCATAATCAATGCAAGTATGACCCCTTCGTAGCGACAAGCTGCAATTAGTGACGCCTTTAAAAACAACATAGTAAAATAGGAGACAGGAAAGAAAATATAGGAGGCAATATATGATAATCTGTTTTCCATTGTGCGTACACTTATTTTTGGAAACAACTCACAATTGTCTAATGGACTTCAATCGCAACATAAGAAAGAAGAAATTTCATCAAATCTTAACAAAGTGACGAGGACATTTGACAAAATAAAAGAAACAGCATCACAGTTGCTGACAAAACATCTAGTTGACTAAGTAAGCGATAAAATTGTATACAAGTATAAAAAGTTGTATGCTAGTAATGCTTGGGCTACTACAAGCAGCAAAGGTTAGGTAATGGTCGCTTCTGATCCACATTTAACTACAAACTTGCCTACTATTTGGTATTATACACATTTAATATTTCCTGATGACAATGGCTCAACTTTCTAAGCTTCCGGCATGTGTGTAGTAGGAATTCCTGGTGTACACATAGGCAAAACTCCTTATCTTTCATGGGGTATTACCATGAGTATGACTGACCTAGAAGACATGTTTGTTATTCCTCCGCCAACGTTTACAGGTTTAAAGGATAATGAATACTGATACAATGGAACTGTACACCAACTTACTGAACGTCATGAAAAAATTTCAATAAAAGGTAAGAAAGACTATAATTTTATTGTTGAGGATTCTATTTTTGGCCCTATAATCTCTGATTTGTTAGGATTAAAATCTTTGTTAAGAGTTGCGTTATATGCGGTACCGCTTCGCAAAGACGACAGTACTTCATTTGACGCATTACTAGCTATGACAGACCCTTCTGTCAAGACAGCGGATGCATTAATGAATGCATTAATGGATTTGCAAGCTCCAGGATTTTCCATCCCGATTGGTGATTCTAATGGTAATATAGCCTATGCTGTCACTGGTAAACACCCATTGCGTAACATCGGACATACAGGCAAATATCCGACTTGTGCCTGTGATGGCTACAAAGTGATTGACCAAATATGTCGATTAGTATATGCCATGCAAGGACATGTAATACCAGACAATGAAACTTGTACTTTACCTGACGGTGCTGTAAACACACTTAATATCACCCTTCTTGAGCCATATCTACCAAGCATTTTCAAAAAAGTTTCATGGCATACATATGTGTCTAGTGAGCGTGATGTTGCAGATGCTCGTGTTCCAAAATAAGCTAATCCTCATGTCTTTATCCCATTCAATAACTAAGTTGCGGCAATATCTGCAGCCAACCAAAAAGTTCTCCCCAACGGTTATCCGTATTATTTAGGTTATGATTATGTGTGGCCATATCGTGGTGCTCGAATTCAATAACTCATCAAGAAATCAGCTAATCAAATTGAACGGCAAGACACGCACATGTCAATTCAATTGGATAAGCAAAGCAATATATGAACAACAGATTTCAGAGCTATTGTTGAAGGAAGTGAATTTCAACAGATAATTAACAAAGATTCTTCTTCTCAGACATGGGTTAAACGATTACTAGCATGGGATGGCAAATCTACTATTGGCAGTGTAGAGGCAGCATTCTTTTGGCGATGGGTACAGCGAATGGCAATATTACCGCGTGATGTTATGGTAACATTAAACTAAAGTCATTGAAGTGTTAGTAGCCGTTATATTGTCAGGATGATAACTGCAAACAGCACACGTATGCATAACGATTGCTTACGTTAAATTGGAGCTGATTTATCATCTCCAAATGCCTGTATGATATTTGCAGCTCAGAAATTTATTGAACAGGCATCCAATCAAAACTTTAAATAGCGCTGGGGAATTGAGACAAACAATTTGTAGGGAATTCACGAGCTTTTATAAACTACAGCAGCCGCTCCAATATTTCAACGGAAAATGCACAAAGCTGGCGATATGAGTTCTATTTGCGTATCTGATCATTCGATCGATGATAATTTTCCCTCACACGAAGCTAGCAGTATGCGCCAATTATATGATTTATGAAATAACACAAATTATATGTATGTAGCATTACCAGGAGGTCAGAGTGGTAATCCTTATTCACGTTTCTATCAAAATTTGTGGGACAAGTTTGCTGTATAGGAATACGTTTCTGTACCTGTAAGTGTAAATACACTAAACTCTGTACATCATCGTGCAACGCAGAAACTTCAAGCAAAGTAAAAAGCTAGCATCCTTATAAAGCATCTCTTACGTAAAAATTGTATTTAGGAAAATATTTTTTAATAAGCATGTAATTTATAATTATTTACACAAAAATCAGATTTCTGATAATTTATTTACTAACTTACCCTCTCATTTCTTCAATTATGACAACTGTTTTTAATAGTGCCTAGTTTTACTAACAAACACTGTATTTATTTAATAATTTGTTAAATTATAGTTATATTGCACGTTAATAAACTATAATCATTACTTAAAATAATTATTTTATATGCGAGAAGTGTTTGATTTATGTAAATTGCTAAGAACGTACACAATAAAAGTATTAAATAATAAAAATATGAAAATTTTTTAAACAGAACCGTTACATAATTTAAGTGTATTAACAGTTTGTCAATTGTTTTAATAAGCAATTGAAAGTAAATTGGTACAAAGCTGAAATGAACTAAATTATTGAACTACTCTCAGTGAAACTAATATATATTTAACGTCAGAGTTAATATTTTTTTGTTTGAAATTACCTTACACAGTCTTAAAATTATGGAATTGTTGTTAACGATAAAATTGTATTTAATTTAACAATTAGCTTAATTATATATAATTGTTTTGTTGTACATGATAACTTTTAATATTACAAGGATTACCACCACCAACTACACGTTAGTTTGGTGGTGATAGTTAACATCTGAACTTTTTTACTTGTCCAGATGAATAATATTCATGAATTCAAATAGTGAATAATTCATAAAAAGATGTGTAAATCAGCATATGTTAACTAATTGTGATAATCTGATTTTGCTTTTGAAAAGAAAAATGACAGATTTAATATATTTACAGAATATTATCAACTAGTAGTTGACCACTGAAGTTAACGACTGCACATCGTAATGAATAGATTAACCAGTAATGTGTTTTTTTCCTAAAAATTGTATTATGCTTTAACAATGCAGCTCATAACATTAAACATAATTTTTTTTTCATTATTATTACATGTTTCAATACGCCATAAAATTTCCTAAATTTTTTTCAAGTATTACTTTTTTTCCTCACTGAAAATTAGTAAATGTACACATATCCTAACGGAAATAGTGGTGCTTCTACACCATATGGAAACGACTATGGAGGCATTGGCTATCCAGTTAGCGGACAACCCTTTTCTACAAGTTCACCAACACCATCTATATTTACAGCACAGCAAGCTTCAGGTGTTCCAACAGGAGTTTACGTTCCATCATCCGCACGTCCTTACATTAGTCCATAAATTGCTTAATGATTTCGTGCGGTTGACCAAAATTGTAATGGTAGTATAAATGTTCAGTAGCTTAACTCTGCACTCTCAACATCTGGTAATAAATTTAGTTTGTCAACTACAGAGAAACTATTGCGTATGTTTGATAAAAATAATAATGGTTAGATCGGAGTTGATTAATTTGCAGAATTACATAAATTCATATTGACGATGAAAGCTGGTTTTTAGTCCCGTGATGTGAGAAAGGAGGGACGTTTGACAGGTGATTAGATTCGAACAGCATTATGTATTATCTCATGGCTATCATATTTCGTAGGAGTCATTTCAAGTAATGATGAGAAAATTTGATCGTAGCAAGCGTGGGAGTTTAGGTTTCGATGATTATGTTTAGTTGTCTATTTTTATTTCTAAAACACGTGAAGTATTTGCATTTTACGATCGGCAACGTACAGGACAGGTGGTGTTTAATTTTGACACATTTCTTGCAGGTGCGGTGTCCATTTTATAAGAGTAACACTAGTGTTGAGCTAATATATAATTTAATTGTTAATTTGATCGCAAAGCTAGTAAAAAAAGTGCATATTACAGTGTAATGTATTAATTTTATATATGATAAATCTGTAACATGTAGAATTATGTATGTTTATAATAAAATATATGTTTTTCCTTTTTCCTTGTTGTCTAATTACACTATTTCTTCCTATACTTTTACATCGATTTTACATAAAAGAGTAAACTTGATTTGAATGGCCAAAAAAATTATTCCTATTTATATAATTTAGTATGCGTATTAAAATAACAAATTGTATGAACGACCTACAATTGATATGCTTATTACTCTCTTCTATGTTGTCCATTTGTAAATTTAAAACTTTAAATTACGGAATCAACTTATTTCTCCTTATTTCTCTAAATTGAAATATTTGTTTTCGAATGATACAAAATACGTTTTTGATAAAGTTGACACAGCATAAAACCTATTAATACTTTTGTAAGAAGTAAAATAATAATCAGTTTTTATATTTAATAAATAAGTAATTAATTTTAATAGAAGTACTCATAATACATTTTGAAAAGTTTTTATAATTTGGTTCGCTACACATCTTCACATTAAAAATATAATATTTTGAAAGTATAATATATTTGTGCAGTTGTGCTTCTTTACCTGAAATCAATACTAATGCTTGATACTTTTTTCAATTCTTAGCAACAATGTGCTTAAATGTATATAGTTAACACGTTTTATTAAGCTGAGTGTTATCTTCATTAGAACGTTTCACCAATGACGTGTTGTTAAGGTTTATCTACTAATAAAATTTCCGAGAAAAGTAGTATATAGTCTGATAATATTTATAACAATGTTTTCAAGGTATTAATTGATGTATTATCTACATTTCAAGATGTTTAAAGTGCTAGCTGTTACAAATGATCTTGTTATGATCAAAAGTAGATTGACTAAAACTCTTTACAGTGTTAACAATAATGAAAATTGTCTTAATTTGCCCTAAATACTATTGCACATTGTAGTCCGGCTAACAAAAACGTACATATTTTGAATAGAACATTGCAATTAGCGTCATCAGTGTGTGGTGCCAATAAAATTGTTAGCTCTTGATTATAAAGAAGCTAACATTTGATGTAAAAATGTTTTACATCATATGATTGTGTTTAAATATCACTTTTTCTGATGCCATAGTTATTTGATAATGCCACGCAAATATTTTCTTATACCTCACTACGGTGCTTGTTACTATACATCGATATTATAAGAAAAATGTTGATTCGAGCACATTTGTTTGTGAACCATTTAACAGACATATTTGTAAGAAAGAGCTCTTCTTTTTTCAATGATGCATCGAGATAACAATCTACTCATCGAGAGACTATGCCTCAAAACAAGTCACAAGATTGTGAAATACTACCTTAGTTATTTAGAGTGCTATAACGTGCTAATGAAGTTTTACAATAAACAAATGAAGTAATTTTATTACTGATGAGAATACTATGTTAGATAAGACTGTAGAGAGTGTTAGACACAATATTTGATATGGTGTAAACACAGTTTTTATCGCAAAGTTATTCGCTCGGAAACTATAAAGATATTCATCGTGCACACTACTTTCTTAACTAATAAATTAATTACCTTATTTGTAGTATAGGACGAAAGTTGGTAAATTAACTTTCTATTCGATCAACAACACTGCAATCATTACAGAATTCCCACCTGTACCAATTATACGCTACCACATTTTTGTATTGTATTTGACCTTATATGTCTGTGCTCTTGCAAGCTTAATGCTTTTTTACGAAGAAAATGCACATGGAGCAGATTGAAAATTATTTTCCGTAAGTTTTTACGAATTTCACCAAATTGTATAATAAATAACTATTATTTAATTTTATGAATTTAAATGACACTAAATTATTCAATTAAATTTTTCTGAAGTTGGTGATGTAAAATAACTGGTTTGATCGAAAATTGTAACCTGCTTCGTTAAATGCTTCGTGCAATTCAAAGGCAACGATATTTCATTGTATGTAGAGGAGTGTGTTATAAATTTTTAAAGTGTTAACGCAACGGCGTGTGATTACTAATAATATTGCAAATCAAAAGTTATTACATGATCATGATAAACGCAACTCTACGTTGCACGCTATTCATTCTGACAATATTGATGAAATAGTCAAAATTGCAAACATACCGTTGCTACTGCCATCTCAACATGCATTATTTTCTTAATGTTACAACAAATCACAAAATTATAATCAGAAGAGTAGTAATACAAATGTTTAGAAAAGCAAATAACTGGATAATAATGATCAACATAACAATTTTTAATCATCGATTGCAGGGCAGCTGAGTAATTTTTTGTGAATTCTAAATGTTGCCAATACAAATACAAAGGCAGGACTATCTATAACTTGTCATAGTTTTTAAACCAGTTAGTTTATTAATGAATTGTGCTGTACTCAGGGTTAGCCTAATAAGTTGAGGTGCAATTCTCCAAATTAATCATAAATTCTTTACATAGATGGAACACTCTCTTTTTAAAGTTGAGTTGGTAAAGTTTTACTTGCTCCAATGAAACTTGCAAGTAAATATATATAGCAAATACACTACCATCAACTTTTGTCGATATTGCCGTCAACACGTTTTTCGATATTGTCAAACTATTAGCTCCCATGAGCGAACAAGTTATTTATCAATAAATAATAATAATTACACGATCAAAAGAATAATAAAATAAAGAAACGATGATAGTAGGATACACCTCTTGATTTTCGTTCATTATTAAAGTAAAATACTCATCGTTAGTCGGACTAACATTTGTCTCTGATTAACACAGTGCGCTACTTTCCACTTCGTAATGTACTTGAGTTTGTAATAGATGTTGCACTATTCACTGATAGAGGAAGGTGCCTGCAAGCTTTTGTCACGTCGTTGGTATAATAACCTTTTTGAGCATTGCAATAAAAGTCAATGTATAATTACAAAGGTGCCAATACGTCTTACATTTTCTTGTCTTCAATGTTTAGTAAGTGCATGCAAACTCATTATTTAGGTGAATTTGTTCATTTGATAGTAAACTCAAATACTTTACGGTATAGACGTTAACAAATACAATTATAGTAATAACGAATTAACAAATTAATTACATCAAATGCGCCTTGCACAAAAAGATCTAAAGTTAACAGCAAATATAATTTTTGCAAATTGTCAGATAAATTGTTTATCTTTGCATCAATATAGTTGTATTTCACTTTCCCCGTTTAAATTTGCAAGCTGCTAGGCTTACGACATTTGAATTCTGCACCGCAATATAATGTCAAAAGTTGTACTTCATAAAATTAATTAGTGATACAGAGAGCGAACAAGAAGATGGAACATAACGTTAATGATAGCAGTTACAATTATAATTAAATTTTAAATAATTAGTGCTGCAAATGGAGTGCGTTGTTTCGTAGTCAATGTGTATTACACTATACACATTAGCTTGTTAATTAGCGTCGGTTTTCGTTAGCTCGCGCTTAGCGTGATCGAGCTGTGCAAAAAGCTGTCCTAGGTTCAAGCAAAGTCATCACGCGCAGTCTACGCTAATTGTACTCTACACAACTAAAGCTTATTCAGGTCATATAATTCACGATTAACTCAGTAATACATTTTACCCAAATATAAATAGCAAATGTCATTCACAATTACTTTGATACAATTGTTAAAAACATAGAGACTTTCTGCTCTGGTTAAAACTTGAGAAAGTAAATTTTGACCACGTTAGACTTTTTAACGCACACACAAATACTAGCTGTTAGTAATAGTAATAATAATAATAATAATAATAATGATAATAACATCGATGCGGATGTTAATTTAGTATAGAATGAAACAGAGCAAAGTATTTTTTTGATCCAAAACATTTTGAATAAATGCATTTGTGAATGCGCTTGTGAGAATGCTAAAATGTATTAGTAACCTATCTCACGGTTTACATCTTTTACATCTTCGATTCCATCACCATCACCATCGTTGACTCGCAAAGTAAGTGCCAATTTATCCGTTTTGCAAATAAATGATCAACTGAAAGCATCACAGAAATTATTAAATGAAATTCACAGATGTAATAGAGTATTAATATCTTTTGTCTTGACGTTAAACTAGTCTGATGATAGAAAGAAAAATCTTTTACCGCTAATTCACCTTCTGACATTCAGTAACTTTTACATATATGAGTAACACTAGTCATAACACTTCTTAAAAACTTATCGCTTCTGCGCTACCTTTATAAAAAAGAAAAGTGAATTTTGTTTATAAAATCGTTTTTCACCTTTTGTTCATAAGATGTACAGCTTTACTTAATCTAAGTTTTGTTGTTGATGATAGTTGAAATTACAGTGTTGCAATTTTTTCCTGCAAAAAAGAAAAAAAAAAACAGCGCTTAAACATTTACATCAACTATGCATTGAACTATCTGCAACAACAACATCAACAACAACAATAACAATTTATTCGTTTTTTATATACATATTTAGATATTATGACAACAGGCTAAAAATATATCCTTTTCTATTATTAAATCAACGTGCTCGTGATCATCAAAATCAAATTTTCTATTTCACATCGTGTAGTGTAACGCTCTCTCTCTCTATATATATATATATATGTGTTTTACCACTATGTTATAATGATTTGTTTACAATTGTATACTCTATGAGTTAAATTGAACAAATACATCTTTGCAAAAATTAACAGTACGTGAAGAATACACACATTAAAAAAAACAAATAGACAATACATAACTTAGAAATTCACAGTTATATTTTTAACTGTGAAAGGTTGATGAATGTGATGTGATGAAGTAGTGATTAACGTAAGTATTATTTACTGGCTTACTTTTTTAACGTAACAATCAATTTGACAGTGGCACAAACATTAATATCTTTTTTTTCTTTTTTCTTTTGTATTATCAGTAAATTTTTTTTCCTTTCTTAAACAGATAAGCAAGGTAGAAAAGTAGATATATTTACATACTTATTTACTACCTTTTATTCACATTTGCATATTTTCACTGAACTTTGTTTTCTAATTGGTACTGAACATGCTTGGTGTGTAGAGAATTTATTTGACTCTCCGAAATTTGTATGAACAGGTGCAAAGTTAGCTACTATGTGAAAAGTAATGTTTACATTGTCCAATTCGTATTTCTAATACTGTTATTGTATAATACTTCTGCCATGCTCAGTAGTTGGGTGTCGATAACAATTATAATGTAATATAGAAATTTGAAAAAGATATGCGTAAACTGTCCATCGACACGTCAATTTTGCGATTGAGTTAAAAATTACAGTGTTATTTTTGCAACAGAGCTCGTTTGTAAAACGACATACACAATAAATAATTATAGAAAAAAAACTATTAGTAAATTTACATACTGTTAAATTTTGCCAAATATAAGAGCGCGTAGTTGCCAATGCTTTTACAGCAATAAATGCGAAATTGTCGTCATCATGAACAACTTCTGCGCAAGTACATGAAAGATCTTATATACATTAGCGAATATTACGCTTTGCAGTAACGTAGACAAGTTAAAAAATAATATATTTAATAGCTATCAAAAAGTGATAAGACCTAAAATTGAAAATAAGAGCTAGTAAGCTCCGCGCACTTTGACGTGTACAGTAGTGATCAATTTAGCAATAACGGTGATGTTTATGATGGTAGAAATTATTTTACAAGAGCGTAACAATTACCATATGCTAAGTAACAAACAACTGATACTATTTTAAGTAGACGAATTGATGAATTATAACGTGCTATTCGTTATCATAGCATGTGTAAAGTGCAATGCTGCGAAAAAATGTTTGTGATGTCCAGAATAATGAAATGTATTGTGAAATGTGCATCAAGCAACGTAATTTTTCACAATAAACAATTAAGTTCACTAAACACACATAAAAATAACGTGTTAAAGCGTTCCCGTGATAATGCTAACACTTCGAGTTAATGCTTACAAACAATGTCTTAAGCATTGTTGTTTGCTTTTTTCGTAAGTAGTTAAATTGTTTATTAACATTCAACAAAAATAAAATGTAATGAGCTCTATAACTTTACTTTAATATCTTTTCTGATAATGTGAAGAATATATATTATGTCAAATAAAATGCAATGTATCGCTTGAATATAAAAAATATATACTTTTTCTAAATGATATTTCAAGATTTTTACTGCTTATATCGGCAGCACATTCGTTCTCAGTTTGTTTGCATAATAAAGTATTATCGATATCACAAAAAATTTATAAAAAACAAATAACTCTATTTTTAAAAAATTATCACAATCACTTATTTTTTCCACATACTTGCTAACATAAAATTATTTTATTGCATATATTTTCGTGTTTGCTAATAAAAAAAAATAATTAATAAATAAATTTAGTGCTGGCAACTAAATATCGGTTAAGAATGTGAAGTAAGCGCAAGTAAATTGATGTGAAGCGTGGTAGATTAATTACACAACCAGCTGTAATAGCTACTCGCTCTTTTTAGCAGCAACGATATTAATTACATGAAATCAATGACCATAATAGATTACACGGCGATGAGAATAGTAGTGACATTAGTCATAAAAATAAATTACGTAATTACACAACATAGCTAACCGTTGATAGCAATGACTTCAATTTTGTTACTGCATTAGACTATGCACTTGTTATGGTACAAGATGCTAGACGTGAAATACAGTCAATCGGTTCATGATTGTTAACGCGGTAAAAATAATATGTGCATTAGTCAATGTTTGATGAGTAGAAAAAATCTCAATTAGTTATGTAGGCGCTACTTGCCGCATCAGAGGCGTTTACGCAAATTGAGTATTTTTTTATTGGCACAGATAACGGACAAATGTACCTATGACCCTTGTTACCACCACACTTTATCTCACGTTTCATGCATGAATGACGTTGTTTGCAAAAAAGCATTAACCACTTTACCTTATGCACAGCAAACTAATTACCATGTGTACCTGATTGCAGTAATACAAAACGACTCATACACCGTCATGCACGTGAGTAACCGGTGATTGCCATACAGTGACTTGGTGTACTGGTGTGTTCCATCTCAACAGATGGGTGTGTGGCGGTGAGTCGATTTCACCCGATTATTTCACCTGTGACAACATTTCAGCAATCGCGTCCGTTGCAATCGGTATGTGTGTGATAAGGACAGATTTTTACCTCACGTGCAAATACAATACTATGCAGTGCATCACCACAAGAAACATCAAGAGCAAATGAAAGATAAATAGTCCACCCTGAAACGAAGTACGAAAACTAGTTGACACAAAAATCTCAAATATTGTATCGTCATAAATCCGCATAATAATAATAATAATAACAACGAGAAATGTAATGTAAATAATGTGCTGTAAGTAATTGTAGTAATGATAGTAGTAGTGCCATTGCTGACGATGCTGCTTAAGTTGCTAGTGTCAGTAATGAGAAAAAAAACAAAGCTAATAATTTGTCTACATTGTAGATCGTGTAAAAAAACACATAATCCATTAGTACTCATTAAATGACCAAGGACACGTGTCGTAATCAGCACAGCCCAATGCAGGTAAAACAACAGCCTTGCAACAAAAGTAGAATTTTCACAAAATCCAACATGGCTGATCGGCAGCTGTAGTTGTGAAATGCATCAATGCATGTGGTGTAGCAGAGAGCAATGTACATTTGCACCGGTGATGATGCGGCAGTCGTACGGCTGTGGCGTGTCGATGTGTTGTCTCATCATGCCGCTCTAATGCATGTCTTTGTGTGCTGTCCTACGCTAACACGAATGCACTCACCGCTGTAAATATGTCAGCGTGAGGATACCTAAAAGTTACTGCATGCTCGAGAGACGACCATGAGCGTACACTGTCTCTGCATCGATGCAGATAAACGCTTACTTGCTGGGCTAGATAATGGTATTTACGTTTGGGCACTTGACCGACTTTCGTGGCACGGTGAGAGTGAGTTAACTGATACTATTACTCATGATAACTGTACAAGTATTACGTTGACAGACAAGATAAACGGTAGCAAAGATCACCACAGTGATACGGTTATTACATCCCAACTTTAGCCATTGCTCAATGAAAAAAGTTAGCGTGTATTATAAAGCAAATAATAGCACAACAATACTGATGCTGAAAATTTTAATTCATTGTGTGATTATCATGTATCATGAGAGTCTAATCACCATTTGTGCTGGGATGAGTAGCATAATATGCCCTTGCTAAGTTCATTGCAATCGTGTGCAATTACTGATGATGTAATCACGAAACAAAACTTGAATGATGTTATTGGTGACAATGGTGTGGACGATAACTCCATGAAAGCAAGCAGTTAGACTGCATCTTTATAAAAAACTTGTAATCTTTTTCATTATAGTAATATTCATGAAAAACATGACTGCGTGGCGCAGAAATAGTTACGTTTGTTGCAACTTCGTGCATCACGCCTTATCAATCATCACGTCTGGCTTGCACCAGCGAAATGTGTCAAAACTTAATTAAGCAATTACCATGTAATGAACAAGATAAATGACAGTAATGATGATCCTGCTATTACAAATATGAAAAGAAAAGCACAGTGCAATTCACAAAAATTGCAAGCGAGTAAGTGAAAAGATCAGTATGCTGTCAAACTTACTGACGGACGTGCAATTGGTGTCGTTTGCAACTAGGTACAATTTGCTCATTTACGACAGGACGACGCTGACGATGATGATGATGATAATATAATTAATTGCAGTGGTAACAAAACGAAAAATAAGCAATCTGAAAAGAAATTAATACACTAGACAACAGAAGCGAGATTAATGCATAATATAATTAAAAACAATGACAATAATTGTGGTAATAATAATACTAACAAAGTGAATAGTTGTGAAGCAAAGGGTAATAACGTATAACACGGAAAATGCAATCCTATGCATTACTGTTTACACAACAGCCTCGTCACCATCTGCTTTGATGATGGCTAAACGCGTAAAGATATCAAGTTACCGTTATCGTGTGTAGCTCCAGTCGTCTACCCACTTCAGTACATGCCTACCGCACAAACTGCCTGCTTTGCACTTTTGGTGCTTTCAGATAATGAGTATGTGGTGTCATCCGGCTCCGATGGGGCGGTGCGGGTGTGGAAGCGGTGCAAAGGTGGCAGTAAAAAAGGTAAATCATGCTAACAATAATAAATGTAGTAATAATATATACCCTTATTTATAACATCGCACTACTCTGCATTATCGCAATCAAATGGCATAAACAGTGTAATGACGCGTGGTTTAGGTAGAATGTTATGTTTACTTTCACCGAGAGGCACCTTTGTGTCATGTGGCTTTGACGATGGATTGGTGAAAGAATGACACTTGTCCACGTAGCCGTAATAGTTACTACGTTGTGAAAGACGATTTACGCTACTATGCTCTTCTTCCTCTTCTTCATCCTCATCTTACGCACTGCCTATTTGCAGTAATGCTAACAACAGTACCAATATCATCGATAAAGGCACTGCAATCAGGGCAATTAGTTCACAGACGCAAAGTAATGATGACAACAAACAAACAGATAAGAATAATATGAACAATGAAACAAATCACGTCAACCCGAAGTAAATGTCAACGTGTGCACGCAAAAAATAGAATTAGCATATCAAATGCACCGACAATAACAGATTGACCAGTGTGCTATAACACACTGATGATGAGTATGGTAAATTGTAGAATAGTGTGTCAGGAATTTCATGTATAGTGTCATTTCCAGCTTTTAGTGCACTGTTCATTGTAGGTGTATTTGAGTGTGTGATTCAGACGTTTACGTTGACTGAAGTACAAGGATGTGACGTACCCGCCAATTACATTTACAATGGCTACAAAACCATTAAACTTCCACTAAACGATCTGCCTCACTAGTATTACCTTGACGAAACGTTGCCTGTAGAAAAGTATGAGTAGAACTGTCAATAAAATTGTTTATAAAATAAATTGATTCTACTATAAAACAAACATAGTTAAGTTTTCTGAATTTTTGACATATACTGTGCGCATCAAATTTTTTTCTTTTTACAGTTAGATAGACTTTTTTAAATGTTATTTGATGGAAAGTGATAGACTGATCAACGACTTATTTACACTTTGCTGATGATTCTGTTTTTTTTTCTGGGGCTGTAATTTTACATCATTGATAGTACATAGATCTACATCAAACATTTGATATTTTTTTCTAGTAGTATATACACATCCTTCTATCGTTTCTTTGTGGAAAAAATTGATAAAACAACTATTGTATTGTCAAGGCATTGCATTTTTCTTTCAAGAAAAAAAGGACTCTATAAAAATAATAATGCAGACCGTACCAGCAGGCTCAACATGATCGAACCGCACTGTAGATGGTAAATTTTTCAAAAACTTAGGTAGTGAACGAACTCCTAAGGTGCCATTTATGAATATGGTGAAATGGCAATGACAGCGACTGACTAATGATCAACGACGTAAACCAGTAGGTGGGTATGAGGCATTTCAATCACGTTGATGTAAGCCATGTGATGTTGCCTAGTAATTACGTCAAAAACACGCATCACATGCAACTGTGAGTTCCGATTATGTATACTGACTTGGTCACGCTAGTACTCTGCTGTGTCTTGCTTCTGGTGTAAATGTGCTCTTCGATCCTATTTTCTCCAAATGTGCTGCACCGTATTCGTTTTTGGGTTTTGCCAGACGTCTACCACCGCCATGCACGATTGCACAGCTGCCTTGTATTGACCTTGTGGCGATTTCACACAACCACTACGATCATCTTGATGAGCGCAGCATTCGTGATCTTTTTGCGCGATTTCCTCAGATTCAGTTTTGTGTTCCATTGCAGATGGATTCGTTGCTTTGTAAGTGGGGAATACCCGCATCACAAATACACAGCCTTGACTGATGGTAATAAAAATAGCTGTGCAATGGTAATGTGCGTGTGTCGTGTACACCTGCCCAACACTGAAGCTTGCGATGACCTGGTGATCGTAACAAAGTGTTGTGATGTGGGTGATATCTTACTTGACCACCAACGTAATATGCAAAAGATTTGCATAGTGAGAATAGTAAATCACTGTAGACAAGTACAACGAAGTCATCAACAGATTAAGTTTCACCAAATGCAATGTCACGAAAACCAGCAAATATGTCAAATAACAGTTCTTAATAGAATTCTTTTGACAAATCAAATGCACCAAGTGAGAAGTAAACGACCGCAAACATGATTAGTGCAAACGTGGCAAAAAGTAAATGAAGCAAAAACATTAAATCTTTCTACTTTGCCGGTGATACCGCGTTTAATGCCTTGATGTTTGACGAAATTCATCGTCGCTTCCCACATGTAGACATGGCTGCATTACCTATTGGCGCGTACTCACCTCGGTGATTTATGTCTCCTCAGCACATGGACCCTGCACAAAGTGTGTAGGTGTTCCAACGACTGCACGCAAAACGTGCATTGGCGATCCACTGAGGAACTTTTTAGTTAGCCGATGACCCGCTTGATGAGCCACCTGAAGTATTACGTGATGCGCTCACGAATAATAACATTAACACTGACCGTTTTTGTACTATTCCTATGGGGACATCTTTAGCGTTTTAATCGACAAACAGAAAAGCAGCAACAAGAGCAATAATTTTTTTAAAAAAACTTCTATTAGAAATACTCTTTCTGGTAGATTTATTTAAAAAAAAATAATAATTATCTTTTCCAAGAAACACTTTCATTGTTACCTTTTATATTTTATCAAAGTTGCATTAATTCTCCTATTGCTAGTACACTACATCTATTATTTCGCATATACACACATGCTTTTCCTTTTTCATCCATATTTCTTGTATGCGTTTTATAAATATTACAATCATAATGTGTAATTATTACGATTATTATATAAAAAAAAGATAAATTCTCTACACATGATAAAGCAACTTTTTTTAAAACAAAATACAAAGTATGAAATTTTTAGATAAACTAATTATTTTAATGTTCAACTTTATATTTTAACAAAAAAATTGATGATAAGAATAAGTCTAATTTAGTTTATAACTAGGCAATAAGTAATATACATATTTTTTTATTGAAAAACAGACTTACGTGTAGTTATGAAAACATAATCAACATAACATTCACAATAAATACATCATGCTCGTAAGGTCGAACATGAAAAGCAGTAAAGCGATGATGAAGTCATTGCACGCTTCAATGTATATTTAACACCTTCTTTATCATCATCATCATCATAATCATCAGCTTCAAGCTTGCCACATAACATTCACATTTTTCAGTTCCCACTTCGATCACGTAATGCACCATATGAGGCGAATAAAATACATCTTTACTGTGTCAATAACCTCTCCCAAGGCAATTCACAATAACACGATTCGCAAACCAGGAGTAGCAATAATACTAATAGTACTAGTAATAATGAAACAATAAGTTCATCATCACGCTTAACAATGCGATTACAACTCGATACCTTTGCATCAAACTCATTTAATTCTACTGCGAAAGTTCACAGCATTAATAATATCAATGATTACGATGATGATGGAAGTGATGCTTATTATAATCAACACAACAACAACAACAAAAATTATAGTAGCAATCCTGAAGAAGATGAAATTGGTGGTAGCAATAACGTTAATTACAGCAATACACATCGTGATGTAGCACGACATGGTAATCGTCAGTAGACAATGTACGAATATGCACTTCAATCACAGCCGTTTGTACCTCGTTCACGTTATGTGGTGGCGTGCTTTTCGCAAGGTGGATTATATTTACTACCTGTCAGCTCACTGCATAATTTTTACCCACTCATTTCGCATCATAACTCTAATAACAGTCTCAAGACACATTTCAGTGTCGATTCACTCGTACAAGAAGAGGAACAAATTGCACAGGCTGCTCGTGTGCCCGATGAGTTTTGTAGTATTACTGGATCAAGTATAAATATTAATAGTAATAGTAATAGTAACTCAACACGATTAAATGCGAAGAGTTCGACTCGTCCATTGGCTGGTGCCAGCCCAAGACGCGCTCCGGTTTCACTGCGGGTGTAGCGGGAGATGATGCGACAGTTTAGTGTTATGCTCAACACCTCCGCAAATCAAGCTATTTAGTTTGATTATCGTACATTTACCTCATCATGCAGCAGACAACTTCGTCAGCGTCTACTCGATAGTACACCACGGTAATCCATAGCCACAAAGTCCACACATTATCCTCGTACATCCAGTGGTGTCGTCATGGATGGCAGTGCACACCGTGTGTGAGATGCATTATTCCCACCATAGATTTTGCTCTCCGGTGGGATTACCGGTGGCGAAGATTATGTGGCGATCTCTACTTTTATTCACACCTTTGCTAATCGCTACTCACTCACGTAACGCGTACGACAGTTAATGCACCGGTGTCAGGTGTTGCCATTGAGCACATTGGCACAAACACTCACCATGTCTGTTAAAAATCTAAGTACACCACACGTAACAACAACAAATGTAAATGCAAATAATAATAGTGCACTGTCACCTTCATTTTTACCGATTACCATTGAACGAAATAACTTTTTTGAGCAACTGGTTGGTTTACTTCGTCAGTGTGCGGTGTACATGCACGGCGTGTGGGTTGCCCGAAGCTCCGATCAGTTTCGTGGAAGTAGTGCTGCACTTCGGGAGTGAATATTAAGTGAGTTCTACACAAGCAATAATGGAGTGGTGTACCGGCGATAACTTAACGCGCAGGTTCACTCCTCTGCACTTCGCAAAGGTATCAAACAGGTTTTGTAATCGATTGCGGTGTTGGAGTAGGTGTAAGTAAACTCAGCTGTAGCGCAAAATGAACGTTAGTAATAGTTAGAGCAATAATAACAGCAACAGCTGCTGAGTTAGAAGATACAACAACATGAAAAGATAAGAAAATGCCAGTTATCATAGCACGCAGATAAAAGGTCATCACGCTTTATGGAGCGACGACGATGACTATTAAAACATGTCCTCAGTGATCCTGTTGCACGCCAAGATTAGGCGTAGCAGTTTGCACACACTTTCCCGTAGGTCGTTCGTGCTGAACAGGAAAACTGAGCAAAGCGAGTACAACTCATCCGTAATCACTTGTCATACTTTCGTGTCAATCGAGTACCACCTCGTTTGTTTCTCCTAACCAATGTAAATTTGTAGTAGCACGGTAGTACAACACGATTAACCGCACCGGGTACGATGATGCATACTTTGAATTACACGATGAATGGAAATAATGTTAATGCCAACAGCTCACCTCTTGTGTAAAATTCTGATCCAAGTTATGATGCTAGAAATATGGCATCTACGTCGCATAACTCAGCGAATAGTGGGTCTAGTAGTAACATGTCTTCCTCTAGTGCAGACTCATTGTTGCCCATTACACGGTATATTACTTCACTGTTTGCCTAACATGGCGTACTTAATAAACAGCGAGCGAAAGAATTGGTGCTGCAAGGTAGGAAAACTCACTACGGAGATGCGACGAATGCCATGCTCAGTGCCGCACTCCAGAGCTGTGTGCAATCGTTTACCTCGTCTACGTGAGTTCTACATGAGTTGGGTTAGCCCGGTGTGGATCGCTATCGGCCCATCATTCTTAACGTATTACGCGGATAGAGCACATTTATTATGCGTCACATTCAGGACAAGGTTCGTGAGGCTGTTCGGTAGAGCGGTGATGCTAGTTTAACGCAGAGCAATGTGCGTCATGTTAACACTAACAGTAATAGAAGAAGTAGTCTACGCGAAAGTAATGGATGTATTAGTGATGCTGATGATGCACTCATTACACGTGCGGTGCAACGTGTGGTGAGTGAGGTAGCATAGTATCGCACGAGTGAGCGGCTATGACACATCAAGACTGGTCATGTAATGAACTTGTAAAAGTAAAGATAATAAAAACAATTAGTACTATTCCAATAATTTACAAAAAATGTATAACCTAATTGGCTTTATTCAAAAGTCATAAATTTATTTTTTAATTTTTTTAGTGAGGAAATAATAATAAGTTTTGCAACTAATCCTTTTGCCACGTAATTAACATTTACATAATAAATTTAAACTTTGAGGACTAGCTAGCTCTCTGTTTCCTTTCATTTAAGATAATAGTAATTATTACAACAACTGCAGAAAACTGTTTGCTAACTCAATGCCAAACAAACAAAACACATTTATATTTTTGGTAAGAGACTTACTATTCTTGTTTATTTATTATACAAGCATTTTATTACTTTATTAAAATTTTTCTTGTCGTGATTTATAGTAGTCAATTTCAGAACCACAAAGCACTTAGTTTATTTGACTCCTCTAGCTCTTTTGTACTTGCACAGAAAATTTTTTTTTTTTCATTTCTTAGTTTGCAAAAAAGAGCAACACAACTAGATTAAAAAAATTAAACTGAGAGGAGACTAGGATTTTAACGCATAAAAACTTTATAGCTTTACTATTACAAATAACTATAGCTACTACAAATATACAGCAATATTTATTTTAATTGCTAAATAAGATAATAGACTTGTTTTCACTGACAAATACAACAGAGTTTTATTACCTTTACATTCAATTAAGTATCAAGGCAATCAATCGTAACAAGATTTTCAAGGAAGAAATAAAAAGATAAAAAGAAGAAGAATAATTTATAGTAATAATAAAAAGTTGATTTTTGATAGGATAAGCATACACAAAGAAAAAGGTCACAACTATTTAGACGTTCTAGCATTTCAACGATCATGGACACCATTTCGTATGTCATTCGTGAGGCAGATGCACACAAGTGTAAAGATGTGTGTTGCCTCGTCAAGAGTAGTGCGGATCGTTTTACTTCAGCAGCACCACCACTAATTGTTGCCTTTCACAAATTGATTTGTTTGAGTGCCAAGTAATCAAATATGATGCGCATTCTCACACGACATGGCAAGCATACCGATAAGCGACTGAGTTCACCACAAGTGCGACATTTATCAAGCACCATGGCTGCTGAACTAACGGGTAATGTGGCATAATTCTACGCGGTAGGGGAACACACACTACACATTCTAACTGCCTCTACGTTAGCGAGTGGTGAGGTACAGCTGAGCGTAAAAGATGTTAAGTTTGATGATTAGTAAATATTTACAACCACCAATGCGGTATAAGTGGATGGTGCATTTGTAGCATCAATAGAAGCTACAGGAGCAGCAGATAGTGAGAATAACGAAAAAACTAATAAATCAAGTGCGATGGGTGCGACCAGTTCAAATGAATAGATGAAATCTACTAAAATCGTTTTTGTGTTAGGTGGACAGCATGTTTACATGGTAGATGTAAATGACGCAGCCATCAAGCAACGTATTGATTTCCCAACAAAGGTGGCAGCGGCAGAGCAGCATGCGATCTTTGACTTTCACAAATCCTCGCAACTTCTGCTTCTACCTGCCAAACATGCGGCATTACTGGACATTATTTCAGTTACATCTAAGTAGAGTATACTAACAAAGTTGTGATAGCCACATGGCGATGCGGCGCCGTAGTTTGCACACTTTTTTCAGCATTGTGGCAACTTTTCATCTAGTAATATTAATAACACTGCTGGGAATAATTATAATAGTGCAGACTCTGATTTGTTGTTAATTGTCACAGCCGCTCGTGGCAACCGTGAGCTTCGATTCTGAACATTCCACGTTTCACAGAGACGATTTGCGTTGCAGCAGTAAATCAATTTGTAAAGTGAAGGTGTTAACACTGAGCATGGCTTTATTGTTAGTGTTACTCCATCGTAGGAGTACATTACGCTGCTATCACGGGATTCAAGCATGGCCGTGGTGGTTTAGGTGGATAAAGTACACTTCAAGGCACATCGCTTGACGAGCTGGCACATTCCTGGACCTGTATTAGCGTGTGGTTGTTATGTTGGTAAGTTTGCCTAAAATGTACAGAGTCAGACTGCCGTGTATGCATTGTCAATGATTGTACGAAATAAAGACGGTGTGTACAAGTGTGTAGCCGATGCCGGCAAGTTAATAGGAAAGCTATAAGATGTAATGAGTAAAGAAAGTGCGGCTCAAAACTGGTTTGAAAAGCCACAACAGCAGCAGCAGCATCAGCAAGTGGACATGATGCAGACAAATTTGACTCTTCCACCACCACCACCACAAACAGCACTTCCTCCTAATAATACGCAGACAATGATGCCGATGCCTCCAAACATAAATAATAATAACAACAACAATAACAATATGATGGCAATGATGATGAATAACGGAATGGCTGTTAGTGGTAATACTGTAGGCAATTCGTTAAACCCGAACAACATGAACAATAACACCACTAGCAGCAACAACAACATCATTAATCAACAAATCAATCGAGATCAAAATTATATGCATAATATGATGATGAACAATGGAATATCTCAAGGATTTGCATCCTCGGCAGCAGTGCCATTCGCACTAAACAACAATAATAACAACATTATGAACGCTAATACTACTGCTCCTTCGCAACCGTCATCATTTCTGCCTCCTCCTCCTCCTCCTCCTCCTCCTCCACCACCATCGTCTACCTTACCGATGCATCCTTCATCACAGTTGCCTTCACCTTCATTGATGCATGCGATGCACTCTGCACCTACCGGAATATCAGGAATGAAAAATACACCATCGTTTGCCTCTCCGCCGTACCAACCCCACACATAGATGGCATTTGCCCAGCCAAGCAATACAACTCCTACTCCAACAACTCTTGCAGCAACATCAACATCAACATCAACATCAACAGCAGCAGTTCCACCTGTAACTTCTATTGCTGCTAAAACTTCTGCCTTGTTGCCATAGGATCATATACACGCAAATGTCAACACACAAAGCTCAACACCTGACATAATGCCCAGCAGTAAAACACTTCTTCCACAATCATCAACAGCAACAGCAACAGCAACAGCATAATCCGCTGCTCCGGTCCATGCATCGTCTCATCTACCTCTAACAAAGCCCATTTCATCTACCTTGCACTCTCCTTCGTCGTTGCAAGTCTCCTCTGGCATTGCCAGTTTACAACCAACAACGATAACACGACCAATGCCTACGGTCAGTTCCTCGTTATCGGGTGATTACCGAGCGACGAGTGCCATTTCAGAGAGTAATGCGGCAAACTTGGTCAAGGAGCAGGCGCAAAAAGTCTGCGAGCAAGTGAAAGCACTGGATAATTAATTTGTGGCGGTGCAGAAGATGGCCTCCAATACAATGCGGTTGTTGCAGCACTCCAACTATCGTGAACAGGCTCAGGCGGCGGGGCGTAACTTTGCCAGTCGCAACAAGCTACGCCTCGTGAATATTGTTCAAGAAGAAAAACCGTAGCCTGGAATGATGACCTAGGCCCAACGAGAGCTCATTGCCGCCATTACCAATGTCACCAAACAGGTAAAGGGCACCACCGCCTCGGCTTCGTCGTTTGCGCTGAAAAAGCTGCTGCAGCGGTATCTGAAACAGTCGGTGTAGAAGGCGTCAAAGGACATGGAATCACTTGAAGTGTCTGGCACAGCCTCCATGAACGTTTCAGCCACCAACAGTGCCTCAGTTTTCCGTGAGGCAGTGCAAAAATGCAACAATCTAATTGCCAAGACAATCAAACAGCGAAATGATTAGGTCAAGCAGGTGTTAGAGGTAGGTTTGAGCGGCTCGGCAGATTTGCTACAACGCATACGTGATTACAATGACAAGGTACATGCCGCATTACGTGATACTTCAAGTATGATTGGCTAGGCCAAAGAAGCGCTAAATGAGATTAAGCAATCACCAATGTCTGCCGCAGCCGCCGCAAATGGAGGATTATTTCATAACATGGCCGTAGCTCCTGTTGACCCGGACGTACTCACGGCACGTGCGGTGGCGTTGGCCGAGCAAGGCGATTGGCCCGCTGCCTTTACGGTAGCTCTTTAGGCGAGTGATATTACGGTTTTATTGGGCTTTTTGTAGAGTAAAGTGTGTGAGGAAAAGCAAATCATTGCGAACTCCACCTCTGCACTCAATTTGCCACTCTTTCTTAGTCTGTGTTTGCAATTGACGTTTATGATGAATGAGCAGCCCTCGTCAATTCCGCTGCGAGTGCAGCTATTGCATGATTTCTACTTGTAGTGGGATGACGTATTGAAGAGCATCAAAGCACAAAGTCAAAAAGATGCAAATCACTCAAACTCGTTTGAGACGATCAAGCGATAGCTAATGACGGTAATGTAGGCGCTCAACTCGATTGACACCCAGACACTTGACCGTCGTAATCGTAGTAAATGTCGTTTAGTTATCAAACTAATAAACTCACTGACAGATAATGCATAAAGGTATAAAAGTGATACGTAAACAAATTAAATAATTATTAATAAATAAATCTTTTAATTTTTTTTTCAGATACGTTTTTCTATTATGTTTTTTTAACTAAATTATGTTTTTGGCAATTTCAAGTAGCAATTTAAGCGATGAGCAATATTGATTATTTAGTAAAATTAATAATTACTATTTCTACGCGCTAAAAAAAATATATCTCTAATACTACTTTGATCCAAAAAAAATTTTGAAAGATGTTTGACCTTACTGTAAACTGACGTTTAGTGTTAGTAACCAGTTTACATATATATACACTTATAAGTAAATGTAATTTTTATTATAGTTTTAAATCTATTGAATGACAAACATTGACAACACATTGAAAATCATTACTAATTTACTTATACAGTCAGTAAAATTTATTTTTTCTATTTGTTTTATATTGTTATTAAAAATTTCTATTTCTTTCTCAAAATCTTCAGGAGTGCTTA
The DNA here is from genome assembly GCA_028554745.1 of Blastocrithidia nonstop. Classification (NCBI taxonomy): domain Eukaryota; phylum Euglenozoa; class Kinetoplastea; order Trypanosomatida; family Trypanosomatidae; genus Blastocrithidia; species Blastocrithidia nonstop. Next base: position 29,340 of record JAQOTN010000004.1, read on the forward strand.
CAAGGTGCACTAATAAAAAAAACTTGTCACTCACATACAAATGGTAAACGTAAAGTGTGAATTGCTCTGAACAGCTTATACATATACGTAGAAAGTTAGAGCAAAGTAGTTATTCAGTATTTACGTCTACAATTACACAATAGATGATATGCAATTGTTGTTTGCGTTGTTTAATCTATGCATAAATTTTTTTTGTTATTACAAATTGCAATTATTAGTGACGTAATAGTTATATTAAGAGTTACTGCTTGCAAACTTATATATATTAACTTACTTTTTTACACAATAAAAGAAATATTAACATTTTTGATGATGCCAAACCCAAATTTTTGTTAATCTTATTTATATTATTCTTTTATTCTATTGTAAGTATACAAGTTATAACTTTATTTGTCACGTAATCGCTCAATGAAGTTATATACAAAATAAAATTGATTATACCTCTATAAACTATATTTGCAAATGTTTTATGATTGCGAAAATATATAATAATAAATGTTTAAAATAATGATACAGTTTTCACCTGAGATACTAAATTATTTTTTTTTCGACTTACTCTGTTAAAATTGTTACTTCTTGTCGATTTTGAAAGAAAAAAAATAATATTTTATACATAATAAACAAGTAAGATTGTGAAATTAGTTAGCTCTCAAATATTTTTATAAAAAATACAAAAACAGGAGGTTTAGTATATAATTGATTGCAAGTCATGAGCAAGTCTAACGTATTTGTCGCGTACGTGGATGAGTACGTAGGTAAGCAAATCTATCACACCTTCGCGATGTGTTAATCAAAATATGATGTGTATGGTTGTACTTGGTCCCAGGATGCTGTTCTGCCTTTGAACAATGTCTAATCCGTTGATGCAGCAGCAAATGTGTGCCAAACAAAAGAAGTACAAAACTAATTGAAAAATTATCATAACAATACATGTGCGGAAGTAGGTACAAATTCAGACGTAAACATGACGAATGCAAAAGCACAATAAGTTGTTACGGAGGCAAGCATGAATAATAGTAAACATAATAAATATGTAAACGCACAAAGATAGTAATAATTGTAAACGTAGCAAGCAAAGCATTTATTCTGACGTGGTGACGTGCATGCCATGCGACGTGCGCTCGTGTTATGTGATCGTATTATTATTGTCCAGAAAGAAGCTCAAGATGTATTTGACATGTTACATTACGTTCAGCAAAGCATCTCGACACACACCAAACGTTTCATCTTGGTCTCTAACTTTATGACTTGATATGCAACACCACCACTTATTGCCAACCCACAATTGCAAATGCAGAAACAATAACGTTCAACACAGATGTAGAAGATTGACAAGAAAATACTAACGCTACTGAGTAACGGAAGAAATGCAGATAATAGTAACAATGATGAAGTTGAAGGAGATGAATAAGACCAAGACGAGGTTAACGATAATAGTTATGATAATAACGGAACTAATAGTGGTGATGGTATTGGTGCAGCATCATCAGTAGGAGGAGGAGGAGGAGGAGGAGGCAATAACGTAAATAGGGATGAAAATGGCAACATTACAAATAACACACAAGGACAATCTGCATCTCACTTATTTGCCAAATTTGTTACACCAGCAAAACTAGAGCAAATTGCATCATTACTGTAATTTAAAATTGCAAATGAGTTTAGCTCATGTGATGAAATGCATGATAACTCAAATGATGAAAATAATAATACGTAAAGCAGTTATGCAACAACGACGTCTGGTCTACCTGCACTTCGTAATGGTGGTGCTAGTAGTAGAAGTAATATCAATGCTTACAATAGCAGATCTGTCGATGGTGCACGGTTCAATATTAGTGATAATGCTAACAGCAATGATGTTAATGGAGAGGATGGTCTGCAAAACTAAATTTTTACTGAAGATCAGTTCAATCGACGTATTCCTCATGTCAAGTATCTTAGTTGACGTGATGCGGAGAAAGCGGTGGCTTCGGCTCATTGTGCAAACAATCTGCCCTTGTAAACGTTTGTTATCTTTGCTGGTTTGCCCTACGGCGATGGCGAGGGCCCACTGCAGCCATTTTTCCGTCTTGCCTGAAGTGATACCTCACATAATAGCAACATATGTAGTAATAATAAGTTGAACTGTAGCAACACGGCAAACTGCAGCAATGCATTACCGATTTATGGAACTGGAAACCAGTCTATTCCACTCATTCATGTACGCGATCTTGCCACGTGTACACTACAGCTGAGTATGTGCTCGTTAACTCATTTACCATCACCATTGTCCTCATTGCTGTCCCAGCGGTATGTGTTTGCCACCGATGGCACCACACTCAACTGGCGGCGACTTATGCAAACGGTTAATCGTGCCTTTGGTAGCACTAAAAAAATTTGTGAAGTGAGTAAAGACGAGTAGCTGCTGCACGATAATATTGAATACTTCACCAATGACCTACGTGTGGAGTTGGGTGTGATGCGACATCTCATGTCGAGATCATCTACTGCAACTACTTCACATTATAACAATAATGCTAAAGATGATGAATATTACTGTGCCACAACACATGACACAGACAATGAGACAATCAATGGCCCCACGTTAACATACCCATATGATGCCTAAACACTGTGACACGCACCTGGTGGATTAATTCGTAACATGTAACGTGTGGCACTGTAATTTTGTAAAGCACACCGGTTAACCCCTGTACGCATCGTTATTGTAGGCCCACCACTCGTTGGCCGAACCTACTTGGCAAAGCACCTGGCAGAGCTCTACCACATTCCAACCTTTACGCTGGACGAGATCACACAACAGTTTCGTGATCGTGTCTCATACCTACGTGGTTAGATTACCAATTACACTAATCGTCTGCGTCAAGTAGCGATGTAAGTTTGCACTTGTGCAAAGAAGCGTAAAATGATGGCTGTGTTGCGAGCCAAGAAAAAGGCACGTCTGCATCAGATGACACGCAAAGCTCAAGAGTTGAAGAGTGCACAAGCTGAAGGTAACATTTATAATGTTAACAATAACACTAATTATGCTATCGGAAGTAATCAACCTAGTGTCATTGATACAGACAATAATCATGGCAATCCAATGAATATGAACGATGTGTAGACAAATCATTACAATAATGATATTATGTATGATGGCAATGGAAACACCCATAAATATGATGATGATGATAAGAATACTAACACAAGAAGAGGAGAAAACGGCCGTAGTACAAAACAAGATGACCAGTAAGAGGAGATTGAGAATATCGAGTGTACACTGACACATGACTAGTGTCGTGTTATTGATGAGGCTATTAATAATTTAGCATAGCATAGTCAACGTGTAAAATTCTGACAGAACACCATTGCGTAAATGTAGTACGTACTCTCCATGCGTGAAATACCGTAGCCCGTTATTGTAGATGTAAACCCTAAACGACGAGGCAACTTGGTCAAAAAAAGGGCAGGCAAGTAGCAACAAGTGTCACAACAACAATTGCAGCAGCAGCAGCAGCAGCAACAACAACAACAATTATTATTACTTCAGCGCAAGCGTGAGTAGGATGAGAAGAACCACTTTGGCAACACGATAAACAGTGATGCTCCCTTTCGACCGGAGGCGTTGGCGTACATTGTTCGCTGACGTTTACGTTTACCTGATTGTCGCAATCAAGGTTATATCTTAGATGGATGTCCAGATACACTACACTTGGCCAAATTGTGCTTTGGCGAAGCAGAGATTGATTTGAATTTAGGCAACGTCAGTGGCAAAGATGGATCTATGAGTGCGTACAAATCTACAGGGACAGGAGCTGTACGTGGTCATTACAGTGGCAATAACAACATGATGTTGGCCGGATCGGAAGTAAACCGCATGGACGGTAACACTGGTCATGGCAATGGCAATGATGGTAATGATGATGATAATAACGGCCAGCAGGAAGATGTGCATGTATTGTGTGATGAACGTCTGTTACCGGATATACTGTTTGTGCTCAACGCGGATGAGAATTACTTACTCTCACGTTTTCATGCTTTACCGGTCAAACGTGATGGTGCCATTAGTGAAAGCGGTGCTGGTATTGCTAATATTAATAATACTGCGATGAACATGAATGAAAATAACACAATGACGAGTAACACAAATTCAACAAACAGTAGTAGAGTATATACTAAACCAGACATCAAAGGTAATGATATGATTAGTGCCAATAAGAATAACAGTGTAAAGAACAATAGTAGCAACAATAATAATACAAATACTAGTAAATATATTCATAATAACAAAATACACTCTACAGTTGACACGGCATAGCAGCTCGCTAGTTGCGTAACTGGCAATAATGATAACATTTCTACCGATAGTCTTTCGCATATAATTTAGAATGACGTTAGCAATAGCGGTAAAGTAGACAATGATCTGAACAAATTGTACACTGCCTTACACAAGTTTCAGAGTGAGTTTCAAAGTGGTAAGTATGGTGTGATTGATTTCTTTCGCAACGCCACCACAGCGAAAGGCGGCGTGTGTGTGGGTGGTCGTCAAACGAAGATTACGTATTATAATGTCGCAGAAACGTAGCCGCTTATTCCACAGTTAATGAGCAACTCACCAAGTAGTAGTCATAAAGGCAATAACGCAAAAAAGAGCAAGACGGCAGCCTATAAGGCTAATGTTTACGCAAGTAGTCAAGCTTCTCCCCTCATTAGAACAGCCCAGCAGGTTATTGGTCCTGTACACACACTAGGTGTCACACCATTTGAGATTTATGAACAGTAAGCTGAAGAGCAATACGCTCGTGAGGAGCAGCGACTGGAACAGGTTGAGGCGGCATTGGCCCAGTAAGAGCATGAGGCACTTGCCTTTCAGGCAGAAAGTGCTGCACGACATCGTGTATAAGAAGCAATTTTAGCATCGTATCGGGCCGATTACGCCAAGATGGAGTAGTACAAAGCACCTCTCAAGTCGTATTTAGATCAAACGGTGCTGCCGCTTTTGACTAAAGGATTGGTGTAGGTGTGTGCCCGTCAGCCTGAAAACCCTGTAGACTATTTAGCATCATGGCTTTTGCGTCACAACCCTGACTAGGATGTTTTCTTTGATTTGTAAAAAAATTAAAATATGAGCTTCAAATAAAAAAAAAATACCTAGTTACAATATTTTAATGCATAAACTGTGCAAACTAAAGTACATTTTTTTTTTTTTAATTTAATTTTAATTTTTCCTGACAGTAGTACGTGCCAAAACTTTGATCACAAATGAGTGTATTATTATTTTTTGGATAAAACTTTAAACTATAAAAAACTGTTTTTCTTCTATTTGTACATCATCGCCCATAAATAACAAAACAAAAGTAAATAAGAAAATGAGACCAACGTAATTCCATAATAATTAGTAATTGAATGTAGATGTATTCGGTTATGATCGGTTTTTCTTTATAACATGCTACATTTTAGTCGTGTAATTACATAGTTTACCGCATGTCTATATGCACATATGTATAGAATGCATGTACCTACTACTAAATAATGCTGTTTTTGCCAAAATTAATTTTCATGCCACAATTATATATAAAACAATGTAAATATTTGACAGTACGTGGAAAAAGTGCATGCTTGTACTAAATTTAATCAAATGTATAGTAGCTTTTATTACTAAAAGAATATATGTATAGCAATGTTTGTGTTTTATCTATTAACTCACAAAAAAAATATGTAATTTAATAAATATCTCAAATTTGATAGTAGTGAATAAAGTGACTAATTTATATTTATCAGAGTAACTCAATTTTTTTTCTGTTTATGATTGCTGATGTTGTCGTGCGAAATAATTATCTTTGCCTGTTTGTGTCATTTTTCATTTTATTGTATATAGAATATAATAAATAGAAAATTAGAAATTTTTTTTTCTTTTTCTTTTTTTGACAAAAAATACATAACGATTCTCATATTTACAACTATATTAACATTATTTCAACCTACAAAATAATTATAATTTCTTTCATATTTTTTTTTTGGTATTGCATATTCCAAAATTTATTAATTTTTTTCAGCGTGAGCTAAAATAAACATCTCAATCAATACGCATATTTTTTACAACATTATAATTATATACACGCCGACAATGTTAAAATCACATTATCCTTTTTTTACAATACATCCATTTGTTAGCGGACTACCCTCATGACAGACACTTTCCAAGTCAGATCTTGTCAAAGTCAATATCTTACTTGAACACTTGAACTGAATTACTCGTCGACATCTACTATTAGCGACAATAACAAGTCTAATGGTGTTACCTGCTATTCACATTGCTTGCCAAATTGGTTTTAGACAATGAAGCCGGTTGGTTGGCGAACGTGCAACTAACACGTTTTTTCGTGTCATTAATGCGCGCCACCCTCTTACTGGTCAAGTATCTGTATAGAAGAATGTGTTTTGCAAACATGGTGATTGAAGCAGCAGCAGTAGCAGCAACAATAATGATAACACTAGACCTGTCTATAACAAATTATTTAGATGAATACCTTTCATTCAAAAAATTACATCACATTCAAGAAGCAGACAAAATGGCGATATAGATAGTTTTTGTTAATTGTGTAATCAGCGTCAACACTATCTACAGTGTTAATAACAGACCAGAAAGAAATGTACAAATTTAACACAACAAAAGCATCTACAACGAAAGTACAAACAACCATAACGTATTGTTTTATATTAATTTACTTCTCCCAATAATACACACTGCTCAGTGCCCGACGCTAATATGACCAGTAGTAACGCTAGCTTTGTTGCTCATAACAATCTGAGTGCACATCAAAATGACTAAATTAGAAAATTTTGTAAATATCCTACTGATAAAAACGTAAAATTTTAGTCATTGACAACATGTCCATTCAACAAAACGGCTCTAGTACATACTTCACTAACTTCAAACAAGAGATGCAATTAGTTGTCAAATAATTAACAGAGCAAACACGAACAGCTTCGGTATGCTGACAAGCACAGTAATACTTTTTAATGTAATGCTTGTTCTGAAAAAAATTATAACGATGACAGTAATTGACTTGCATGACATTTTGCCAATTCATGAACCAAATCAGCTGGAGCATCTATGCTAACATTTATATGGCACAGCTGATGTAGTAGTATTCTGTCATAAATATCGTGATTTATCATATGCGTTAGTATTTCTAAAATGGTAATTGCATTTGACACAAAAAATTTCGACACACACTTAACTACACAACCTTATACAAAATGAATATCGTCTTTTGTACACCAAAATAGTGTATTTAATGCAATCAGTCTAACTATTACTAACTTTACTATTTACAAATCACTGAAATAATTTATTCTAAAAACACAACGATCGTTCAATGTATCTTGGTTGCCTGAGATACTACACTGACTTTCGAAGCTTACTAAAATTACGAAGAAAAGCACTGCGAATGTTTACAAGACACTTCAATAACAAAGATAAAGATAATAATAATAGTAATAAACTAAGTAATTTCAACAAAAATATTTTTTGCTGTAACGGTAACAGTAATTAAAAATGACGAAATGAAGATGAAAATTGTGACCTTTTAGATAGACAACAAAGCAATTCATATAATACCTACAACACATTCTTACACCCATGACACAATCTTCTTTGTAATCACGTAAACAAATTGAGCAATAAATTGTACATCCAGTGCTACATTTGTATGAACTGATGTAATTTAGCTTCTCGCACTTGTATTCGTTTTTGTGGTGGTGGTGGAAGAATTTAGCAATGTGGAAACTAATAGCGTAAGCTGTTGTCATTTCACCTGGTTTGCCTATCAATTTGTCTGAGTAAGTTATTTAATGCAACACATTTGTTGCTTGTAACGTGCTGAACACACGCGGTTTGTTGCTATTGTGTGTATTGGCAGAGTGCAGACGTTGCTTCAGTGTATGATTTTTCTGCTTCTTTGCTCAACTTTGTAATGAACATCGATAGTAACATTTTATATGTAATACCTGTACTAAAACAGATAGTTACAAACCACAGATCACCAAACAGCAAAAAGCTAGACAAGACAAGATGATAGAAAAAAGAAAGAAAGCAAGGAGGAAGGATGAGTAGATGAAATAGTTGGCAATGATAAATTAATCAAATGGTAAAAGATGTAGTTATGATAGAGAAAAGGCAAAATCTGCTAATGCGAATATGTCACGAAGTTATGTTAACCATAAAAATGCAACATCACACAAGTTTAGAAATCAAAAAATTGACAACAGTCGAAAAAAACAAAACATTATCATAACACTTGCCAACATGCTCGCAATGTCTACAATTAAATGTTTTAGTCTTGTGAAAAGTTTTGTTAATGTTATGAAGCACCTGCTGCGATGTGCGCTGTATGAGCACATTTACTTTACTATGAACATTGTAGCTGTTTGCATGTTGCGAATTTTTGATCAAAATATAGTATGTTAGCAACAAGTTATAATATAGTAAAATATAGAAGCTGAACAACGTGTTATCAAGTATATTGATAGTCAAAAGTAATAAGTCATTGAGTAAATGTAGAGTTAATAATAAAAAAAAATGGTAGATAACATGAAGTAAAAGTTATATATCTTTATTATACTAACATTCTTACTACCGTCATTACGCGAAATACAAATATATATATATATTTATTAAATACAAACCTTACATTTTTTTTTGTAATTAACACGTACGCTTACATACCGATTAATAATTACAAAACATATATATTCATCTTTTATTTTGTGATTTAATAAATTTTTAAAATTTTTCTTACAAATATATTCTATACACATTTGTATATTAGCATAAACTATATGCTGACAAAAAAAATAATCATAATTCAAAAGAAATGTCATGTGAAGAAACTGTGTTGAAGTAGCAAGCACCATGTTGTGTAATTTGATGATGTCACAAAAAAGTTTGTTTTCAATAATTATACACTGATAACTTGCTAACATCGTTTTTATCACTTTATTAAAAAGAAAAAAGTAAAGTTTAGGCTTTTTTACAGGCTAAAACAATTTTATTTTAATTATCAAAACAAAAAAAGTAACGTATCTATTTTCTGATTGTATTAAGAAAGATAAGCTGAGCATTTAAATTTTATTTAAATATTTTAAACAGAAGTTAGATTTAAAAAAATACAAAAAACACATTATAATACCTATTTAACAGAAGCTCAAAGCAAAGCAATCAGAAAACAATATACTTTTTCACAGCAAAACATTAAAATTAATTTATTTATTTCCTTGTTATTGCTATCATTGGTTATTAGTTTATACATAAAGAATTGTAGTTGTATCAATTTTATACGTCACATTCTACACAAACAGAATACAGAAACTTAGTTATCTGTAACAAGCAAGCTAACGTTTGCTTTTGTTACAACGCATTCTTCGTGCAGTTGTTTTAGACTTTTTATATATACACATATACTTAAGTTGATTTAGTTTATATCATCTAGAAAGATTTTTGCTGCTTTTCATCTCTATCTTTATCTCTTTCTCTATATATTTTCTGTTTTACTATAGCCTAACTATTAGTTTATATATTTGTAACGTCAAAGTCAAATACATTGACTGACATACCTTAAATAGCAAAAATAAATAAATTTTACGCACATAGCACGCATCATGGGAAAATTAGTTGTTTATTTCTCAATTTTGACCATAATGTTATTGATTTTGCCAATTTTGTTCTGTGTGAAAATTGTAGATGCTAAGGTGTAAATCTCAACGCTGTAAACATTTGGCCTAAATCATGATGAAGTAACCAAACTAGGCAGCACTATCTCATATCAGCTAACAACTACTGAGTGCATTAACCGCGGAGGCACGCCTACGAGTTTGTGATCAAAGTCATATGCAACGCCTATTCTCAACTTCATCAGGCGTAACGGTTATAATAGCAGTGTGTATTTTCTCGGAGCGAGTGCCTAACCTACAGCTGCCACTAAGTCAAGTTGCGTGTAGCAAACGAGACCTGCAAGTATCTAACAAGATCATTGTTATTATCGATGACGGTTTGGGTATTTTGACATGTAATCGTACGAAAATGAACCAGGTACAGCTTTTTTTCATGGTATGTACAATTATACAGCGTTCCGTTCAAGACAAGTACTTCAATATTATAATGATGTTTCATGATATCCGTTCGTGATAAAAGCAGGTGAAACATATCCACATGGTTATTACAACGCCTTGGGTATATATACAAGCTCAACTAGTTTATACAATATGTACTTTATCGATGGACCAGCAATAGCACAAGATTACAAACCAGCTCCGTTAAATGCATATATCATCATATGCGAAGTTCAAGGATATCTCACACCTGTCATTACGAGCACTGAAATGCCTCAGCCTACTGTGGTGCCAACATGGAAGGAATTGACATGAGCTCAACAAAATTGGTGAGTTATTTTCCTTATTGTCGCGATCATTATTCTTGCTATTCTTATCGCAATCATTATATATTGTTATTATTCGTCTATTGAGAAAAAACCTGGCCCACCTATTTACGCGTTAGTGCTTCGCGAACGCGTCGGTTCGCCTTACATAATCGCCAAATAAAACGCTGACAATTCTTAAATACAGAAACGAGTATATATTTCATCACCTGCCCCAGACCCAGCTCTAGCACCTGAGCCAGAGTCAGAGCCATTACGCCAAGGCCGTGGTTTCAATTTCAACCCACTTGTTAACCCTGATCCTGAAGATATGGCACAGAATATACCTGTGGTGTACAACACCGATGGTGATAAATTAGTGTACAATGATGGTGATAGCGTGGCTGATGACAACTAAAATGGCAACCGTAATACTAACAAGCTGTTCGAAAAGGCACAATAACATAATGTTCAGAACGATGAAGGTGCTACGCAGCGAGCACCAAGTGCCTCTGGCAAGCGTCATAATTCTCGCAAAAACAAGGGACGCGCTAGTATGCAAACATTTAGTGAAGTTGAACTACCTGAAGGAGAAGAAATCAACGAAGCAAATATTAATCTGTAATGTTAAACATAATAATATTTTTACACCCATATCATTCGATATTAATTTACATTTTTATTCATTTACCTCTTGTGTATTCTTAACGTTTGGTACCGTCAAAATGTATATATGAATAAATAAAAAAATAATTGCCTTTCCTACTTCAGTATATTTATTTACTACATGTAAAACATTTTTTTTTCTTTTTATTAAGTGGTGTTTTAATGATTTTGAAATATTTTATTAAATGCAAAAAACAACATATATCTTCGCTATAAAAATGCATTTATTTCAAATGTACTATCATTTCATTCATATGTGCTTTACTTCACTGCGTTCTTGTCTGTTTGTTTAAAGAACAAAAAATTTTTTTTTTTTCTTAATTTTATATATTGAGCATCCTTATGTGCATAAAATATTAATTTAAAACAATAATACAATTTTTCTGTGACACTGTTGTTGACTCTTTTGACAATTTTTTTTTGTGTAAATATTTTGTGTTCGTGTTATAACTTAAAATTAATATCAAGGAAATTTGTATGAGAATGCGATTTGCTTTAGGCTAAAGTATAACTATTCTTTTTTAGTAACGGGAAAAAAAGACCTGATTTGCTTTTGCTAATAACATAAAAATATATGTGACAAGTGAGCATATTATAAGCTCGCCATTATTGACAATTTCTTCTTTAGAATTAATTTTTGTTTATGAGATTTTTTATATTCTTAATTGTACACATTCCATACGTTTATGCTCGCTTTTTTATTGACTATTTTTTTTTTACTAAGTAGCAGTGCTATATTTAGTTTTATCATTCTTGTATAAATTTTTTTATATATTATTTTCTACACAACTGTCATATATTATCATTATTATCATGTAAATGTCAAAATATTGGGTAGTACATATATTGTGAAAATTACAGATCATAAATAGTTATAGTTGAGAATTCAAGCACAGATATTAATACCACTGATGATCAAAAACAATGACAATTATTATCATCAGTATGATCATTAATTTCATGTATTATGTTTTTGAATTTCGTATTTTGCAATTTCAATATTAATATATTGTCAAATGACTAGATGTAAATTAGGATGTTATCTCTTGCCTTATGTTTATTGAGAGTTAGTTTCATTTTGATGTAGTATAAAGAGTATAATTTGTGATCTTTGCTATATAATATTATGTTTTTGGTATGTGTATAATCAGCTCGTGTTTATGTCATAACTACTAGTATCCATTGCTTACCTAATGTTCATAAAGGTGAAGAGAAAAAATATTATGAATAGTGTACGAACAATGTTGCTCATTATTATTTTTGTTTCCGTATCATTCGTTACTAAATTGAGAAAACAGCAAGAACAATCTATTGATTTGACTTTTTTTATGCTTTTCAATTCAATCAGCATTATAAATTTTTTATTCTATTTTATTTTATTGAGTGATTGTTAATTTTTTACAGACAACAGTGGCAAAAAAAGTACGCTAACCTGTTTATGTTTGCAAACTCATTGCATCAAACATATACTACTATAAACGCGGAAGTTATATAATATTTTGCAATTTTTATTCGTGTTGAAAAACACACTATGTTGCTCTATGTATAATCTCCTATTACTGATAATATAATTACTTTTCTTTTGACAAATTTTTTTCATTTTTTGCAGTAGCTTAAAAGTTGTTTTATCCTTTTTTTCACTGTAGTTCAAATAATAAAGCTACATTTTGCAAAAAAGAAGCATTTACTACAAAAACAAATATAAAAAAGTGATTATTTTGCAGACGTACAGCAAGATGAGCAAACTATATGTCTTAATGCTGATAGTTTTTGCCGCGATCACTGTACTCAACATAGCACAAGCTCAACTTCGACCGTTAAACCAGGTGTAAAAATCATTTTTTGTTTTAAACAACTCGAGATTAAGTCAACGAACGCCAATTTCAAGCGATTCTACCACTAAACTTTGCATGGACAATGGTGGAGTTCCTGCTAATCTTGCGTAGTTTTTAGATCAATCACTTATTTACAATATTATTTACCGTATGACCTTGCCTACACCTACTGTCTTTTTTGCTGGTGCGAGCGCGCGTCCTACAAACTCACCAAACGGTTGTCTTTAAAACTAGACGACACCTTGAACATCTACGTTATGCTCCTATCGATTTCGTTTCGGTTTCTACGATCAATTTTCGTCATTTGGTGAACCCGGCATAGGATTTTTTCGTGGCTTGAAAGCTCAAGCTAACCCCGTTTCACAGCAATACCTCAACGGTTATTTTTATCCTCAATGGTCTGGTAAAACAGTATGAAGTTCATCTTACCCTCATGGATATTATCAGGTGCTCGCATTAAGACAACCTCCCTCTGCGTGAAAAGCGGTAGATGCCCCGTAGGTAGCTCAGCAGGGTAACCCAGCCCCGTTAACGTCTTATATTGCCGTTTGTGAAGTACAAAAATATGTCATAAATAGTAATTATCGAAGCACTGAAATGCCTCAGCCTACTGTGGTGCCAGGATGGAAGGAATTGACATGAGCTCAACAAAATTGGTGAGTTATTTTCCTTATTGTCGCGATCATTATTCTTGCTATTCTTATCGCTATCATTATATTTTGTTATTGTTCGGCTATTGAGAAAAAACCTGGCCCACCTATTTACGCGTTAGTGCTTCGCGAACGCGTCGGTTCGCCTTACATAATCGCCAAATAAAACGCTGACAATTCTTAAATACAGAAACGAGTATATATTTCATCACCTGCCCCAGACCCAGCTCTAGCACCTGAGCCAGAGTCAGAGCCATTACGCCAAGGCCGTGGTTTCAATTTCAACCCACTTGTTAACCCTGATCCTGAAGATATGGCGCAGAATGTACCTGTGGTGTACAACACCGACGGTGAGAGGCAACTTTATAGCGACGGAGATAGTATTGTTGCAGAAGAGTATTAATATTATAAATTATTGTTACACATCAATATTATTGTCTTTGCTTATAATTGTGTGTACTAGAATTTATTTCTTATATTAATCAATATTTCTTACTTTTTTAACGGAATAAATATTTAATGAGTGAGCAGCAAATTTGTTAGCTGTATTTATGTGCAAAATAAACTCAAAAAATATTTATTGTTTTCAGCATATGTGTATAGTAAAAACATCATTGTAATCTTTCAACTTCGAATTTATGATTTTCTGATTTCGTCTATGTGATCTATTCCATGTTTACATTGTTACAATTACTCAACGTGAAATTTAACAGAGGTGTGCATAAAATATTTAACCTTTGATAAATAAAAAAGCTGTATCGTAAATGTGTTTACGCTCTTTTATATAACAATTTTTTTTCCATGCCTCGTTTACAATTTACTGAACGTTTTATTTTAATTGCTTACATTTTTACGTATATTCACTTTTCGTGTTAACACAGCACTGCACCTATTCAATTACAAAAAAGTAAATATGCTGTATAAATTTTTTATTTTATTAAAATTAGATAATGCTGTTATATTCTGAAAAAAATATTTGCAAAGTTTACTAATGTATTACACAGGTCAACGTATTATTCGTCAAAACAATTTGCTATTAATATTACTATCAATAGAAGTAGCACGTGACAAAAAATTTATATGCTTTTTTTTTTTCTCTAATGCCTGTTTATTTCGTGTGAGAAAAATCAATGAATACTTGGATGAGTTTATCAAATACGAGCTAATTTAAAAATCAAATATTAGAAAAAAAGTCTGGTCATAAGTGTTTTTTTCACAAGTAACATGCAGCTGATGAGGTGCACGTATACTGAGTAATATGGTTATTGATAAGGTTATAAAAAAAATATATTTTTTTCTCCTACTACTTTTTTTACTAAAGCAATATTTAAGTTAGCTGACAAAGTGTAAAGTTTTTTTTTTGACGCAAGTTAAAGACAAAAGCAATCATTTTGATTTAAAAAGACAAAAATTTTTTTTCACAAAATATTTGCTTTTATTTTATTAAAATACATACTACCACATATCAGATTAAAATTTTGTACATTCGATAATTTATTTCTGATAATATATAATACTATTACAAAAAAAAAAAAGGTAATTTTTTTCTGATTAGAAGGGTTAATTTATAGTGTCTTGTTCATAAAAAATAGACGGCTGAGCAATTTCAGCATAAAATACTTTTATAAAATATTTAAGTAGGCTAAGAACAGTTGTATTAATAAATTATTTTTTTGTCTGTGAAAACTACTTAGTAATAAACGTACATTTCTTAAATGCATATGATACAGGTCAACACAGCATTCAAGATGATGAATGCTCTTCTGACCGTGTTTTGCGCATTATTGTTGCTTCACATTCATGCCGATGCTTATAATTATGTTCCTGTAGTCAATTTTGTCAGTAAAGCAGCAGGTGATGGAAGTAAGTCGCAAAGCATTGCAATTTGCAAGTAAATAGGTGGTTTTCTTGTAACGGAGGCTACGTAGAGCATTCATAATGAGGTCATCAATCAAGCTGCAAATTTAGGAGTAGGTCAATAGTGGTACTCGTTTCTTGGTGCTAACACGCTTACTATGAACCCGATTAACTGCAAACCAGATTCTTTGGTTGCTACAACAGCATTCGACGGCAACTGCATGTGACGGTGAAATCAAGGACGATGAATTAATTTACCAGATCCATAGTCCGAGTTGTTGAAATAAGATCACATGGGAGTAACGTTTTTCAAAGGAAATAATTACTTCATGACAGACATCAAGGGCAAAGGACCTGTACAAGGCTTTCCGATCTGATTCCGAATTGATCGCTCGCAACTGTGAACGACATTACGACCAAGTGTACTTACGCTACGTCATTTAATTGCAGTCGGAAGTGACAAAGGCAGTGTGTGATCTGATAACAACGATACCGGCGGCTACACGTATGCAAATTATAACTTTTCAACGAATCAGAATCGTGGTGATGCCGCACACCTTGATCTCAACGCGATTGCCGCATCACGAAGTAAATTTATCACTATTTGTAACGCCTACACGCCTGATCGATCTACAATGTAACAATACAACACCTCAAGTGGCCTTCAGTTGTACTGATGGGGTATTTTGCTAGCCTTTTTACTTCTGCTATGTGTTATTACATTTATCGTAGTAGCGGCGTGTCAGTAGCGTGAAGATATGGATGAACCACCAGAAGACGCACCTGAATGAGCTGAGGAACAGCAAGAAAACGTTAAGCGTACAAAGTCGTTTGTCAGCACACGTTCGTTTCGCAAATACGACGATGATGACAACGATTTAGATAACATCAGTAGTAATAACAATAATAACGTAAACGATATCAATACGGATTATAATAATAATCGTACCAATAAAGCAGCACCACCATTTGTGCCAAATACAAATGGTTATAGCACGTCAGGTAATGCGTATGATTAGAACATGTATAATATGAATGCAAACCACAATCAGAGACCGTCATTCAGAAATGGCAACCAAAATAATTACACCACAAACCCGTTATTTGCTCGAAATCCGTCTGTATCGTAGGAGACAAACCCGCGTCAACCAATGCAGAATAATTGGATATAAACTCTGGTGTAAAGTAAAGATGTAATATGTAAATTAAGATTTTTTTACAAAGAAAAAGTATCTATGAAAAACATTAAACACTCTACATTCAATTGTTTCTATTCATTCGTTTATTTATCAATATATATATTATTGGTTCATCATTTCAAACAATTTGTTTTGCTTTTTAACATGTCTGCATCAATCCAACAAATTTTTTTTTCTTGTTTTAGTCATCACTTTAATCAAAAGCTTGCTAAAAAACTTTTTTTTTTCTGTGTGTATGCCAATCGATATTATAAACAACAAAGAAAGAGAAACCACCCTGCGTACAATTACTCTTCCTCTTTACTACACATTTACTTTGTAAACAACATTGTTTGCAATTTCATGTACAAAGAAAAACAAACAAAAAAAAGTTGTATGTCTTTTGTTTTTTTGTTGCAACAATCAATCTTATAATTTAATATATATATATATTGATGTTACGTTGAAGAATATACGTGTGTAAATGTTTACGTTTATGTTTTGAGTTTAGTATTTCTCTAACTACAATCTTTTCCGTTAATGCATTATATGTCTGAACATTTTTTTCCGTTTAATTTATGCATTCGTAATAACAACATGTGTAAACTTTTTTTTGTTAATCTCAATCAGATTTTTATTTTTATTTTTATTTTTATCTGTTTCAATTTTTACTATTAACAATATATGAATTTTAGTGTTTTACTAAAAAAATAATATTAATAAATAAATGTGTACATAGTTTTCACTATTTCCTTTTTTTTCCCCATTTTTCTGTTTTAGCGTTTCTATTTATAAAAACTTTAATGAATTTTATGCAGTGTATGATTGAGTTGTATGAGGATAATTAATGAAAAATAAGATTATATAGCCATTACACAATTATGTATTTCACTTATAATAACTTGCTGTAAACGTAGAGAAATTTCAACTTTTGTTAGTCAAAAAACACATGATGTGCGTAAGAATATTTCAAATATTTAATACTTGTGTAAAGTTATATTTATATCAATATTTAATCAACGGACAACAATATTTGTAGATTTCCCTCGAATGCACCTTATTTTTTTAAATTTTTTTTTTTTGATCTTATTTACATGCTCAATCTTTTTCGTTTTAGTTAGTTTAGAATTTTTGCATTATTTATTATTTTCACTTTACATTCGTTACTCAAGATTTACAATCAAGTGTTTATGCGCCCATCATCTGAAATTATCTTTTAGCATTAATTTTTTTTTATTGTATTACTGTTAATGAATTAATGTTATAACTATTTGTCTGTTTATCAAAATTATATTTATATCAGTAAAAAAAATTCATGGTCTACAATAATACTATTTAAATCTAAATAAAATTAATTTCTTTTGTATTGTAAAAATATTTACGTCGTTTACGATTAGAATACTTAAAACTAATTAAAATAATAATAGAATTTTATAAACAAAACCTTGTTGGTGAAAAAAGTAAAAATATAATCGAAATTGTCAAAACAAAAAGTAAAATAAATAAAATTTCAAGGCTGCGACAATGAATACTAAACAGAGAGTTTGTTATAAGCACACTGAAAAATTACGATTATATAGGTCGCTATTAAAAGGAGCATACTCATTTCCACTTAAGTCACGTAGGGATTTGGTGACATAGTAAATAAAAAGTTCATTTAGAGATCCACACAATGTTGCTCTGAGCAAAAAATAAATAGATTATCGTCTTGTTTTAGGCTGATAGCGTGCAGCAGCAATAAGTACGTATGCAAATAATATGTATTGATTTCATTCGCGTGATGAAGTTAATAAGTAAATGATGGCATTTTCACTAGCGCGCGATAGGTAAAAGGCGGCAGAAATATAGCGCGCTAATAAAGTTGGCAGTGCAGTTTGTAAAACGCCATAGGTCACCTAGTTCAAGTCACAATACTATCATTACAACCCTAATTACTATTTGAAACGATAACAAATTAAGCGTAAACACCCACATGAACTGTGGCGTACTAACGGTAAATATGTAAGTGATATTGGAGGACCTCGTCAAAAATTTTACGTAAAACGATATAAGTCAGTCTTTCCTCAAGGATGGTAAACAATGTATATTTCTCTTATTTATTATACAAACAATTTTTTTTTACATAATAATTTATTTATTACAAACACTGAAAAACTGTATATAGCATTTATCGTTCATTTAGCTATTTTCAGTAATTAGTTGTCCAGAACAAATTATTTTTTTGTGTGACATTATTTGTATAGCGTCAGTCGAAATTGATTGTATACGTACATTAATAATAAAGTTTATTTTACAAAGAAAAATAATTTACATATTTAACATTTACTGATAATGATCACGCGATAACACGCACAAACAATTAGCTTGTTCGTTATAATGTGATTGCTTCAAACAAATTCTTATTAATATTATATTTTATCTCTTGATTGATATTACAGCGTGTATAATTTACAAAACACAAGTTTACAAGAACTTAAACTACATGACGAACAGTAAAGGTGACGTAAAGACGTCATCTTTGTGCACTGAACAACGGGACGCACATATCAATGTCTTATTTTAGCCACTTCTTCCTAAATTGTACAATCGCTTATGCTCTTTACAGAAATCTAATTCAAGTGTTACCATGAGAAGTGTTTGAAGCAAGTATAACGTTGATGGCATCGCACTAGAAAAGTTTTTTGATGAGTAAAACGCAGAAGTATAAAAGTGTCATGGTATCAACAAAAACAAAAAACGACGCAAATGTTAATAGTAAAATTTGCATTCGTCGCATGTAAAGCATCACAATCCTGAATAGCTATTAACAACAATTGTACAAAGCCAATAATAGCCTTAGACGTACAACACAAAAGAACTCACAAATGATAAAGTGATGCCGATTGACAAAATGTCATAACAGAGGATTAAATACCGAGCGTATTAAAACATCAATAACATGCCTAAATTTATTACTCAAGTAGACAACTTAAAGCGATGAATTGTAAGTGTAGTTGCAGTGAAACGCGATGTGTAACGGTACAGTGCTATAAAAAATAGCTTCGATACTTCTTCACAAAAAAACTGGCATGACAGTAACGTTGATAAGTTTGCTGACCGAAAAAGTGAGTTTAAACAGAAATATCAATTACAAATGAGTTATAATACTGTAGTACAGAAATTATTTGAGTAAACAGTATATAAATTTTTCACAGACGCGGCGTTGTTTATCGATTACGTTGACAGGTGCAATAAAACCAGTAAAGAAAATTTGAAAATTTCACCCTGTAAAGTAGACAACTATTATGGTAATTCATCATAACGACAAGAAGATAACGCAAATGTTATCTATTGCATTCAAAATTTTATCAAAGCTGTGTATATACTTGCTACGCCTTAACTACTATTATAATCATAATCAACAGCAGCAGTACCACTCTAGCAACTGCAAACACTGAAGTCTAGGTGAGAGATTGTACGTTATTGATGATAAAAACTATGGCACATGTGCTCATCATTGCTTGTGCAATAACGTTATGTTGAGTGATGAGTAAATCTTGAGGCTAACAACTTCTTCAGATCTTGACAACGTAAACATGACAGTAAAGTAAACGTTGATAATAAAGGCAGCATTGAGAAATAAATGAGATAAGGGGATAAAAATACTGTAAGTAACAAGGAGAACAATGATTTTCATAACAAAAAACCTCATAATATCGCATACCGTGACAATTAACGACTTCAACATGTTCAAAATGAAGGAAATGGCTCAAGACAAGTTCATATAAATAACGTCAGTACTAACAAAACCTGCTCATAGCACAAGTAATAATAACCAAAATATTAATAACAATAATAATAGTAGACAAAGAAACACTCGTTTTCTACAAGTTTACATCATTAAAGGTAAAGCAGATTATCTTGTAAACTTTTAGGTTATAATGAGTGCATGTAACTAGCCAACGCTGAACAAATCGCGCATGAGCAGATACTTATTCAAATGATACAAGCACTGCAATAATGAACCACGTAATTGTATAATTTACACTTAATGAAATACAAGTGAAGTAATTACACTGGTGAAGTAATATAAATAAAAAGTGCAAATGGTTAATCAAACAATCACTGCAAAAAGGTGAAGAATGATAAACATATTCATAGCAAAAATGATGAGTAAGTGACACCAAACTCACTGTGATAAGAATAAACACCATCATCTTTTTTACTCTAGTTGCCAACAACATATTACTGTAAAGTAAAAGAGAGCTTTAACAAGCTAAAAGCATTAATGTGTGCGATAAATTCGTGCCTATTGATACCTTCACAGTAATCAGTCCAACAAACTTTATTCGTAACGTCAGAAGAGAAGAGTGTGTACTATACTCTGCTCTACGCTCTTTGTCGCTTGACAAATTTAATCAGTAAATCTACTTCACGTCAATTTGATTTTGTTAAGATATAACTGAGACAATAAGAACGGTAGTAAGAGAGAATGCTCAATCAATAAGAATAACTGTTAACGTTCGTGCGGTAATTGGTTGCATTAACTGTACCACTAAGTAACTATTGTGCTAATCAATTATAAAATGTACACTTGCAAATCAAGACTGAGCTTACTAGATATTTGGGCCATCTGCAGATTTACAAGTCATTGATTGTACAAAATAACAATGACTACGATCATGATAAGAATATTATGAGTGTTATAAATAAAACAAAAAGTGTAAGATTGTCAAGTGCGACGTGACGTTGCAAAAATTTACACACAAAAATATCATGCTAGCTATTTAATATTACAATTACACGCTTACAAAATTTGCTGGCAATAGCTCATTAAATCATAGATTTTTATTCTTTACTAATAAATATATAAATTTGTTGTTTTCTTCGAATGAAGAAAAAAAAACCAACTAAGTTGAAATTGTCAATAAACTGCATAGTTGTATTTTTTTTTTTCCTAAAAAAGTAAGTTTATCAAATTTTCACAATTACCTTTCAATGTTGCGCTATACTTGTACTGTACAATATGTAAGTTATTACTTTTTACTTTATTTATTGTGATTTTTTTTGATACTT
This sequence comes from Blastocrithidia nonstop, assembly GCA_028554745.1. NCBI lineage: Eukaryota > Euglenozoa > Kinetoplastea > Trypanosomatida > Trypanosomatidae > Blastocrithidia > Blastocrithidia nonstop. The sequence goes on from JAQOTN010000004.1 coordinate 50,978, forward strand.
CTTTTAATTTTAAAAAACTTTTATCATTATTATCATCATTATATATTTTTTATACTGTACGTGTATTACAACACAAGAAAGATATAAAATAGTACACTTCAAGTGAAAAAAAATTTATTTTTTCAACTTATTTTACTATTTAAACTATTACTAGCTGTAAGTTATTGAGCAGGATGGCATAAGCTACAATCAAGGTATTGGAAGTAAAGCCTAAAGTAACACCCGTCGTTATTTTAGTTGTTGGAATGGCAGGTACAGGTAAGACAACACTAGTGCATCGATTACAACACTACGCTGTTGAGCAGGACATATCTGCGTACTTCATTAATTTAGACCCTGCCGTGCTTCAAGTTCCGTATAATGTAAATATAGATATTCGCGACACGGTAAATTACAAATAAGTCATGTCCACTTACCGTCTTGGCCCAAACGGTGCTATCATGACGTCGTTAAATCTTTTCGCGACAAAAGTTCATCAACTTATACAATTGCTGTAACAAAAGCAACAACTGTAGTGAATAATTGTAGACACCCCTGGCCAGATTGAGGTGTTTACCTGATCGGCATCGGGCCAACTGATCACTGAAGCTTTTTCTGCTGCATTTCCTACGGTGGTGTTATTTGTCGCCGACACTACAAAGTGTGTGAACCCGCAAACATTTATATCTACAATGCTTTACTCTAGTGGAATCATGTTGAAGCAACAACTACCATTACTGTTAGTGTTTAACAAAATAGATGTGACTGCAGCTGACATGATTGTAGATTGAATGCGTGATTCGGACAGTTTATAAGATGCTATGACAAACATGTAAAGTAATAAAATGTATAACTATAACAAGTTTATAGAAAATGCAAACATATAGTAGACAACGAGTAAGTTACAAGCAGAAGTGCAGAATGTTGTCATGGATGACAAAGTAACAACTACAAACCGTGCTACCATATCTGAGTGTGTTAACACAAATACCTCTAATCCTGTTTTAGTTACACCATATAATGTGCATGAAGATGGCAATGAGGTTGGGTATGCAAGCACGCTGGTGCGGTCAATGTCACTTTTTCTCCATGAGTTTTACGAAGACATTCCCTTTGCAGCCGTGTCGGCTGCTTCTGGAGCTGGAATGAACGATTTGCACGAGGCAGTAAACCGGGCAAAGTAACAATTTCTTTCTGAAAAGACTAACGTAGCATCGAAGTCATAAAAAGTGTAAGTTACAAATCCTTGTACACATTTGTAGAGCAATTCATCAACTACGTAAGATTTTAGTCCGTAAGACATGCAGAGCAAGAATGTTATTAACGCTCATGTTTAGAACGTCAAAAATCAATATAATAACTATGCTTTTACCGATGAGCAAAGACAAGAATAGCAAAGGCGTGTAGTGCGGTAAATAACAAAATTACATGAAGATGTGCAATCGGAGGAAAATTAAGAGTTTTAACACGGCAACTAAACATATATAAATAACAATTCTTAATTAACACAAAAGTTAAGATTATAAAATTAAACAATGTTATTAAACAGAAATGTTTAGCTGATTTATTTATAAAATTGTACACACACATATATGGAAAAAAAAACACCATTCGTTTTATACGTGTATTATTATTATCATGAACATTTTAATTTTTTGTTTTTTGCAGAGCAAATAACCAATAATATAAATACTTTACCAACTCTTTTTACTTCAAGTGCTTCAAATTTATCTAATTATTTATTTATTTTTGACTATTATTTAACGTTAATTTCACTGTTATGCAGAGACAATACTCAAAAGTACATTTTCAATGCAGTTATAAATTTTTTCTTACTTTGCTAAACGTTACTTTCCTTTTACTTTCCCATATGCACACACATACAACAACAATTAAATATAAATACTTTTACAGTTAATGCGCTAATTTTTCAATAAGTGTTTTCACCCTCTCACAGCAGAGACAGATCAATAACAATAACAGTCGATAGCAAGTACTAAGTCAACAACAACCAGTTGACAAACGTTTCTGTAAACTTAGATTAAATAAATGATTTTAATAACCAATGATACTTGACAACGTTGAGTGCAATGTATGTCAGAGTACTATCAACAATAAAATGTTGTAAACAAGGCGTTTGTACTTGTGCAAAACACCGTATTCACGTGAACGTTCATGTGCGTTGTGCTCAGTTTTATGGTAGGACTTGGGTTAGGATGAAAAAGCAGACCTCGAATGTCTCGGTTGCTAATTTAGTATCAGTACAATAAACAACGTCGTCGCAATAACCCAATAATGTTATTACCATCACAGCATACCACACCGTTGTGAGTAAGTATAATTTACAAACGTTTTCTACCATTATCTTGGAGCTCATCACTACTAAGCCATAATCACACACCGCTGCGTTAAGGTATTACACATAAGCTTGACGATACGGACAAATGTACAAGTGCATAATTTGCATCGTTAACGAATACATCCATTTCAGAAAGTTGTACGTTTTCATAAAGCTGAGGTGCACGAATGCTGCAGAAAATGTACTCACACATCAATGTCAACTGATGCCAATTACCGACATACCGCTGTACCATTAAATCTACTCTTACACATTGTACGAATACGTCTGAAAAGTATAGTTTGTAGTAAACAAGTAAATAAATTTGTAGTCCTATTGACCAAGCCCAATAAACATAAAATTTTTAAGGTCATTTGTCAAGAATGTCAAATAGTTAGTAAAGATTAGTTCCTTTTGGTAGTTAAGATGATGACAATAGTAGGAGTAGCAGCACTATGAGATCCAATGTTACATCACATGACGTGCTCCTGTTACAGAAGCAAAGTTTTGATGTATTATATCATACACAATGTCAAACACCAATCTGGTGTGGTTACATTCTTACATAGCAATCTGTGAATGCAACTCGTAAGTATAACCGATGCAGTAAGTTATTTCCTGACTATTCCATTCCTGTACGTTTTCGTAGGCAAAGGCACACACTCTGATATGACGATTACGACAAAAGTCATCTTGCCCCACACGCCTCGGTGTCAACCTCGTACCAGGCAAGTCTCTAAGCGGCACAACTCAGCAACATTATTTTGCAACGCCGGGAAGTAAACCAAGGTGTGTGACGAATGCTAGAACATGCAACTCGTTCCTATGTTCGATAAGCCAACAAACAACAAAACAATTCCAAGTGCGGCAGTAAGTAACAGAGAAAGTATGCAACATAGTTATCGTAATTGATGGCACGCTACACCCCATACTCTACGCACAAGTTAAGTGGACAAGAAAATGACAAGCACAATTCACGTTCATTTTGACTATGACGTTTATTTCATGTTTTGTCACGACGCTTTTTGTGGAAAGATTTCAAAATGCATAATTTATAATAAAGCAATATTATCTCAACATCGTTCGATGTTAATATAAAGAAGGCGCAGCAAAATCAATGTATTGGTGACAGTGTCACCACAAATAGTGTTGATATTAATAGTAGTGTTAATAATAATAACGAAAAGAGTGACAGCAACAACAATAATTACAACAATAACAACGAGAAAAGTGGAAAGATGAGAGTATCAATATGTAAATAAATGAAAACATAATCTCATCGATAGCAGTATTTGCCGCAATGCGTACAACAAAAATTACAAATCTTCTCACCAACGTGATGACTGAAAATGTTTGACAAGAAAGTAACAGTATAAATTAACATAAAAAATTGTTAATAAGATAATGATGACACAGATAATGGTTCTACTAATAATAATAATATGAAAAGAAAGAGTTATACTGCATTGAGCAGTGCGAAAAAGAAGAAGAAGAAAAATTCAAATTGTATTGAAAAGGATATATTAGATTAAGTTAATATAGTCAAAAGTAAAGGTCCATTAGCTATATGCACCGGACCACTTTACTACCCAATCAAGTCACCATCGTCATCATCGTTATCATCGTCATCATTATTATTATCACACGTTTCTAACGCCATACGAGTACGTGGTAGTAGCGAAAGTGTGCGTCGACGGCTGAGACGATTAGAACACAAATAACTCCATAGAGAGCAACGAAAACTATTCAAATGTAGATAGATATTGCAGCAAATGTCATAGTAGTAGTTTTAGTAACAGTAGTAGTAGCAGAAAGAGAAACAGAAATAAGAACATGTACTTCAATCCTCACCTAAATAGCAATCAAGATAACAATTAATTGATGACTAAGAGGTAAATTAGTAGCAACAATCATTACGACATCAATAATAGTAATTATAACAATTTAAGCAGTAGTAATGCCACCTGTAAAATTAGCACTATATTTAGCACGAAAATTAACATCGAACTCTGTTTAAATGAGATAATGTAAATCCTTCCTTGAAAACATAGGAGGAGATAAAATAATCATCAGCACAGACACCAAAGTTTACACCACTGCACAAATTATTTACATCATTTAGCCGTACAGGCGAAAATGTGAATTCACCATTAAAGAATTAGGAATAACAAAAATGGCAAGGTAGGAGTAGTTCTTCGTCTTCTTTGACAAGCGAAAATAATTACTCTAATAATTAAGTTAATTGTGCCAAATGCAACACATCATGCTCTTCATACTTTTGACGAAATAAATTAACGAAAGCTGATTCTCCACCAAACAGAAATAATAGTAAGTAGGGCAGTACGTAAAACATGAGCGATAATAACAGTATAAATGTTAATGCATAACACTTATGCACAAATCACTTGTAAACACAAAACGCATTGCATAAAAATAAATATATAAAATACCGTGGCAAAAAATAGTTGCCGCCTGATGCCACTTTTATGGCTATATGAGATTTGCACTCGCATGATCACATTGCATTTGTCGTACCTAATAAGTTACGTAAACGAAGACAGCGTAAGACGAAATAGATATACAATACGGCTGGTTAATAACTTATTAACAAATCGCGCAAAATAAATAATAATAAGGATTAAAATGATTATGGTGGTAGTAATGGCGCAAATAGTAGCAAACCTTAAAGCAATGATGCTAAAACAATTTACTTGTAGAATGCATGCGAATTTTAATTGTTGTCGCCTGTACTACCATACATTGTGTAGTGGAATGAATTGTAGCACATTTTCACATAATCGATGTGTTAGCTGTAACGTCGAAAGCACATTAAATGTTGAAAACTATGCAATGCTACACATTACCAAAATAATGGTAAAACACTGCCTCATAACAAATATGTAAAAAATGGAGATGAGGGCAAGGCAAATTATGATGTCGTAATTGATATGCCGTTGCTTCATATTTTTCCAATACAACAGGCAAAGTGGCGATTGCGCACTGCATTACCGCGTTTACACTAGTATGTGCACCGCAAGTTAATTGAATATCGAGATCAAAGGCAGGAAAAATCTAACAAATAAAATTAATAAAAGTGCTGATTGGCAATCAAGACTATGTTTGTAATGGCACATAATTAAATATTTTAATAGTTTGCGTTATTTTACTGGAAAAAAAATACTATATTAATTACAAATAACATTGAAATCTTCTTTTCACTATCGTTTTTATGCGAAACCTCTACTACAGATTAATTTTTTTTTATAACTTGAATAGTAATTAATTTTTTTTCCCTCTCTCTTTGCTATCAATATTAACTATATCATGCAATAGAATATTATTTACCTTGTACATCCACTATTAATTTTTATCTGCATTGTATTATTTTATTAAAAAATGTGTATACATGTTTTTTATACCCTCCTGAAAACAAAAATTCTTATTTCAATATATGTAAACGCAGAGAAAACATAGATTTTTTTCCTGTTATCTGGCGTTAATGACAGAATGATTAATATCAATTACGATATAAAGACAACATGTTGTCTTTTTTCTACACTGCAGATAAAAATTTTTTTTAATGTAATTACATTGTAGAAACAAAGTTATAGTCATTCAAAATCTTTACAATATTATTTATTTTTTGATTAAGTCAGCTTTGATTGATCACAATATATTATTTTTTGGGTTTCTTGGTTGATATTGTAACAATGTCAGTGTTTGACGTGTGACACAAGGTAGTGTTGTTAGCGTTATCAATACTACTATTATTGCAATTATGTGTCAAAGGTTAAATAAAACAATTTGGCTACGGCCAGATTGATATCTATCCTGCTGATAATCAACTAGCGTATTACACTTTGCCTACAGCTCCTGGCTGATTGAGAACACATTGATATGCTATTTTTGTTGTTGTTTTGCTCATTGTTATTTGTATAGTCTCTATAATACCTTCTTTTATCATATGAAATCGACGTGTCAAACAAGGCAAAGCTTGTTAGCAAGAGGCGCGTAATCTCAATAGAGTAGGTAGTCTAACTTCGTCGTTCATTCGGCAATCGTTCCGCTCAAACAAGCAACATACAAATAAAAGTGCAATTTAACACAAAAAACCTTAGATATCACCAAAAATTTATGTGTATTTTCCAGCTTTTCACATCGTTTTTTTTCTTCATGTAAAAGCAATCCATGCCTAAAGAACAACAATATTCAGTGTTTATGTAATCGTGTCTTCAGAAAATCGCAGTAATTACATTTTTATTTCCTATTATTGAAAAGCATTGTTATTTATTTGTGCATACTCTAAACCTTTTTTTTTTGGTTTCTGCGTTGTCTAGTTAAATGTGCATTAATTATAACTTTTGTATCTTAAATTTCAGTGTATACTTTCGTAAATTTATCAATGTGTACATAAATAATTTAGCTATAAATTTTTATTTTCAATTATTTGAATCTGCATATACATTGTCAATTTGTTTATAAATCTAATCACAAAACACACTATTTTAATAGTTTATGCAATATAAAAACTTTCAACGGAAAAGAAGAAAAAGCGTAATGCATGTCACCATTCGCAACTTGAAAATTAATTGTTAAAACTTTTCATAAATATGCGTATCGTACATCAGCAGTTAAAGACCAATTTATAATATTGCTAATTTATTAATTTGGTTTGTAAGCGTTGAACTTGCTTTATAATTGTAAATTTAACAAATGAAATTGGAAATGACTATTATGCTTTTGACATCATTTTTTCACTTAACTTTATAAGGTTAAAAGTATTATAATTTAACTTGCAGTACAATCACCTTATTATTGTATTTCGTAATTGACAAGTAGAAAAAAAGATAATAGTTGTAAATATTTTTTTTAACAGAAAAACCCGAAAATGAGTTTACCTGGTTGAATCCAGCAGTTAATACAGAACTATCTGAAAAGTTACATATCGGATATTGTACATTAAGGCTTGAAAGACGTGAAGGTCAATATAAGTGGCAATCACAAAGTTCCACGAGGGAGAAAGTGAAGTAGTGCAAATGGCTGAGCTGTCGGTCTAATTATGGCATTCGTAATCGTTTGTATTGCCATACTCGTTATGACTATCATGTGCATACGACATGAACGAAGAATTGCGAAACGCAACAAAAGTAAATGATGGTTTGCAAATGATAATAATAAGAAGGTGTAAAGTTTACGGAACGTTGATAATGTTGTTATCGATGATAAAAATAATTATAATAATAACAACAATCTGTTATAAAGGTAGTAATAATAGTCTTAAAATGTGCAGTAATAAAATGAGTAAGAGTTATAAAATTAGTATTAGTAGTAATTGTAGTATGAAGAAGACGAAGAAGAATAGTAGTCTTACAGCTAGTAAGACGAGTAGAGTTCAGATTTGTCTGATTAGGTTCAGCAGCAGTTTCAACAGCAGCAGTATCAGCAACGGCAGTAATAACAACAGCAACAATATCAACAGCAGCAGCAATAACAACAGTATTAGCAGCAACATCAGCAGTATCAAAAGCAGTATTCAAAGCAGTATAAAGGTTAAACGTAACGACTGTACAGTATTGCAAGTGGTCACACACACTAGCACTTGTAAAATTAGTTAACACTTGAGATTTTATTTTTCATTATTTTCATTTCTGTCTAAGAGAAAGTTATGTGAAAAGTAAATAAAAAATTTTATGTGCATAATTTTTTCTATTTTTTTATATATTGTTGTTCTTTTTTAAAAAATTTGTAATGTTTATGCATTAATCTATTCGATCGTAAATGCTTTCTTTAATTTTTTACAATCTATATCGATAGAAAATAACACTGCAAAATTTTAGCTATTTGCACAAAAATGCATCATTGTCATTTTTTTTTTTGTGTTAGAATGTTAAAGTAACATTTTGTATACTTTTGATTATTTTACAAATTGTATTTTACAATATATGTGACCACTTTTTTTTTGTATTGAATCTTAAGAAGTAGTTTTGTCTTTGCTACTATAATGTTAATAGTGTGTTTGCTAGCCATTTATAGCCATCATTGACTTTTCATTGGCACATTACTAAATTTATGCTTGTTAATATTTGCATTATGTTTTCGTTCTATATACTAAAGCCTCTTATTATTTTCCACCTTTTTTCTCTAACTGGTTCAAATTATAAACTTTTTTTTTTTTGCAAAGCAACTTTCTTGTTTTAAAGGAGTAATTACTATATCAGCACTAATCATGTAACCTCTCACACTTTTGTATAAACCACTGCCATATCCTACACTCGAAATTACGGTTAAACCATTAGCCTAACGTACATGAATTCTGCGTCATTGATATGCACCAATTGTTATCGTACATGTTATCTTCTTTGCCATTTACCTTGCACTTTTGATTTATTATTTACGCAATGTATTAGCCGCTGACAAGTAAATTGCAAACGAAGAAAAGGATGTGTACGACGATGATAATGATTAGCGGGATGACAAGATTCATGTGTAGGCTAGGTAGAGTAAGTGACAATCAACTTATAACCCTCTACAACAAAATGCGCAATCAGCGTCATCTCAAGAGCGATCAACTCATCGACGTAACGCAAAGAAGGCATTTTCAAATAAAACGTCTGCAAATGTTGCTCAAGCAAGCACTATAAGATATTAATGATTACACGTGAATTAATTTTATTTGCTTATTTGATTTCATCATCATAATGTTGTAATCATCAAACGATACATAAACTATGTGAAAAAGTTTGCAAGATTATATCTTCTTTTACTTCAATCAAAAAGACATGTGAATAATATCGGTTGTTTTTTTCGTAATCATTTTTTTGTTATTTCACTCATCCTCTATAGTTAATTACACACTGTGCATCGTTTATCTGTCTTTCTACTTTAAAAAAATATATATATTATACTGATTTTAACACTTTACTTTTTTATATATAATACTTTATTATAGTTTGAATTTTAATATATATATCTCTATTCACATACTCGAGTATTTATAGCAATATATCTATGCATGTAGAAAATACACATGCCTTTTTTTTTTGTATGTGTGATTCATTGTTCATTCAGATAAACTTTACAGTTTACTTACGTACTACTGTTATCAACTATTTAATTGCAAATAGTAAATATACATTTTCTATCAAAAGTTAATAGTATTAACTTAATTTCTTTTATTCTTGTCTAAATAAAAGTATTTTATGTTTTTACGTTGATCACTATCATCATTATTATCATTATTATTGTCATAATCATCGATACTGTTAACAAAGTCAACATTACTTTCATCACTGTGCTTTGCTGCAACATCTGTGATAAGAATGGAGACAACTTCAACTATTGCCATCCGCAAGGTGTGTTCGAATCAGTCATTGTATAATTATCCTTCGCCAGCATGCCAAAGAAATTTTGGATAGTTTACACTCACACCTAACAGTAAATAGTTATAATATTCTCCACATGGTTTGTCAGATAATACTTCTTTGGCCTCTTCACCTCAGCCACCACCACCACCACCATTTCTCTCCGCTGTCATTTTACTCAATAGCCCATCAAATGGTAAATGATAATTTATGGAGTATCAACGATTGTACAAACTGTATCGTTCATCACGTGCGTCTAACGTCACGACAGAACGTGAAAAAATTAACTCTCATTTTCACAGTGATGATGTATCTACAAATTACCATACATCCAATAACACTGCAAGTCACAATGAAAGCTCGTCATTTTATTGTTACTTTATATGTGCAGATGGCGCATATGAGGCAATGTGTACTTATTTCACATCGATATCAAAGTAACACACTAATAAAGATGATGATGATGATAGTAACAATGATAATAACGAAGATGACGATATAACAATAAAATAAACTACTCATAATCAGCACTTGCAAACTAAGTAGTGTGACACAAATACAGTTAATGCCGCTACTGCAAGCAATAGCGGTAACAGTAAAAAGAAAAATAATTAGGGGTGTAGAAATTATTTACCATTGTGTGATGTAGTCATAGGTGATATGGATAGCTGTGATCGGTCCAAATTGCACCCACGTGCGGTGACGACTAGGCAACACGGCCATTCGTCAGCTGCGTTGAACGATGCACAGCACTCACACTCATATATTGATAAAACACAACTCAAGTGATATGATACCGTAGAAACTATTCCATAAGAGGTTTTGTAAGCTATTCACACGAAAATACGTGATGAGCACAAGAATAGTAATAATAGTAGTGGCACAAATTAGGATATTGACAGTGATGTAAAATGCAGTGTATGTTAACCTATTATTTTACCAGTCAAGTGCCAAATGACAACTGATTTTCAGAAATGTGTGTTACTGCTGAGACGACTTAAACACGCTTTTCCGTCCGACTTTGGACTCACACATGATGAGAATAATAAATTGTAGCAATTGGCCCTTTCATGTGCAAACGAGTAGGCAGCTACACCAAGTTTTTCTGATGATAATAATACACGCTGCACCATTAACAGTAGCGATAACTTTGTTCCAAAGTCATACAACTAACTTTATTTACAATGCACATAGATGGTCAAAAATGAACTGCATCGTTCATTGTTTGATTACAGTGCTGTAAATGATGAAAATGAGAAAGTTGCACTACAAAAATAAGAAGCGCGCTGTAAGACATTACTTGCATAAACTATTTCTGAATGCACTATTGATGTTCGTGTTGATAATAAGAATAATGATGACATTGAAAGGAAGTGTTGTAATTCGTCAATAAAAACTGTCATCTTACCTAATATTGCAGTGCTTGGTGCGCTGGGTGGCCGCTTTGACCATGAAATGGTAGTTGCCTCTTGTCTTCTTCGCTTTGCCAAGGACTTTCACCTGATGGTGACAAATCGCAGTAATGTGATGTTTGCATGTTGACCTGATGGTATAACACAGTGATTGCCACGTGGCGTTTATAGATTAACGCCTGCATCAACCGAAATATTAGCTGCAGCACCAAAAGTAGACACAACTGATAAAAGTGTAACAAATCAGATTATATGTTCTGATAGTGCAAAATAAGAAGAAATTGCATCACACTTGATTCACAAAGAAGATGACAAACCAGCCGATAATAATAGTAGTGATGCTGATTGTTTTAATAGTGATGTCAGTGATTTACGAACATCCTCACAACGTCAAGGTGCAATCGATCAAATCAAGAATGTGCAAGTAACTTGTGGTGTCATTCCATACGGCGAAGTAGCGGAGATGGAAACAACAGGATTGGTGTGAAATATTGTCAATGGTAGACCTGACAAATGCGATGACGTTACGCAGACAAGCTCCTATCGATTTCGTTTTGATGAAATTGTATCAGCATGCAATATTGTACGAGATGATGTGGTGACTATTGATCTGCGTGTAACATCAGCCAGAAATGCTGATACCAAATATTGCCAATTCAAAAATGAACGTACTGCGCATACTATGAAAAGTACGCACAATCCTCCTACAATTTTTACAAGCTAGCGTCTGTATTAAAAATACCATTAAAAAAAATTAATACTTAAAATTTTTTTATTTCAATTTTTTTTTACTGTGATATACAGCATAAACACAATAAAAAAATTATCAATTTCAGCAATTTTCAAAAAAAATGTAGTGATTAATCAGAAAAGTGCAATTAAAAGAATATCGAGTAAATAATAATTATTAAACTTACTACGAATTATTACAATATATTATTCTTGCTTGCATTAATCATGTATGTTTTTTTAGTTGGTATATTATCGTACACAACAATTATATTGAAATACAAATGATAGTTTGTGCTATACTACATGATAATTTTTTTAACATGTTCAATGCTCCCCTAAAATGATACGAATTTACACTAAACTAATTTTTACTAAAAACACGACCATTGCCGAAAAATTATATTTTACTTTATTTGTTTGTTTGCAGTTTATATTTTGTGCATAACACTTTTACAGACAACAACAACAAAAAGCAAATGGCTAAGAAGCACCTCAAGCGCTTGTACGCACCCAAGGATTGGATGCTAAGCAAGTTGACTGGTGTGTTTGCACCACGACCACGTCCAGGACCACACAAACTTCGTGAGTGTTTGCCTTTACTGATTATCATCCGTAACCGTCTCAAGTACGCTCTAAATGCTCGTGAAGGTGAAATGATCTTACGTCAGGGCCTCGTCAATGTGGATCACCATCCTCGTAAAGACGGCAAATACCCAGCTGGATTTATGGATGTGATTGAGATCCCCAAGACTGGTGACCGCTTCCGTTTATTGTATGATGTGAAGGGCCGCTTTGTACTGGTCAACATCTCATAGGCAGAGACGCACATCAAGTTACTGAAATGGTTGTAAACATCTACACCGCCACTGGTCGTGTACCTGTTGCCGTAACACATGATGGTCACCGTATTCGCTACCCAGACCCACTGACTTCCATCGGTGATACACTTGTGTACAACACCGTGCAGAAGAAAGTGGTCGACCTTGTAAAGAGTGGACGAGGCAAAGCTGTGCTGATTACTGGTGGAGCTAATCGTGGTCGTATCGGTGAGATTGTCTCCATTGAACGACACCCTGGTGCGTTCAACATTGCACGTCTGAAGGATTCCGCAGGTAATGAATTTGCTACTCGTGCGGCTAACATCTTTGTCATTGGCAAGGACTTGTCTCATCCTCTAGTGACATTACCTAAGCAACAGGGTCTACGCATGAATGTCATTCAGGAGCGTGAGGAGAAGTTGATGGCCGCAGAGAACCGCAAAAACGCACAGAATGCACGTAAAGTAAATGCGTAAAGAGTGTAACACTAAGACTATCTACTCTATCTTTATTTTCTTCCTGATTTTTGAAAGACAACAAAGAGTATAGTTTGCTTTTTCAGTTTTACAATTTGTGTTCATTCTTTACAATAAGCAATTACTTTCACATTCTCTGGTCCGAAGAACGTAAACTAAACAACTTTATTTTGATATTTTTATTAGTTTTTATTTTATGTTTATTTTATAATATTATGATCATGATATTAATCAACAATTCAGAGTCAGCTTCATACCTTAATACAGTATCAAATACGGACTGATTTAGGTATGCCAATGTATTGCACTACAAAGGTAATATGTCGTTTGTAATTCAAAACTATTTTCACTGGAACGTGCTAATCAAATTGAGTAATATAATTATGTGAGCAACTTTTATGTAAACTAAATTTGAAATCATAGGAAAATATAATGCATTGCAAAAAAACACAACTGCACATATATGTATGTATGACTTTCTTTTATGTGTTGTCTAAAACATTATGAGTACATCAATGTTGTCTTTTATTGTTACGTGTACATTTTTATTGATAATTTTTTTATATTACTTACTGTACTAAAAAATATTCTTAACATAATGTTTATTTTACGTTAATAGTCACTTTTGCAATTCACATATATTTCATCAAAAGAAAATGGCTAAGAAGCACCTCAAGCGCTTGTACGCACCCAAGGATTGGATGCTAAGCAAGTTGACTGGTGTGTTTGCACCACGACCACGTCCAGGACCACACAAACTTCGTGAGTGTTTGCCTTTACTGATTATCATCCGTAACCGTCTCAAGTACGCTCTAAATGCTCGTGAAGGTGAAATGATCTTACGTCAGGGCCTCGTCAATGTGGATCACCATCCTCGTAAAGACGGCAAATACCCAGCTGGATTTATGGATGTGATTGAGATCCCCAAGACTGGTGACCGCTTCCGTTTATTGTATGATGTGAAGGGCCGCTTTGTACTGGTCAACATCTCATAGGCAGAGACGCACATCAAGTTACTGAAAGTTGTAAACATCTACACCGCCACTGGTCGTGTACCTGTTGCCGTAACACATGATGGTCACCGTATTCGCTACCCAGACCCACTGACTTCCATCGGTGATACACTTGTGTACAACACCGTGCAGAAGAAAGTGGTCGACCTTGTAAAGAGTGGACGAGGCAAAGCTGTGCTGATTACTGGTGGAGCTAATCGTGGTCGTATCGGTGAGATTGTCTCCATTGAACGACACCCTGGTGCGTTCAACATTGCACGTCTGAAGGATTCCGCAGGTAATGAATTTGCTACTCGTGCGGCTAACATCTTTGTCATTGGCAAGGACTTGTCTCATCCTCTAGTGACATTACCTAAGCAACAGGGTCTACGCATGAATGTCATTCAGGAGCGTGAGGAGAAGTTGATGGCCGCAGAGAACCGCAAAAACGCACAGAATGCACGTAAAGTAAATGCGTAAAGAGTGTAACACTAAGACTATCTACTCTATCTTTATTTTCTTCCTGATTTTTGAAAGACAACAAAGAGTATAGTTTGCTTTTTCAGTTTTACAATTTGTGTTCATTCTTTACAATAAGCAATTACTTTCACATTTCCAATTTAGCTACGCATTTAGACTGTGAAGTTTGCTCGTATAAACACAACAAGATTTTTTCTCCTTTTTCACAAGCTTTTATTATTTATTTTTTTTTTGTAATTATTTTTTTTTGTGTCCTGTTCAACTAATATGCTTAAAGTGGTGTTTGCTTGTTGTCTTATTGATGTAAATTATGATAACGTAAAATTTGTTGTGGCAATCCTAATGCTATCTTTATCAAAATTATTACTCTATTTATTTTTTTATTGTTTTACAAACTAATAAAAAAATGTAACAAATTTGTAAAACTAATTTACTAAATAAAAGTCATTCGATTAGATTAGATAGCTACTATTAGCCACAACAGCATTGAAAACACAGTTCAAGTAACACACAGAAAGATATCAAAGGTTAATTAAATAAATTTTAGTCATTAACAAACTATAAACAATATATTTTAGAAGATGAGTATTTTAAGTTTCAGTTCTTTTTCGTAGTTGTACGTCTATGTGACGTGTATCATGCTAGGTATTTCACTTCTCATGCCGTTGAACGCGCTCACTTCGGCTCCACGGTACATGGTCGATTACTACAAGTATGTGACTGGCAATCCAGATGCTATACCAAGCAACAAAACTTTCTGGGCAAACATACTCACTTTCTACAATGTTGCCTCGGTTGTGACACAAATTTTGTGCGGGCCTACGGTGCTTATGCCCGTCATGCGCAAACTTTCTTTGCGTGTTCGTTACATTGCAGCACTAACGCTGATGATGTTGTAGGTGTTTGTGGTTCTTGTCATGCCAATCGGCAACGGTGTTTCTCAGCAAATTGCGATTGCGCTTTTCTTCTTATTCACCATCACCGCTGGAGCTGGGAAATCGTACCTGTAGGCCACCTGTTATGCCACGGTAGGCACAATGCCCGCAAAGTTTATGTCGGCCTTGATGTTTGGCTGCGGCTTCTCTGGTGTCATTGCGTCCATCCTGCAGTGTATCATCAAGGCCTCATTACCGGACACCTATGAATCGGTACGAATGCAGGCGTACATTTACTTTAGTCTCGCGTTGGCATTCGTGTTGCTTGCCCTCATCATGGCATTGTCTCTTCGCTGAAATAGTTATGCTCAGGCACACGTTGGTGAGTTTCGTGTTGCGGCGATGAAGTCACGCCAGAAAGATCATAATCACCTAGACAGTCATGAAAGCTACGAAGTAGCATCTGGTGAGTGCATGTACGAGTAGGAATGCATTGAGAATACATCTTCGTCGTCATCATCTAACAAAAATGGTAAAGCTGCTGCTGGTACAAGACAATACTCTCTGCATACGTCTTCTGATGAAATGCGTAACACTAGCAACTGCAACGCTAACAGTGAGAAGAAGAACTACGGAATTGCTGAGGCGGTAGTGGCATCGCCTATACTTAACGAAGATGAAACAAATGCACCATTCCCGTCATCTTCTGCGTAGTACAATAATAAAGGTAATAAGTACTACACAGGTCGTGGTGTTCCTGTGATGTCGCAAACTGAACAGGCAAGACGTAAAGAACAATAGCTGAATGCGATGGAGAAGGAACGAGCGTTGAATGGTGGTGGTAATGGTGCTGCTGGAGAAGAGGATGGGGATGTTGTGCGTGCGGTGAATGAGCAAGGATAGCCATGCAGTATTGACAACAACATGACCACATCTCAGCAAATGCAACAGACACGTGCATGGCCTATTGTTAAGTTAATTTACCCCATTCAGATTGCCTGCTTTAACATTTTCTTCTTGTCCATGTTCATCTTTCCATCACTGGTCATTCCTATTGACCGTGTGGATAACTGGTTTGCTACAATTGCTATTCTGCTGTACAACTGCGGTGACGCTTCTGGTCGAATGTTGTCCTCACTGAAGGTAATTTGGCCCTCTCGTCGTGTACTCTTCATTGTGTCCTTTGTGCGATTTGCATTTATGGTGTTAATATTCATGTACATTTACAAATACATTCCTGGTCATGTCGCACCGTACATTACGATGGCTTTGATTGGTTTGACTAACGGCTTCTTCGGTGCTACCGCGATGGTGTTTGGCACCGCCGATCCACGACTGAAGACGGATGGATAGCTGGTGATGGCGGGTCAGCTGATGGGTATTTCATTGCTGGGTGGGTGCTCAGTGGCATCACTGCTTGCGCTTCTGGTAGTTCTTTATTTACCTTAAACAACTAATATGCCAAAAAACAACCTTTACAAAAATATATTATATATCATTGTAATTATACACTTTTAACACTAACTGATTTGCAATAGAAATAATTAAATTATTGACATGTTCTGCTTTGTCGAGAAACAAATTCAATAATGTCGGAGAAAAACTTTTCTTAATTATTGTGTTAACTATTTTATTTTTTTTCAAGTATAAAGTTTTTTTCTTTTTACAAAAGCTGAAAAATTGTTGATCTTATATTTACAATTATTATATATTTTTTTTCTATTGTTCTTTACTTACATTGAGATATCTTTATTTTCTCTCACCCTCTCTCGCTCTATTTTTCGTTCTCTCTGCTATTCTCGTTCATTTATGTTTCTTGTAACTGTTTTTTTTCCTCTACCTATACACCAATTTTGTCTAACTAAATAAACAATGTTACAAAATATATTTCATTGGATGTTGTACCTAGTAAATCTATTTATCACCATTAACTACTTTTGTTGCGAAAAAGAAAGAGAATGAGCAGAAGTCACGTTGTCAAAAGAAAAAAGTCAAAATTAGTTTTATTGGCAATCGTCATAGTAAATTGGTTCCATCTTACTTATGCAATGTTGACAAGCATGAGTGCATTTTCGTAAATTGTCTTTTTTCTAACTTTATTATTTTTTTTTTTTAAACTACTGTTGTAATGACTTAATAAATACTATATTTGCAAAATTGTATTCGATGCACACATACATTGTTGCATTTAGTAAATTATTATACTTTGTTTAGTATTAAAAAAATTTATTCATTTACTTTATTTATTTGAGCAAATGTTGACCATCTTTTTGAAAAAATATTATCTCAAACTTTTTTCTTCTCTTTTTTAAATTTGTTTGTTGACGATATCATTTTTTAGTTATTTCATTATCACTATAATTTCAATTGGTGACAATTAACACAACACAAATAAAACACAGTTATGCGATTATTGTAAATAATTTATCGGAAAATATAAAAAGTTTTGCAAAGCAAAAAATATGTTTGCAAGGTACAGCGAGAGAAAGTGCAAATACAAATATCACAAAATTAACTTTTTGATTTTCATTAAATGTCTATTTTATTTACTAATTTTAAACTTACCTTGAGTTAATGTTAACGTTGACAACTTTTTTTCCTTTTATTTTGCACCTGTAAGTGCATGGAAGAGAAAACCCAATAATTGATGTTAGCACTACTGATAGTGATCCATATATTAAAGGTAGATAATCTTGTCATGAACGTTTATGTATTACGCGATGTGTTTTGTAGACTTTTTGTATATTTGAGTTTCATTTATCAAATAACATTTTTTGTATAATTTTTTGTTTGAACAATGACGAAAGTTATTACATTTACTTTGCTTTAACATTTTCCATTGTTGCAGTTGTAAAGAGTGTCGCAGACTCTGCAAAGCTCTACTTATTTATTATTAAAAAGATTTGTATTCACTAATTTCTTTGGTGCATTTATAAAATAAAATCACAAACATGCTTCGCGTTGTACGCTTATTACTTGCTAGTAAGACTACTGGTGGTAATGCAAAAAATCAAAGTGGATCGTTTAAGCGAAAACCAAAGCAGTTTAACGTTTTTCCTAACACACCTGTTACTCCGTGTGAGCGACTCAAGGAGCAACGCTATCAATATGGCAAAACCAGATATTCTCGTTTGCCCATGGTGCATGCTGGACGTAATGTTCGTTTAGATCCACGTGATTACTCACTTTACGCAACCACAAAGGGTGTGATGACAATACGAAAGTCACGCATTAATCCGTCTTATTCGTGATTAGATGTGTAACCTGACATAGCCAAGGTTTACCGCACAAAATAAATGCGAGGCGCGCTAGAAGCACGTGGTATGGCTAGTCAAATGGTGTAGGGCAATGAACATTATCGAGAATAGTATGACTTGATGCGGTAGCCACACTGACGTGAACGGGTGATGGCTGCACCGAAGCCCACGAAACGTTTTATCGATCCTAATCTATTCACACGAGGCATAGTTTCGTCACTAAATGTTACGGATCGCTTTACATATGAGTAAGCATCACATTACTAATATTATTTTATTTATAAAAATGACATTAAACTCATTTTGTAAATTATTGTATTTTCACTTTTTTTGCTGTATCGTCAAACATATCTCATGATATGATAAGTCTCATTTTTGAGTGCAAATGTTTATACAAAGATAGCAATATTAATTATTATTCAATAAATATTATAATGGTTGTTTTGATAATGGTCAGGCAAATAAACATGTATATCTTATGAGCATGTGCTTTTGTGTGCATTACTATGCACTATTGTGATTTGTTACTTTATTACTTTGTTCTCATATTAATCAGTGTAAACTTGCCTTTGACAAGTCAAAATTTTCAGATCAGTTATAATAATTATTCGACTTTCCGTTTTTCCAAACAAATATACAAAGCAAATGCCTGTCCGACGTTACGGTGGTCCTACTGCTACTCCTGCTACTGCTATTTCGCAAGACAGTAAAGTTGGTCATGGCAGTAACGGTCTTTCACATAAAGATGTCTCGAACACATCAAACACGGTAAAAGTCAGTGAAGATAAGGTCAATGTTATAAATGACAACTTGCAATGTGATAAACATAACGGCAATATGTCGGTACATGCAGAATGTAACTAGAATGGGCACACAAATCATGTAAACGGCACAAAAATTGCAAAATAGCAGTAACCCTGTAACACCACAGTTTCTGCTACGCCATACACACTTCGCACCAATGCCTATCAGTGAACCGTGTACAATGGAATCAAAGACACACCACCGTTACCTTAGTTACAGTAGCCACAGCAGTACAAAGAATATCGTGAAGCCGACATGACCGACTCACTGTACAAGTTAATTGAAAATCATGAAATTATCATGGTTGCCGGTGCCTTTTTCGGTGACGAGGGCAAAGGTAAGACGGTTGACGCGGTAGCGCATCACCCACGGTGCACCTGTATTGCCCGTGTAAACAGCGGCGAGAACGCCGGCCACACCGTCTTTGACGATCATGGACGCAAATTTGTCTTTAATCTGTGTCCGTCTGGTATGTTGACAGAGGGTAAGCGTAATTACATTGGACCGTAGTGTGTCATGGACCCCATCACGTTCATGGAAAAATAACTTGCCCAGCTGAGTGGACTTGGAATTGACTATCATGACCGGTTATTTATAGGGAACGTGTTTATTGTTACTCCGTATCACAAATTGTTAGACTTGCTCGGTTCTGCCACAAATGCATCCACGCTCAAGGGTATCTCGCCTGTGCATGCGAGCAAAGCCACCAAACGTGGTATTCGTCTCGATCATATCTTTAACGACGAACAGATACTACGTGAGCGACTGTCAAAGGACATGCAGACGTACTTTGGCTTACTGAGCGTACTGAAGCTGTCTGACCTTGATGTCGTAAAGCGTTGCATTCATGAGAACAGTGATGGGGTGAGTCGAGTACCAAATTATGTCATTGACTTTGCCCGTGCCAAGGATAAGGTGCAATTCCTGGTTGACCTGTATCGCACTCATGTTCTGTAAAATCCATCATTCCCAGCGCGGTGTGATGTTATTCACGAGTTGCACAATGCCATCCTACGTGGTGAAAAGGTGTTACTGGAGGGCCCACAGTCGTACTGACTCAGCAACGCACGCGAGCGTTTCTGATAGAGCACCACCTCCGCAGACACGAGTGCCGCTGGCTTGTTAGCCGCCTCACAGCTTAACTTTCAGCGTTTCAAGTCTATCGTAATTAACGTGCACAAGGCACCGGGTAGTAGTCGTGTTGGATTAGGTGCCTGCCCAAGTGGGTTTGTCCCGCAAGATTACTTCTCCTCACGTTAGGTGAAGACACTAAAAGATTTGCCTGCTGGTATGTGTGTGAACTTTGATGCCATACAACGTTTGTATTTTCAACACGCATTTAACTACACGCCAACACCAGACCAGCAACAGTAACATGCTAAGAATGAGAAAACAAATACAACACAAAACCGGTATAATGGTATTGCCGCACCAATCGAATACACGGATAGCACTGGAACGTACAACATTGGAGTGGCCATGGCTGTTGGCTCTGCCATTCACCACGGTGAGTGTGGTGCGGTGACGAAGAAGCCTCGAGTGTGTGGATTGTTTGATTGTGTGTTGCACCACGAGGTTAACTCGGTACAAGGTCCATACCTCACCATCTCCGCACTTGACCGCGGTGATGACTATGACAAGGTGGGCATCACAATCGCCTACGTTTACTTTGACCCATCGGGTTAGACGACGAATTTGAACGGAAAAGTTTACAAGAATGGAGATATCATTAAGGCTGGTGATCCGGTGCCCGGTGAGGCCGCTCTGCGGTACTGCCATCCGATTGTCAAACTCATTGATGGATGGCGACAGACACCTATTTCGTCGGCACACAGACCCAAGTTTGCACCTTTGCCACGTGGTGTTTGTGAATTTATCGGTACGGTTTAGCACTTCACCGGGTGTAAGGTGTTATCGATTGGTAATGGACCAAGTGGAAACGATGTAATTTATTTGTAGTTGTAAGCACAACACAAAGATGTTGTGCATTAACACCACTAGTTATTTATTTTTTTATAACACAAATAAAGCTATGAATAAAAGAACTATATAATTTTTTTTTACTTTGTTGAACGTAACACACAAAAAAAGTAATACGTGTATTCACTATTTTTAAACTTGTTCTGATTGTTTACTTATAATGTGTTATTTTTTTTTTTTTTCATGTTGATCTTATTGATAAATATATTTTAATTTAAAAAAAAAAACATTGCCACAAAAGTAATATGGTAAAATAATTTACCTTTCTGTTTTAATTTTTTTTTGATATTCCTTTTAATTTCACACAAACAACAACAAACACAAAAATCAACAACTCAACAAGAAGGTGTTGTATCTGTGCATTCATACACCTATGCTACTATTTGACTTAGGTTGTGTTAATTTTCAGGTAACTTGTATGTACAAAACCTAAGTCATACAGATAAGTTAGTATGCAAATAAACGTACACATCTTCATTCATATCTTTTCCTACAAACTCGTGATTAATAATGTATTTGAGGGCTAATTAACACGTTTTATTTTATACATTAATTTTCATTTTTTTTACAATTATGAGAGTTTGTTCTCATGATCTTTGTATCTTACTGAAAAAGTTTTGGAAAAAAAGATTATGTGTTGTTAGTTATATAAACAAATAGTATATAATAATTTTTTATTATTATATATACTTTTAACGTTAACATAACTTTATCATAGATTTTACATTTTCACCTTGTGTAATTACAATATTGATAGTATCTGTATTTCCGTTATTTATGTTCAATTTACACATTCGATCACACGTAATCTTCCTGACGATAACTTTTTATTTTCTTTTTTTTTTATGCTCTAAAAAGTTGAGTAATGACATTCTTTACTTTCTGTTCTTTTATGTTTGAAAATTATGTAATTTTTGCTGTTAATTTTCCCCTTTATTCTCCTACGGTACAAATACCTTACAATTTTTGAAATACATACTGATGTATGTGCATATGTGTACATAAAAATAAACATTGGTGATACGAAAGTAAAGTGTGTGTGTGTGTGTGTGTGTGTGAAGTAAGTAAAACTTTTGATTTTATAACGAAAACAATGTACATATATTATACAATTTTTTTTAAAAAACATTTTGCTTATTTTTATTTAAGTGTGATTTGTGAAAAGCACCATGTTCTAGACTATACTTTCACTTTGTGCTTTGTAAATGTTAATATGTGTAAATTTTGTAAATACAGCTATTATTTTTTTTGCCTCTTTTTTTTTTGTTAATGATTAATTTGCTGAAATAAGCATAAGTAAAAATAACATTATTTTATCTGAACGAGTTTTTAATAAAACAAACTATATTAATACAACATGGCCTAATACGAAGGTGAGAACGTTTTAGAGGAAAATGTAACGCTCAGCAGTGATGCGATTCAGTAGGATGTTAGTAATTTATTACGCAACAAACTCGCCAATGAGGAGTGAAATTCGCAGAAGGTAGATGTATGAATTGATGACATTGTTAATAGTGTATTGAAGGACTTTGCGGACATGAAAAAACCATTCAAATACGCGGTGCATTGCGTAATTATGCAGAAAACAGGTGCAGCTGTTTCTACCGGTTTCATTAGTTGCTGAGACAACACCAAAGATGGCGTAGTGCACATTCCGTTTGAGAATGACACGATGCACTGTCTCTTGACAGTCTTTTTCTTCAAACTTGATTAAGCAACTTTAACAGTAGGCACAACTCTATTATCTTCTGTATCACTTTACTATTCTTGTAAAACAATTTGTACTTTTATGAAGTAAATTAACTTCTTGTGTGTTCACTACAATGATAATATGTTTTATCTCTTTTGTTATTTATGTACATGTATATGTTCATTGTTTATCATTCTCTTATGTATAAATATGTATCTTGATCAGCCACTATTAATAAATATATGTATGTAAATAATTAACTTCTTTTGTTGGTGTGTACTATCCTCGTCAAGTATATAAGATTTGTTTCTGGCATTTGTATTAAATTTAGCTGATTAGAATTTGTAGTGAATAAGCACAATGAAAACATCAACATTTTTACTTGTATTTGTATTATATTACAGTATGTGCAATTACAACATCATATTTCAATTTATATATTTTTATCATAAAAATACATTTTTGTCATTTTTACACTACGCGTTTGTATGTAGGCATTATTTGCATATTATTTTTTTTCAACAAAGCGTTTATAAATCTAACAAATAGTAAACATTAGTAGCGACAAACCAGTAATTATTGTTGTTGTAGTAGTAAAAAATGACAATGAGCATCACTTGTAATGTAAGGATACCTCTTGCATATGCATTGCTGCAACGCAAAGCGTAATTATTGTCAAAAAGGTCAAATTTTTGATATGCTCATGTCCGAAGTCAAGTACGATGTTATTGCAACAACAGACAATTGTGCGCACTACCAATGTATTTGCTAACTCGTAAAAATTTTAAGGGTATTTGTTTCGATAAATTATCAAATAGCAGTTGTGCATTTAATGCTACGCTGATGTTACCTAGATTTTATGGTGATATCAATGATGATATTAATAGTAAATACTCTAACAAACATTCTAACAGCTACTAACTTTCTGGTGCACATAATGCACGCAATAGTAAATGTAGTAGTTAGTCTGCAGATGACACGAGTTGAGACGACGTAGTGATTGACTCTCGTATAGGATGACATGAATACAAATTATAATAACAACTATAGTCATCATTGTAGGACAAGCTTTTCTCTGAAAATACTGATAATCACGAGGAAAACTAAGAAAACGTTATGTGTAATGAAAATAATAATATAGATAGACACTTCGACTAGGAAAGATAATTAGGTAGTATTATCGACAATGAAAATAACAGTAAGGGATAAAATAACACAAAAAATAATAAAATTTATTGACATCGTTCTACCATTTCAAGTGAGGACGTGCAAATTGAACCTGTAAAGAGTCTATCAAAATTATCACCATAATATTCGTCATAATAGTAGTAGTAGATGAGACGAAATAAATTAATTTGCCTCGCAGCGCAGTAGCTTCAGACTGCCGTGTAACATGAAATTCGTGCATAAGTGTAGCGCGACAGCGTTGACGGGTTTGCCGCCGTTCCACCACTCACACCGCCCTATTGAGCAGTGCATCATATTCCTGGTACTTCATTCTTTACCATGACACGAACACTACAACAAAAACCATGCAAACATAGTAGAGAAAGTAATGAAAGTTAATGTTAATAACTAAACACTATTAATCAAGATGACAATGGTGATGATGGTGATGTGAACAGCTCATTCAGTGTGCCTAAATTTCGTAGTGTGTATGATTAGCAAGTTGACAAGCAGCGAAAACATAATTACCATTATAGCAAGTAAACTCAAAATATAGCAACATAAAAATAGAACAATCGCCTACGTTTGACATGATCACGTGATGAGCATCGATACCGTGCATTAAATAAAACGCACTCGCACTCACCTTTGCCCGTGTTGTAGCGTAACGTGGTGCGCTCTGACATTCACTTGACCATTTATGCACCGTTTCGTGTATTAGACCTCTCCCTCCTTGATCCAGACGTGTCTATCTGTGAGTGAAGCTGCTTTGACCTGTTTGTACACAAAACGCCACCATCACATTATGATCATTTTACATCTTTGCACAAGTCAGAACATCACTACAACAACATAGATACAGTTGGCAAGAATAAATATAAGTTACAGGACCAGCAACGCATATAAGATGATCAAGAATGTTTATTTGTGCGCTTGGCAGCTGTTAACAGTGAGTTGCGAATACGGGGTATTCAGTTTATTTCATCATCAGTAGCACGTTCAATAAACGAGTATGCCTTCTTTGGTCAAAGTGGTGATCCATACTATCACTATTTGCAATCATAGTATTTACGAGAAGAACAACAACGAAGTGCATCTTTGCCGTCACAGATGCGAAATGCTTTTCGTTCTTCTTCTTCGAATAATGATGCAGCAGCGCACGTGTTACAAACATCTCGCGTACGTGGATCATAGTACGATGAACCGTTTACAAAACATTCTATTAACATCAAAGACACACATCGACACGAACATATTGCCAACGAAGTAACATTGATGTTTCCGCATCAGCGATCAGCCAGCTTGCACACGAAAACTCTGCTTACACACTGTGTTGATTAGCGTGGCTAGTATGCACGTAGTTTATTATACAATGGACCATACATCACATAGTTATCTTCATAGTTACGTGATGCGTTGATGACATATATAATGCACAATCTCAAGATTGACGTCTTTCTCAGCTAGTATATTTGTCAGATGCAATACTTTCTTGAGCAAGAAGAGTACATGCGTTGACTTGCAAAGACAGGACACACCGCTTAGCTTATGCGCAGAATAATTGTTAAAAATATGGATAGGTCAGGCAAGTAGATTGAAAAGTAAAAAAAAATATTAGCTATTTGTTTCAATTAATATTATTTGACGAGACTATTTATTTATTTAATAGAATGGCTACTCGTTTTATAAATACTTGAACATGAATTATGTCATTTAATTTGGTTATTTTTACAAAAAAGATAATAATAAAATGTAAGATAAACAACACCTATTTTATTGATTGTTTTTATGGTAAAGCAATAAATTTTTTACACAAACAATAACAGCCAAGATTACATTCGTTTTGTCGTATTTTACACTTTATAAAAGTATTCTATTACAAAACAAAAAGTGAAAACAGTGACAATGAGCAACGGACTATCATAGTAATAGCTAAAGTAGTTTCGTGAAATTTTCAACCTCGTCGACACCAATCAAAAGGGCTACATTACAGTACAGGAGCTTCGTAAATTGATGGAGACATTACACCTCAAACCTACCGAGTAGTAATTATAGTAGATGTTTCACATTACGGCTCACAAAAACTCCGACGACACTGTTAACTTTTAGCAATTTGCTAATATACTTGGCAAACGCGTACGATCTGATTATACACCATAGCAACTACGTAATGCATTCAAAGTATTTGAAAGTGAAGACATGCCACCTGGTTGTGTTTCTACGTAAATTTTACAATATGCATTAATGAATTACTCAAGTGAAAAGCTGTCAAAGTAGGAAGTCAATCGCTTGATAGCCGCGGTAGACCCAGAAAATACAGGAAGCATTAATTACAACGAATTTGTCAACATGGTCAGTGGAAATTAAAACTGCAACTAATGCAAAAAATTTAAATTAATTTGCATAAAGTAATTTGAATAATAATGTATACCACAAAAATTAATCAGTACGTTTTTGTGAATAATTTTGTCACGGAATTAAATATATATGCAACAATGTCATGTTATTTTGCACAAATATACAAGTTTTTTTCTCTTCGAATGTATGTTTATGTACATATTTATTTTTTTGCAAAAAAATATTTTCAATATATCCGTGTTATACTTTTCTTTCTCTTTGCAACGAATTTATCTGTACCAACTATTTTTTTTTTTTTTCCATATCAATTGTAAAAAATTTTGTGATGTACACATTTTCTTTCGATACAAATAAATAGCATGTTGTTACCTTTTATAGGTATAATGTGAAATACTTAGTGTTGTTAACTCACTTATGTGCAAATACAGAAAAAAAATCTTTACGTTGTTTGATTTCGTTATTAAATAATTTTTAGTAAACATTCAAGGAGGGTAAATTTTACAAGAGTAGTTATTCAATTTATATCAAATAATTGAATATAGTACAAAATTAAATTTTTTTATTTTTGATTTTTTTCGCAGCACAGTTGTTTTTTATCTTTACAATAACTGATAGGCAATGAGTTTTGTCAAATTAGCGTACAAGACGTTTGCAGCCAAAAACGGCAATAATGTGCCATTCAAGAAGAATAACATTTACATTGCACATGGATTACTAGGTAATGCGATGAACTGGGCAAGTGTTGCAAAGAGAATGTTAGAATAACCTGAACTTGCAAACAAAATAGACACCATTTACTCGTTTGAAATGCGAAATCACGGCGATAGTCCACACACAGACGACCACTCTAATGCAGCATTGGCGTCAGATTTGTAGGCCATAATATTGTAACATTATACTAAATAGCCTCCATTATAACAAAAGTAACATCACAAATTATACGTATCAATGACTAGCAACAATGAAGATAGCTGTTATGAGTAAAACACAAATAATAGAAGAAGAGGAAGTGTGTTTATTGGACACAGCATGGGTGGTTTAGCGTTGATAGGTATGCTGCTTCGTCGATATAATGACAGGATTCTATTGCAACAAGATGTGAGAATGACACATATACAAGATCACCTAAATGACAGTATAGACAAAAATATTAATGATGATAAAAAACATGAATTTATGAATGCTGAGTAAATGAAAAAATTAAATTTTATTTGAAGTGCTGACAGACGAGCAGCATATAGTGCGTATATGCGTAAAGTCAACACACATTTTGGTTTTGCGTAAAATGAATCTTTACAACCTATTCTGTTCAGTGACACGTACAATCAACTTGGCCATCTATCAGCTGCTATTATTGTTGACATAACTCCTACCACAATGCTTTCATAATCTACACATTACTCGATGAATACTAAATTTAACGATAAGAACAAAAATAACAGCAACAGTGCAATGTGTGATAACGCTACAGGCGCTAATTGTACTTAGTCAATAGATTCTAATCTGCACACATTACATGCTATGCAAGCTGCTCAGCTAGATCGCATTCACAGTTACACAGAGGCAGATGTGTAGTTAAAGCGTGTGGGTATTAGCGATGTTGCACTTCGCAGCTTTGTGGCTACAAATATTGTCCTGAATAAAGATCGCACCAAACCAGCTCATTGACGATGCAACTTGGACGTACTAGCGTAAAACTTCAAATCGTTCCAGCCATCTATTGTCAATTGATTTGAGCACTATGACAAACTACCCACATCTGCTGGCTCGTCTGCAAATTTACCGCATGCTGCAAAACATGATAGTCATATTGACACAAGAGGTAATGGCGATAATCACGTCGCATGTATTGCACCTCGACCATGTCTACTGCCTACGCTTTTTGTTTTTGGTGAAAAGTCAATTTACAATAACTCGTCTGATCGACAGAAAATTCCCACCATGTTTCCATTTTCCACTCAGGTGGTTGTACCGAAAGCTGGCCACTTTGTTCACTACGAGCAACGGGAAGGGTTTGTGAATGCAATCGTACCATTCTTATCGCAGTATCTGTAAAGTAATTTTTTTTCTGTATTTATAAAATGAGTCTACTTTTTAAAAAGGAATAATATTCTCAGTGAAAATATTTTACGTTTACCTCCACATAATAATAATTTGGTTGATATTAAGTATATTATTTGTTAATTATGTGTCATTGTATTAACAAAATGTTACATTTACACTTTAACCTTGATTATTTCCCTAAAGTTTACATTACTTTTTGATATTTTTGTTATTGTTATTAATTAATACGCAAAATACACAACTATAAGTGAATAATTCACCTATATAATACTCTCTCCTTATTTTTGATATTATTACCTAAGCGTAAAAAAATAATATATAAATGTAAAGTGAAGCAGAAACTGGACGTACGCTTCGCAGTCGACTGATGGAGCTGCTGTACGCAAGTAACGGCTCTACGTTTACGCTGCGACAACTATCCACAATTTTGGCAGCCACATAATCTGACATACAGCGTGAGGCATAGAGCAACGATTTCACGTTATTCAATGCTCGATAAAAATCGGTACAACTAAAGCAGAGATTTACCGACCGACTGAAACCAGCGAATTGAAGTAAGAATGTTATCGACGACTACGAGTACAGTGACGAAGACTATTCTCACAACACACGTGATGCCAAGCACCGCATTGCGCGTGACGATAAGGATGACAATAAAAATGGCAACAAACTCAAAAAGAAAATTGTATTCAACAGTAATAATAACAATGTTAATAATAGCAATGTTAATAATAATAAAAAAAATAATGGTGAGTTTGCGTCATAACCTCGTCAGGGCAAGCGTGCCTTGTTTGATTTCACCTCTG
Source organism: Blastocrithidia nonstop (assembly GCA_028554745.1). Classification (NCBI taxonomy): domain Eukaryota; phylum Euglenozoa; class Kinetoplastea; order Trypanosomatida; family Trypanosomatidae; genus Blastocrithidia; species Blastocrithidia nonstop. The sequence continues at coordinate 80,567 of JAQOTN010000004.1, forward strand.
CCGCACAGCAGCTCTCTGCATTTGGTGATTTGGATGAAGAGTAGCATAAGGCACACAAACAATAAATTAATGGTAAGGAAACTAATAAGGGATATGACAGTGTGTATGCAAAGAACAATCGACGAAGTCGAGTGGAGGCGCGAAGTAAGCTTCGAAACACCTCACGCCGCAGAGGAGCGGTTCGGAGCAAGTCACGCAAACGTGCCGGTGTCCGTGATGAGGATCGTACGGCAATCCCTACTGGTCAGGTAGGGCGAGTGGGTTATGTCTGTGTGGCAGATGAGTTTCATTTAGCTGGATTGGAATCGCATTATCGTAATTTGGGCTATTTCACTAAATTTGACTTTGATGTCTTGCATGTTCGATTTGCGGATGCGTAGATGCAACGCAGTACATCACCGTATACACGTAACGAGAATATGAATGGTGATAATAATAATAACAGTGGTAATAATAATTACGATTCGTACGACGGTGCTGGTGATGACCATGATGAGTATGATCCGCAGCAGCACGATGATGAGAAAAGTTGAAACTACGGGGCGACTGCGCTAAACTCAAATAAAATGTCCCCCTTGACAAAGTAACACGCACCAATGCCTGCAACGCTTTACGCCGACAGAGAAGCAATGAGTGGAAGAGGAGCAGGAAGCCGAGAGAGTGGGGTAAGTAGTGACAGAGATAGATACCATAACCGTAGTGCAAGTGGTAGTGGTGGTGGTGGAAATAACAGTAGTAAATTCAGAGAGGGCAAACGTGCCAATGACAAGCAAGTTAGTGGAAAAGATAACATTTACCCTACTCGTATTCATTATGATTCTAACAATAATAACAATGATGATAATGATGATGTTGATGTAAACACCAATCGTGCGTTCAACATAAACAAAGATGCTGCGGTGGTTATGGCTACGGTGTACAACGCAAATGACGACAATGATGACGATGACTATGACTATGAAAGAAATGACGATGAACGATAACACAAACACGTTAGTGTGAAAGCCAGACACGCCATTACTGATCGTGACGACTTTGTCGATCAAAACGGTTATGACCATGACAGTGATTTAGGCAAGTAGATGCGCGCAAATGTAAATTATCGTGGTGGGTTTGATTTGTTTATCTTCGAGTACGGCGCGGTGGTGTGGTGAGGCTTTGATCAGCGCTACTTCAAGATTGTCTAGAACGATTTCATGTTACCCGATAGTGCCATTGCCAAGTATGTGGTCAATCGATATACCACAAAGTTGGTGAATGAAAATTACCCGGTATGGTGTACGTATAACTTACTGCGCAAAGAACGATTAGAGGCGGATGAGGATTTTAAGCGTCGGTTACGCTTTGATCACTTTCTCATTCCATACGGGCAAGGTGATGTGAATACGAGTGGTATTTCTATGCTGTGCGCGTCACATGCACTAGCACAATCGGCCAAGATTGACTATCTTGAAATCAAAGTACAAGAGCTGACGTAGAATTGCTCGCCTCTTCCGCGTGATTTGAAGGAGAAAGGTGGGGTGACAATCTCATAACGACGACTGCTGCAGCTCCGGGGAGAGGTGTTGTCCTATCGACTTATGCTGAAGAGTGGCTCAGATCTACTGGATGAACCGGATTTGTTTTGGTAAAACGCCTATCTCAAACCTGTCTTTCAGGCAACCAAAGAAGGCTTTGAGATTAGCGAGCGTGTAGAGGCACTTGACAACAAGCTAGATGCGACGAATGAGATACTGTCCATTTTGGCAGACGAGTTCTCACAGCGTCATGGGGCTCGACTAGAGTGAATTGTAATTTGGCTCGTCTTTGTTGAGGTTATTATCGGCGTACTAGAGCTTATCGTTGACTCACGTCCATGGTTTTACAAGCACTAAGCAGTCACTCACTGCAAAAGCTATTAAAAAAATAAAATTAGTTTTAATGATTATGACTACTCATTTCTAAATAATTGGTTTCTACCTTGTAGAAGCAAAAAATATATAATACATATGCAACTGCCTTTTGTATTTATCAGTCATAGTTAATAATTTGAAATATTTATATAAATGAGTGAATAAATGTATGTATTATGTTGTAATACACTCTGACAGAATAATTAGTCGCATTACTTTTCGTTTTTTTGTTAGTTACTTCAAATTAATATAACATACACATCTTGCCATAACAAACATTTTTGTCGTTTTAATTATTTTTGTTGAAGCTGAAATTGTTTATAACTAATTTACAATGTTACCGTCACTACCGTTATTGTGATTTAGTTTTTTGTTTTGCTTTGCAAATGTAACTAAATAATACTCTTGTTACCAATAACGCAATTTTTTACTACAACCTATTTAAATTAATAATTAAAATCAGCCCATACTTTATTTTTCCTCATCTTTAAAACACTAAAGTATTACAGTATTATTAAACTCTTATAATTTTTTAAAAAAATATTTTTCATTGAGTAGACAAATTTTGTCAATCACATAGCTAAATTTTTTAGAAAAGTAGACAAATGATCATACCCATTCGTTGTTTCACTTGTGGCAACGTGCTAGCAGATAAGTATTTTTTGTACCTCGATATGGTGGCAGAAGGAGTAAGCGAGGAAGATGCGATGAATGCGTTCAACTTAACACGGTTTTGTTGCCGACGAATGTTCTTGACACATGTTGATCAAACAGATTTGTTGCTTAAGTACAACCCAGCCGATACAAATGTATTAATTGCAAGCAATCAGCGTGACGCCTATCAACAAATGTAAAGAAGGATAGTATCAAAACACTAACAAAATTGTATTTACTAATCTTTTTGCATCAACTTTTACAAAATAATACAGTAATTTATTATTATTTTATTTTGTATTTGAAATAAAATGCAGTAAATTTTTTGTTAAGTAAATGCTTTTATCAAATGTTATTTATTCAGCACTATTAATTATACATTTTTGCTTTCACTAACTTTTACACAAATTTATTACATCTTTTTTAAAAATTATTTTGTTCTGTTTTTAAAAAGTTTTCCTTTACTTTTTCGTGCAACACAAGAAAAGTTAAAATTAGTAACTCTTACCTTTTCAAATCCATAAGAAAGAAAAGAAAGAGAGCACAATGACATTTGTTGCAAAAGACAGTAAAAAGCAGAGCACTAGTTGCACTCACAATAAAGGCACACGTGCACGAGTAGATCTGACTCGATCACAGGGCAATCAGAACGCGGTAGCATCTGGAGTAGACCTCAGCCGAGTCGGTATTATTGGTTAGAGTGAGCTCAATCGTATTCGCTAAATCGCCTACAAGGACGATCGCGCACGTGTGGAGTAACTTGCCCGTCAAAACGCTGAGACTCGTCGTAAGAACATCAGTGCCGCTAAAAGTGCTCAGTGACCAGATACCGCATAAGCACGTCATGCCGCATTTTTACAGTCCCAACGCAACGCCGTCGCAGAAGCAGAGAAACGTAAAGCAGTACTCGATCAACTTCACGCAGAGCAGGAAGAGGCTGACCATCGTGAGATGCTGGCACGGGCGGAACTACGTGCCTTACGCGATGACCCACGTGGCAGAAACGCACAGAGCCTAACGCTGCTGCACAATGTCATCAAGGAACGTGAGGTACAAATGGCATATAATAACGAAATGCGAAAAGACGATTTAGATGCACGTCAGGCGTAGAATAACGCATTAGCGTTGGCCAATTGGGCTGCCTAGGCGTAAGCGGCACAGCAGAAACTACGTGCACGTGAGCGAGACGCGGCTAATCGAAATGCCAATTTGTAAATGGTACTGTGTCAAATTGAGTAGCGTAAAGCATAAAAGTTGTCGTGTAAAGATCGACGGTCAAGTGTCTAGCGTGCGGCAGCAGAAGAAGCAAATTAGAATGCACTAGAGTAGCAAACAAAACGAAATACGTAGAAAGCATGCGGTTAGTTTAACGCCTCACACGCACGATCGACATTGAAAAAATCATAACGTCTGTAGCAGCGCATCAAAGATGAACAGAATGTGCTTTCGTAGCTTGAACAGTAACTTGCTCGGACAGATGCACTGAAGCGTGCAGCATAGCAACGGCGTAGTGAACGTCTTGCCGCATTCGAGCAGCGAAAGTAGCGGGCTACTAAAGTCGTAGAGTAACTCAACAAGTCCAACAATAACCCAAAGCATCGCACACAAGATCGCTTTGCCAATGCAGACAGTGGAGCGGTTAGTTTTATGGATAAGATGTTTGACTGTGATGTGTAGCGGACAACTAGGTCAAGGGCTGTGGCAAAGCAGATAGGTGATTTGGCAAGTAGCCAACTACACGATAAATAACGTACCAAGTGTAGTAAAGTAAGTAGTACAAAAGAAGGAGATAAAAATAATAATATTAATAATAACAATAATAGTGAAGATGATTTTGTTGATGCAAATACTGGACTGCAATATCACACCGCTGCGGCAAGTGCAAGTGGCTTCTTGAGTGAACGTGAATAAAAGTAGTATTTGAATGAGATGCGTCAATATCCTGCAAAGCTGGCATCAATCACATAGAAAGAAAACGCATCTCGTCGTGCTGAGGCACAGCGTGTAGCGTAGATTCAACGTTTGCAGGCAGGCGAGAAGAGAAGCAATGTGGAGCGAATAAAACAAGATGAGATTGCAGAGGCAATAGCTCAGCGCGAGTATGTTGCCGCTGATGATGCCAAATATCGCGCATTTCTCAAATCAGAACTACCGAGTGACCTTGACGAGGTGTTGCTGCAAAAGGCAATGAAACTAAGTTAAGTCTAATTCTTGACCAAATACGCTTTTTTACAAAAAATAAAGTTCTATATTCTTCAATTAAATAATTATTGTTTTAGATGTAAATGTAAATTATTCTGAATCGAACTTTTTACCTATTACTTCTTTCTGCTTTTTGTAATCTATTGCAACATCATAAAGAGATCAGAGAGACTTAAATATGTAGATGTTAGTGAACGTGAATAATATACAATTGATTGCCTTTGTGTGTATGTGTGTGATTAGAAATGTAACAACGTAAAAGAAGATGTATAAATTATTTACAATTACTTTACCCATATTGTTCTTCAATATTATATAGTGAAAATTTTTATATTTGTTCAATTAATACAATCATGAAAACAAGACATGTATTGTTAGATTGTTTTACAAAGAGTGTGTAATGGCGTAATATTAATGCATAGCATATTATACTTTCTCCATATCTAATCTTCGCTTTCTTTTCTCTTGTTACTTATATATTTTTTTTACATAAATACATTTACACGCACACACGAACATGAACAATTTAAGAATGAATAGAAAAATTACGTCAACAATCATGTCAACCGCGCGTCGTGATATTCTGCTGGCGATTGAGAAGGCAGCACAAGAAGATTGGTAGGCAAAAGGCCTGCATAACTGAGACGCTCCTCCGCTAGCTGATGAGAGCGGCAGTGGCGTTAACAGCAGCGACAAGCCACCAAAGTACTTTACCACGTTCCCATTTCCGTACATGAACGGCCAACTCCACCTTGGACATGGCTTTTCATTAACCAAATCCTAATTTGCATCACGCTATCACCGTATGAAAGGGTTACAGTCACTGTGGGCATTTGGTTTCCACGCCACCGGCACACCCATCGCGGCGTGTGCGCAAAAGATTGCCAAGGAGATGGAACTCTACGGCAACCCACCAAAATTCCCACAAGACGTGATGGAGGCAAGTAGCACTCCCAAAGATGCTGAGTTGCTTCAGTTTAAAGGTAAACGTGGCAAGAGTGGACCTGCAAAGCCACAGTGGGAGATTATGAAAGCGATGGGCATTGATGAAAAAGACATCCCCAACTTTGCCGATCCAGATCACTGGCTAAACTACTTCCCACCACTCGCACTACGTGATCTCAAGAACTTTGGTTGTCATATTGACTTTCGTCGCTCCTTTATCACCACAAACCGTAACCCGTTCTTTGATCGCTTTGTTACCTGGCAGTTTCACAAGCTGCGTGCGGCTGATCTGTTAAATTTTGACAAGCGTTATTGTGTGTACTCACCGTGGGATCGACAGCCGTGCGCTGATCACGATCGTGCCAGTGGTGAAGGTGTGAAACCGCAGTAGTACACGGTAGTTAAATTGGTGGTACAAAACCCATCATAGCATGCCGCATTTGCGCCGTTCAAGGAAATCATTGGCAACAGAAATGTTATTCTACCAGGTGCGACTCTGCGTCCAGAGACGGTGTATGGCCAGACTAATTGCTGGGTCAGTCCAGAGATCACGTACAAGGCGTATGCGGTAACAAATAAGGCGGGTGAGTAGTAAATTTACATCATGGTCGCCCGTGCCGCACGTAACATGGCGTATCAGAATTTTGTTATCAACGGCAAAACAGGTGTAGACCCGTAGCCGCTCTTTGAGGTACATGGACAAGACATGATTGGTTTGCCACTGAGTGCACCTCTAACTTCGTACAAGACAATTTATACGTTGCCTATGTTTACCATCTCCTAGGCCAAGGGTACTGGTGTGGTAATGTGCGTGCCATCTGACTCACCCGATGACTACATTAACTTTTGGCAGTTACAGAAGAAGCCGTAGTACCGCAAAAAACTAGGCATCAAAGATGAGTGGATTATGCCATTTGAACTTATTCCGATCATTGACATCCCTGAATTAGGCACGGTGGGGGCTAAATTTATGTGTGAAAAGCTAAAAGTGTCAGGACCTAACGCGAAAGACCAACTTGAAGAAGCTAAACGAGTTTGCTACCAGGCAGGCTTCTACAAGGGTGTCATGATTACCGGTAAATTTAATGGCAAACGTGTATTTGAGGCTAAAGTGCTCACACAAAAATTAATGTAAGATGAGGATTGGTGTATTCGTTACTTTGAGCCAACCACGCAGGTAATGAGTCGGTCTGGTGATGAGTGCGTGGTGGCGCTGTGTGATCAGTGGTATCTGTAGTACGGCAAGGCAGAGTGGAAGAAGGCGGTGCAGGAACACTTAAAGAAGATGAACATGTTCTTCCCAGGTGTCTACAATGGCTTTGAGGAATCACTGAACTGACTCGCAGACTGGCCATGCAGCCGTACGTTTGGTCTAGGCACCTACATGCCATGTGATCCAACTCACACGATGATCATTGACAGCTTATCAGACTCTACCATCTACATGGCTTATTACTCGATTGCACGATATGTGCAGACTACCGCGAGTGGCGAACTTGTCTTCAAGGGAACGCGTGAGAACGCCTATGGGTTGCTGCCATAAATGTTCACCGATGAAGTGTTTGATTACATTTTCTACGGCACTGGTAACGTAGATGAGGTGGCCAATAAAGTGGACATGCCAGTCAAGTCACTCAAGCTAATGCGTAACGATTTCACGTACTGGTACCCAGTTGATCTTCGTTGCTCTGGTAAAGATTTGATACAAAATCACTTGACTATGTTCTTGTACAATCATGCCGCTATTTGGCCCGACGATGAGAGCAAATGGCCACAGGCAATCTTTTGTAATGGTCATATTCAGGTAGACGGAGAGAAGATGGCCAAGTCAAAGGGTAATTTCATTTCGGTTCGTGAGGCTATTGATACCTATGGTGCTGATGCCACTCGACTAGCCTGTGCCGATGCCGGAGACAGTTTAGATGATGCCAACTTTGTCCGTGACACCGCCGCCGGGTTTATTCTCAAGCTTACCACGTTGCTCGATCAGGCCAAAGAGCACATGAGTAAGACCGACTTGCGAACTGGTGAGCTTAACCAGTACGATCGCATTTTCGAGAATACGATGAACAGCATCATCACACGCACGTAGAATTTTTACGAAAACATGCAATTTCGCATGGTCCTCAACTCCGCCTTTCACGAACTGACAAATGAGTTTGGTCAGTACAAACTTAGCTGTGATGACTTGAACGTGCATGCACGTATGACTCGACGCTACTATGAGGTGCTGACGTTGATGATGGCTCCGCTTGCTCCTCACTTTGCCGAGCACATGTGGCAGAAAGTATTATAAAATAGTGGTAATGTGGCAAATGAACGCTTTCCTACACCAACTGCCCCACTGGACTACTCCCTTGTCGTCGCTAGTCGTGTGATGAGTGATGTGGTAAAGTAGATTCGCTCACAGTTGCTGAAAAATGCCAAAAAGCGTGGTAATATTACCTAGGTGATAGTTTTCACACGTACATCGTACATTGATTGGCAGTGTAAGGCACTAGACTTGATGCATGAGATGTACGATGCAAGTCAGAACAAGGCGCTACCATCGGATCTGACCAAACAAATTTTAGCCCAGAAGCCCGATTGGCTGACAAAGGACATTATTCCAGACACAATGGCCTTTATCTCGTTTGTACGTGGCAACGTGGAGGCCTATGGCTCTCAGGCCATGTCAAAGCAACCCATCGTCAATGACTACGAACTATTGTCTAGTGTGGTGCACAACTTGTGTAAGTTGACTGGTTTGACAAAGGTCACAATATGCAACGCGGAAGAAGGTAACACCAGCGAACATGCCGCGGCTCGTCGTAAGTGTAGACCAAGTGAACCTACCATTGCCTTTCCTGCACCACCAAAGGCAAATTAACATTTTACATTGGTAAAGTAAAAAATTTATTATAATTTATAATTACAAAAAAATAAAATTGGTTAATTAGCTGATCATATGTTAAAGTAAGAAGATCAGCTTGTTCAATAGTCAAATTACATTTACTTACTGATTTTTTTTATATTAATATTTTTTATTTTTACAAAATAAACTTCACAAAAATTAGTACGACTAAAGAAAAGTGTTATACGAAACAATGTTATATTTACCACCTTCGCATCATATATATTTGTCTACACACATCAATCAAGTGTAGTTGTCAAAAAAAAAAAAAAACCAACAACGACTGTCTTCAAAGAATGTCTTTACCATTGTGAACGATGAAACTAAGATTACAAATTATTAATTTTTGGTTGTATAGTGCATATTTTGTGAAAATTATTATCTCTGTGTGTGTGTGTGTGTGTGTGTGTTTGTTGAAGAGAAGTCATAATAAATCACTCTTCTAAATGACTAACAATTATATTGATTTTTATGATGTGATAATAAAGGAAACAATTAAAAAGACCGTTATAAATATATAAAAAAATCATTTTATTTTTTTAAATTTGAGTTCTTTTGTCATTTTTATGTCTTTTGAAACATTTCGTTTTTACGTTAATGTGTTTTCAACAGTAGTATAAATCGTGTTATACTTGTTTTACAACCATAAAAAATCTCGATTTTTTACTAACAAGTCTTATTGGGTAATTAATGTCATCACTAAAAAAAGTTATTATTGTCTTTTTTTTTTTGCTTTGATACATTTCATACATTAATATCACAGTTTACAAAATAATGCAAATCAGCACCGGAAAACATAATTGAAAAAACCACTTTGATAAAGTTAAAATAAAGCTTGAGTAATGTAATCGATCAAATACTTTATAATATTAAAAATTATAATTTATAAATGCAAAATAGTATTAATAAATTATATATTTTTTGCGAACGTGTAAATGCAACGAGTATTATACTGTACGTCATAATTGCTGGCAAAAGTTGTAATCATTGTTTCGAATATATATATATAAAGAATACAACTTTTACTTACGTGTATAAAATAACTTTTACTTCGTTAACAACATTTTTATCAAACAATAATTTTTTTTCTATTTATAATTTACCAAAATTCGAGTTCAGCAAGTTTGTGCGTAAAGCAAATATATATATATACTTATAAAGTAAAAGACGCCCAATTGTTTTAACTTTATATTGCTTGAATAGTCAAAAAAAATATATTTATATTAAAGTAATTAATTTACAATTCCTTTTTGTTTGCACTGAGAAAAGAGGTATAAATGGGACAGCAACAGCCTAAAGGTCTCAAAAAGCCACCAGCAGAGAAGTGGTAGCCACCGGTTGCTCCTGATATTGGCAAGAAGAAGCGTAAACGCGGACCAGATACCGCGACACGTCTGCCCAAAATTTTCCCTGCGCGAGCGTGTCTTTTGCGTCAGTATCGATTGTAACGTTGCAAGGATTACCTGTTGCTTGAGTAATAATTTTTGCAAACAATAGGCGCACAGCGTGAGGCACAGTCTAACTTGTAGGATGGCGGGATGTCACACTATGAAGCCGAGTTGCGTAAAGTAGAAACACTACGTGGTTACCCACTTCAGGTAGCCACACTGGAGTAGATGATCGATGACAGTCATGCAATCGTCTCATTAAGTGGTGGACAGCACTACGTACCATTGCTATCGTTTGTAGATAAAGAACGTCTTGAGCTCGGCTGCAGTGTACTTTTGCATGATCGTCAACACAGCATTGTTGGCGTGCTCTAAGATGACGTTAATCCGCACGTTAGTGTGATGAAAGTGGACAAGGCACCTACGGACACCTATGCTGATATTGGTGGCTTGTAGAGTCAGATTCAGTAAATCAAAGAGGCGGTGTAGTTTCCGCTCTCACACCCATAGCTGTATGATGAGATTGGTATTAAGCCACCAAAGGGTGTCATCTTGTACGGCGTACCAGGTACTGGTAAGACACTGTTGGCTAAAGCGGTAGCCAATCAGACAAGCGCCACGTTTCTTCGTGTGGTGGGCTCCGAACTAATTCAGAAATACTCGGGTGAAGGCCCAAAGCTGGTGCGTGAACTTTTCCGTGTTGCCGAGTAAAACGCACCGGCAATTGTTTTCATTGACGAGATTGATGCTATTGGTACAAAGCGTTACAACTCAGAGAGCAGTGGTACGAAGGAAGTACAGCGTACCATGTTGGAGTTGTTAACGCAGCTTGACGGATTTGACAACAATAATGATGTTAAGGTTATTATGGCCACTAATCGCATTGATACACTTGACCCTGCACTCATTCGACCAGGTCGTATCGATCGCAAGATTGAGTTCCCATTTCCTGATGAGAAGACGAAGAAAATGATTTTTGAAATTCACACCAATCGCATGTCACTCTCAGATGACGTGGATATATCGTAGTTTGTGCACGCAAAAGATGAGATGAGTGGTGCAGATATAAAGGCCATTTGCACGGAAGCTGGTTTGCTTGCACTGCGTGATCGAAGGATGAAGGTGTGCCAGGCCGATTTCATCAAGGGACGCGAAAATGTGCAAGATCGTAAAGATCGAACAAGCTTTTCTCGCTTTTATCTGTAAGAGTGTACGAACACATACACACACAAGTATGTCAAAATAAAAAATATATATATATTTTTTTTTATATCAATTAGTTGTATTTGTTTCAGATTTACCATTTACTTTTTATAATTTAGCATGCTTGCTTGTTTTAACTTTGTTAAGTCAAGTAATTTATTGTTACATCACAACGTGCATACATATATATATATATATATATATATATACATATATATATACATTCGTGTAATGATTATTATCATTGTTATTATCACTTTTGTACTTTCTTAACAAGAAAATAAATAAATGAAACTTTCACATATAATAAAAATCGGTGTTGAGAAAAAAGGAGTTATATAGAATTATACAAGTGAAATGCCTTTTGTAGGAACGATGCGATCTATACACTTTTCTTTTCTTTGCATGATGGACAAACACGTGGTTTTTTTTTTACATACATATATTGAAATATAATTTAAGAATTAAGTGAAAGTGATAGTGCAAAGTATAATTAGTTTTCATTGTTATAAAAGTGTTAATAATATTCATTGTCATTTTGTGATCTCAATGCTTGACAAAATAATTTAACAACTTTTAAACTATTTTTTCTCATTGCACCTTGATCTTTTATTTTATCGCTAATACTTTATTATCTATCAGTTCAATAGTAAATTATTAAAAAAACCCCGTTTAATATATAAATTTATTACGATTTTACAAATAAGTGTAAAAGTAAACAGTACCACAGGTATTTCTGCACTTCAATTTTCCTCTTGCATCATTCGAACAATTTACTGCGCAAATCATTTATAGTAAATAGAAACAACGCACTCATTATTTCATTTACTTTTATTCTTTTCATATTTATTTCTTTACTTCACATATAATAAATTTCTTTATAATATTTACTAACGTAGGACATACATCTTCATATATATTTTTATCGTAGTGCTAGTTTACTGACTCTTTCAAGACTTTTTTTACTTAAGCAGTCTTCTCTTTTTGCAAGTTAAATAGTGCTGTTGCGTTTGCTTTTATATTTACATTTTTACTGTACAAGTGTTTTCTCTCTGTTGGGTTTGTGTATTTGATTTTAGATTGTTAATAATTAGGTTTTTTTTACAGCTGTTCAAAAACAATAAATTTTTACTATTTTACTTCTTGTTTTGTAATTTTACTTTCATCGTTATTAACAAAACATATTTGCAAAAAAAAATTTACTTTTCAAAATATTTTTAAGCGGTTAAGTGAGAATGGGTGCAAATAACGCAAAGGGCGATAATGGAGAAGGTTAGTAGAATAATGTACAAAAAGAGAATATAAGCAAAGTATAAAATCCACTTATTAGACCACCTTTACTTGTCAATGATAGTATTAATGATGACAAGATAACTGTTACTGTCAATAATGATAAAGTGATTGATAATAAAATAAATCACAACATATCTATTTTAATCACCAATTCACACCCTCAAAAGAGTGACAAAGTGCAATAGAGGGTAAAGAGCAAGTAGAAGAGTCTACGCTTGTCAGCGGACAAGAGTAATCAAAGAGAACAAAATTTAGCATCGTAAAAATCGAACATGGTATAGGTTAGTACAGCACAACATTCACAAAAGCGTTAGTAAAATTATCAAATCAAGCAAACTAACGCACTTACTTATACTACATAAAAAAATTAGCATAACTAAGTTCAAGCAGTAATTCACACGACACCTTCTCATGTTAGTAATGCGGCGTCACAGATAAGTTACTCACGAATGTCTTCCGCGACGGAGACGACACACCGATTGAACATTTCACAAGCCAAGTACATTTTACACACCATTCTTGATCCACCAAACGGTGAGCTGGAGTGCGTTGCGTCTGGGTTTTTATCGGTAGATCAGTATGCAATTATTGGCAGCTATACGGCCTCCTTCCTCAACGCACCACACCGTGATAAGTGGTACATGGATGGAGTTATGTTGGCGGTGCTTGGTAAAGAACGTTGACGCTTTGCGTGGTTAAATAACATGAACACGTTAGCCGTCAAACCTAACCGAGAACAGCGTCGACGGCTCAATCAGCAACGGCGAGAGTACACTGCCCAGCTACGCGAGCGATTGATGATCTTGAGTGGTGCACTCAAGTAGGTAAATTGCCTTAAACGGAAAACCTCATTACGGTCATTACTGCGGTGTTACAAAAACACACACGAGCCATCCATCACGGATACCAACACCACATAGGATGAAAGTGATAGAGATGATGATGATGATAACACTAACACTAGTGATAGTAATAATGCTAAAAAAAATCGAAATAATAAAGTAGATGCTCATGCAACAGAGTGGTAAGGCGTCAATAGCATCACTATTCGATAACAAGTGAACGATTCAAAATTTTAATCGGTTAATTCGCAACAAGTGCATCAGACAGTGTAAAGTAAAAACAAGGCAGTTGCCATGGCAGGCGTGTAGGCCATTGGTATTCGGCAACGTTATGACAGGTATAGTAATAATAATAATGATGATAAGGATAACACGTATTCGCAAAAAATAACGAACAATGCGCACACTAGTGTAAAAGCTAACACCACCAAAAGCAATAATAATGATGATGATATTGATAGCAGTTCTGTCAATATTAGTTCGATGAGTGTAAATCACAATAAAATGAATAGTAATAACAACAGCAAAAGTAAATATACGAATAATGTGTATTTGACACGTCTAAACAATAACGTGTCATACAGCTTTCATTGCCTCATGTTGTTGTCTAGTTGTATGGCATCGGTTGTCTTGTCTTCTATTCCGTGCGATTATTTTTTACCTACCATGCCTATCTTTGACAGACGCATCTCATTTGTTGAACGCAGAGTAAATGAACTAAATGAACGCTCATTCTTTGTTACGATGATGTAACGTGTCAAGATTATAAATAGATATCAGTAGAACAAGCGTGCAAAACGTGATAGCTCGAATAGTAATAATAATAACAATAATAATAATAGTAATAGTAATAGTATTAGTATGAGCGTTAGTAAAAGCAGTAACAACACCAGTAGTAAAGTTGATAAGAGTGTAAGTGCTATGTACAAGTAGACAAGGAAATGCAAATCTTCTGATCAGAATGACATCACCAACATGTAAACAAGTAAAATTGTGTAGCAATAAAGTAGTTTAGTTGAATCTAAGTAGAATATATAACAAATGCCTCATAGTGTTAGTATCAATAACAATAACAACAACAATCATTAATTTCCACAGTTCACCTAACGATCGAAGCAGTAATGTCAATAAAATAAGACAATTTATACAAACCAAGCACGCTATTTGGCATCTGATAGTCATGATCAACATTACAAACACATTAACAGCAACTCTACTCATTTGGGCAACACTACTACTCGCAGCACAAACAATACCGCTCCTGTTTTACGCAATGATGATGAACTCATAGCGTCTATGCGTCATCTTGGCCTCATACTGACCACAGCTTGCTCGTCTATGATTTTATTTGTTCTTTTCAACTTAGCATAGGCTATACAAATCCGTAAAAGCTTTCGCTAAGATGTCAAACGCGCCGCGTAGCGTGGTATTAGCGTGGCATAAATTATTGGGGATCACACTTCTCAGTTTGGCAAGTACGTTGGCAATCCAACCAACTCGTAGGAGCAGTGAAAACATCTTGTAATGGTTGATGAGATGAGCTTGACTGTTTACACACGGTTGCTCATCAAGCAATACCGCAGCGAGCACGCGAATAAGCTGCAACGATTACGAAACAAGTTTAAAAACTTACTTAACTACTTTGAAACACAAATACCGTATGAGTAACGTGAGTAGTTTGACATTGTTGCGCTTATTGGCAACATTATTTTTAAACTAATGTACTTGATTGGAGGTGGTCAGCGTAGTATTCAGGCAGATGACCGACGTGTGCCTATAGGCTCTTCGTTTATTCCAGATGATTTGTAAATGAGCCACATGTTAGAGGTGCCCGTGCTTAATCGTATTTGCTGAGTGGCGTGTATGATGGGTATGCCGATCATGACCAAATACGGTACCGCAGATCAGACTCGAAACAACAAACCACTCACCTTTGCCGAGGCCGATGAGTGTGTTGGGGTGATGCGTCAGTTATTTCAGGTTGTTGGTGCACTGCCATCTAACTCCACCTGCCCTGTACAGTTCACGTAGTGATTACCACTGTTCCCGCTATACGCGGTGAACACGTAAGGAAAGCGTATTCTCATGTATTTGTATTCGGTGCACTCGAACGCCATCAAACCATTAGCCCTAACCATCAAAAAGGATATGATTTTACTGTCTTTCGCATAAGCACTCAAGCATAGTTCACTGTTTAGTCGGTCAAACATCAACAGCTATCTATTTCAGCCACGGTTAATTGTGGGTAACACAGATAATGACTAATTACTGCTATAGTAGTAATAGAATTACTTTTCACGTCAATCGCGGCAAGGGTAAGTATCATAACACACGTAGAATAAATTCTTAACATTTAAATTAAAGACCGCAGAGTAGCGAAATCCATTAATCGGTCCAGTAACAACGACTAACAACACCACTTTCAACTCCTCTTCTTCAATGTAAAAAGGTGTCATGCATAACGTGACATTACAACGAGGCAGTCTTGACAGTGGACTTTTGACACCTCCGCTTGCTACCAACAAGTCAAAGGCAGCAGAGCAGCGCGGTAACACTTCTACAAATTTCAACAACAATGAAAAAGTGTCAAATGATGAGAAAAGTAATAACTAAAATTTAGGAAACTCAGTAAAGTCAAGTGTCAGTAATGCAAGTAATTCGGCAAGTAGCTACAGTTACTTAAATTGTTAACCTCTGCCTAATGCTGATACTGATAATACTGCTGCTGCTGCTGCTGCTGCTGTTACTATTGGTACTACAACTGTTACTAAAAGCCACAATGTTATCGTATCCGATTCAAGCAGCATGTAAAGCAGTGTACTGTTTGACGAAGATGTCGACATTGACGTCTACACCTGTTTGTCCATTCAGAATCAGTTGTATTTACGGTGTGTGAATGAGGCCACGGTACGTCGACACAAGACCACGTAGCTTACCCCGTTTGTCGTTACCACGCTGTACAACAGCACCAAGTCATTAATGAAACACCGACCCTAGCTTGGCAGACGTATACGAGCACACGTACCCGTCTTGTTATCTGGTGAAAAGTTGCTGGTGCTGCGCTGAACAAGCGGGTAGCCGTGTGTCACACTACGTGTTGGGGATTACTTGCCTGTTATGGTGTAAAAAATAAATCGTAGCAGTCATGTTGGGAGATATTTTAATGAATGCCCTGCTGCACCATATTCTTCTTCTTCTGCTTCTCATCATCATCACCATCATCACCATCTTCATCATCACCGCCCATCATCGTCCTCCTCTGTTATCGTAGGGAATAGCAACACTGGTATTGATAACAATATCACATCGAATAGCAACAACTCTGCTTCTATAAACACTACAAATTCATAAAACGCATCAAATATGAGCAATAATATGCTAAATCATTCGGCCAAAGCAAATACTTCTCAACTTATTAGTCTCAATGTTTCAAATGCCATGACAGGAGCGCATCGATTTAGCGCCAATGGTGAGAATAAGTAATTTGGCAAAACGAAAAATGGAGCAGCGCACCGCTCTCGACGCTCGCAGCCGACGACGATCATCTTGTAGGACAATCTTGGTAATGAGTCTAGTGAGCAAAACAACAACACCAATACTGGCAAAATTGATAGCAATGACAAAAATAGTGACATGACTACTAATACTTCTAACAATAATGTTAGTAGTGGTGGTGGTTGTGTGTCAAGTTCGAAGGTTAACATAATAGTCAATGACGAAGCACAAGAAGAAAATGTTACCTCCAGGTAGAATAGCAACATTTAGATAGAAGGTGAATCCCACACGCATTCGTCATAAAATAAGAAAACCGACCGAGTCAGGCGTACCTCATTGGGTGTATCACTAAAAGATGTGTAGAAGTAGATGTATGTTATGCGTGTGAACACAACCGACTCCATGCAGCCTCGGTATGGTGTACGATGATCAATTATGCGCATCATCTCCACACGACAACAACGACACAGACGACGTCATGAAAAACCATCATTATCATCGCAACGTAAAAGTCGATCGTCTTAGATTAGCTCAAGTGGAGCTGATGAGTAGGAAAGTAACGTGTGTGAGGATGTGTGCTTTGACTCCGTAACAGGTGAGTAACGTGATCGTGAAGTTGTCCTGCACGTTCACTCGGCCGATCTACTCACATAGGATCATTTACGCATTATTAGCATTGGACATGAGCGAGCTACCATGAGTGCGTTTAGCTTTATCGGGGATCGTGAAGAGGTATGCTGGACCAACCCACATTTGCTGAGTGCGATTGTGAAAAATGAACAACTGCACAAAACGAATGCGACATTGATAGAGACGAAAAACGATCTTGATAGTAACACGGTCGATGCTACGGATAACACTGATAGAAAGAATAATAATGATTTCAACAATTACAATAACGCCCCACGTAGTAGTATTATCTCCGCATCTGCCAACCCAATCTCTCCATTAAGTGTTGTTGGTCCACACAGCTTATCCCTCATGGCATCAACAAACGCAAAAAGTGCAAATGCGAACGTGAACACGGTAGCCTCTCCTGTTACGAACACTACACCAACGTCTATGACATAAAAATACGATGCTGCGTCAAGACCGTTGTGTGAGACCGAGAGTGAGCTGCATGACATTTTCTACGCCATTGGGGTGCTACTAGCTAACACGATAGCCAATGGTGTTTTCTTGTCTATTCAATTTCCGCCATTGTTGTTTAGTTTACTGAAAAGGGCCATTACCACGGGTGATTACACATTCCGCAACTTTACCTGACTAGAGCCAAGTGATGGCAACTTACTTTCACCTTCTGCTGTCATCAACGCGGCGTTTGCCATTCTTAACATGTCCGATAGTGACTATGTTGAATACCTATTTGGACGTGGAATACGTGAACCGTAATAGCTTATCTTCTCCGTAGTACATAGTGTGTAAAGTGAGGACGATTAACTGTAGAAAGAGAATGCCAAAGATAATGAGCTAAGTTACATCTCAAATAGTTACTTTATGTCCACACCAGCAGCCCTTAATGATGATATCAGCATGTCTAACACATGTTGCAACACCAGTAATAGCAACAATTGCACAAACGACAATATAAACAGTAATAATATTAACAATAAAAGTAGCAAGGACAACACTCATTTATCTCGTTTACTGAAGCGAGCTAAATAGTACAACAAGATCATTCGTAAACATAATGCAAGTGGTAAAATGTTTGGCAAACAACGCTCTTGTGATTCCACTAATTTCTTAAAAAGTAAACCAGTGTGATAATACTTAGACATAAATGATAAAAAGGATAGCAAAGAAGGCTAACGTTTAGGAGACGCAAAACCAGAACAATACACTTTTGACACTGTTAGCAATAACAATGATACCTGTATCAGTAAAAAGGTAAGCAAAGGTAAGCAAGACACAGGTAATGCTGTGCGTAAATTGGATGTTACTATTACAAACAATACGTAGCACAAACTACACATGCGTACGTTATCACAGACGTCTGCTAGTTAACTTGTGAATACTGCAGATGATGCGGACAGTCTACACGGTAATGTAGACAAGGATGATATTAAGAGTAAATCATGATATGGTAACGAGAGCGTTTTTATGAACTCTGATGAGTTAGCAGCCTATTTGAGCAAGTTGCCATCGCGTGAGGAGTACATATCTCTCTACCTCGTCAATGAACTGGCGTGGACAAATGTAAAAGAAAGCGGGTGTGGTGGACAGACGAAAGATTTGTGAGTTAGCTTGTACAAAGGGTTTATGACTAGCCCGCTGACAAAGAGTCCACTCATGACGCACTGCTGCTCACGAGTGGTGCGGTAGGTGTTGTGTATACCACCAAAGTAAGGCGGTAAGTAAAACATAAAGAAAAAAATCTATACATCCATATAAATACTTGTTTATCCACATTTTTTTTTTAAAATATATTACATTGCATTATTTTATTTTGCATATGTATATAGTATGTAGTAAACAGATATATATAGTTGCATTTCGCAAAATTTTATCAAATCTCTGTCAAAAAATTCATTTCTTTTTGTGTGTATGTGTGTAAATTAAATGTAAAGATACATTTATGTAACGGAATACTTTTCTTTGACAAATATACAAGCAGCCGTCACATAGCAATTGCAGTTATATTCTTTATCCTGGCTGTGATATATATATATATATATATATATATATATATATATATATACATATATATTAAACTAGTAAATTTTGTTTTCTGTATATAGTATAGACATGACCACTTAGCCTGCAATTATTTTAAAATTATCGACTTTTTTACGAATAAAATATATATTTTTTAAACAAATTTTATTTATCGAGCAAATATTTTGTTTTATACTACACTAGTGTATTTCTTCAATTGATTTTTATGTCTAAATTATTAATGCAGCAGTATATATGTCATTCAAACAATTTACAAATATGCAATATTGGTTTTTTTTACTTCCCCGCTTGCGTGGACATTCATATTAACTTCTGTTGTTCAGACATGAATTTTTAATTTTTTTACAAGCATTCGCAAACACTGTTTTTTTACTGTATCGTTATTACATGATTTCGATAGTCTTAAGTCCTTCTCTTATTTCTTCTAATTATTAGTTTTATTTTTTGTTAAAATTGTGTGAGTAGCATTACCAGCTGTGTAAGGCGTGTTGTCGTAAAACAACGTGTTCTTGCGTCCGTATCAAATTTATTTTTTCTTTGTTTTCGTCAAACTTTTATTAAAAAAAAGATGTATTGTATTTTTAAGAACATTCATGTCTACAATAAAAATTTTATCATTTAATTATTTTGTTTTGCATTTTTATCAAATTTATTTTTTTTTAAATGTGTTCAGCAGTAGTATAGTAATCAAAAAAATAATCATATCCATAAGTTTACGTTAGTTTGTTTTTCTTCCATTTAAATACTTAATATTTATCTTTATAAAAAACAGAAATAAAAAAATTGATCAAAATCAATAAATATTTTTCTGAAAAATAAGCCAATACATAAGCAATTAAACTTCAGGAGTAAAAAAATTTACACAACATGACGGTACTGTACAACTCTCTAGTTGTAAGTGTGATCGCAATTTTTACAGTATGCTATTATTGGGCAAACAAAAAGCCAGGAGTTGCTCTCAACCCTCAAAAGTATAAAAAGTTTAAGTTGATCAAGAAGATACGTATTTCTCATGACTCATTTATTTTCCGTTTTGGCTTTCCCTAACCAAAGATGATACTTGGTCTTCCTGTGGGACATCACATTTCGTTGTCAGCTATGTGCAAAAACAGCGAGGGCAAAGAGGAACTGGTCAAGCACGCGTACACACCCATCACGAGTAACGATGAGGTCGGCTATGTCGATTTCATGATCAAGGTGTACTTTGCGAACGTCAACCCACGCTTCCCGAACGGCGGACGACTGACACAACACATACATAATATGTCTATTGGTGATGAGATTGACATGTGTGGCCCACAGGGCACGTTCATCTATTGCGGTCAAGGCAATTGCAAGATTAACCGACCAGGCAAAGGTTGGCAGAATTATCATGTAAATAAATTGGCTATGATTGCCGGCGGCAGTGGAATAACACCCATGTTACAAATTATTCAAGCGATTCACAAGGATTTGGCAGACCCCACTGAAGTGTACCTTTTGTACGCCAATAACACAAAAGATGACATTCTCATGCATGGCCAACTCGATGCATTGGCAAAGCAAGATGCTAAACGTGTTCATGTCTGGTATACTGTGGCGTCAGATGTCAGTGCAGATTGAGCCTATGACGTTGGCTTTGTAACGGAGGAAATGATGCAAGCACACATTCCTTCAACATCGCCGGAGCATAAAGTGATGGCACTGATGTGTGGACCCCCACCAATGCTGCAGATGGCAGTCAAGCCGAATCTAACTAAAATGGGCTACACCGCTGATCAGATATACGCGTTTTAAGGTGGAAAGATCTATTCTAGTAAGGTAAAATAATCTTGTTATTTTTTGTAACTTTATCTTTTTATTAATTATTTTTCTATTTGCATACTTTGTTTTTTTTTAAAAATTTTTCAAGCAAAGAGTTTATAAAAAATAAATAGTTTAGTAAATGTTAAAATTTGTACCAAATGGCATATAGTATTGTTCTCTTATTACTATTTTTTTCATATTAAAGCATTTTTTTCTGTAAAATTATTTGCATTGCAAACGAGCAAATTTATGTCATATTATTATATTTACTCGCAAACTGTGAAAAAAATTAAAAAGGTTATGCACGTACTATGTGAGACCAGGAAAGTTGCACCAATTCCGACGTTAACGACATCAGTGTATATTATCGACTCAGGAAGGTAAGTGTTTTTCCTATTGTGTGTGCTGTGTGTTTGTAAACGACAATGTATAATTGACCTATTTTACTTATTTTTATTTATCAAGACTATCAGTAAAGATTGCTTATGACTAAATAAATTAAGACATTTACCAGTTACGTATCCAAAAATACAATGCAAACATCATAAGGAAGGGCACTTTAAAACAATATAAATATATATATTATACAGGAATTAATTTATTAATTATTTACAAAATATAATCAAGAGAAAACAGCTATTGCACGCTTAAAACTAAATTATAATTATTACATAATAACCTTTTTTTATTTTTTTTCTGAATAAATGTTCTTAATATAATTTGTCAATAATTTGTTATTGCTTTTGCTTCTTATTCTTTTCTTTATCACTGTCAATGTTTGATTTGACTTATTATTGCCGCACATTACTGCGTTGGCATACTCTTGTCATGATCGCTATTGCTCAGCGTAAAAGTAATATTTTACAGACGAGCAAGTGTATTTTGCAATATAGTTTTTTTATTGATAGTTTACTGTACATCACTTACACCAAAAAGTTATTATATAAGTGAACCGACAGTCTTGACATAAATAAGATTGACAGTCATGCGAAAATAAATTAATTGCTGTAGCTTACTTATTTTCTTCGTTTAATTGCTTCGAAACGAAATTTTAGTTTTTCAATTATAATAAGATTTTAAAAATACTTTCTCTGTTTGCAGTTATTAAATACTTTTTTATATCAACATAAAATACTTATTTATATATTTATTGTAAGTAAGCAATGTCTGTCAACTCGCTAGTAGGGTGTGTTTCGAAAATGCCACTGTTCGTTCTGCCGCAATTTGCGTCGAACCATGAGTTGCTCTAGTGCATTCGTTACAAATTGCATGTGTGTGGCTTTGTAACTGTATGCTAATAACACCGACTGATAAACATTGAAACAGCACGCAAAATATGTCAAGACGTGTCAACTGCCGTAAACACGACGCATCTTGGTGATAAGAACCATGGTTACCAGACGTGTGCTTTGCCACGCAACATGTAGCCATCACTGTTAGTTGGTCGATGCTACGTGTTTATCTTAGCTCGATCAAACTGCTTGGACAGTATTACAAAAATGGTATAAGAGATTAATTGTGGAGTTGACTTGTCTGTCAATGCAACTAGCGACAATGGCAAGGAAAGCAATGATGACAGTGACAAGATTGAAAAGAGTAATAATGTAAAACTCATTCATCTGCTTGCGTATGGTCATAATGGAAGTAGTACTCATCAAGGTGCATCTAATATTAACGGTGCAGCTGATAACGACAAATTACCAATAGTGTGAACTACCACGACGTCATTGATTGATGCTCGACGTGTAGTGTCGTTGCTTTTTCCTCAGTTGTTGTCATAGGACATTCCGACTTCGGCACAATCACGTTAGTATGTCCAGGCACACCTCAAGCAAGCTCTTTTGCCAGCACTAACGGAGTTGTGCAAGACAAAACCAGAAGAGCCAATTCGTTGACTTGCTGAAAAGTTACTCAACACGAACACGCAGGCACCGCCAATGATCTCGCATGACGAATATTAATATTAATTAAATAAAAATATTACATCAACAACAATAATGATAAAGTAATATGCTCAAGAAATGCAATTAACATCAAGTAGTTAAATCTTATTGACATATTATTTTTACTCTGATTTTTATCATTTACAAATCAAAATTTGTTTATGTTTAGAATTTGTAAATATAATAACATTTTGTTTTAAAGTTTTCACGTTGTTCGTTTGTGTACTATGATATGTATTTATATTTAAATCAAGATGTATATAAAAACTCTTTAATTTCTGTTGTTCTGTTATTGTCATATTTTTGTAAACTTTAAATGTAGTATGTAAAGCAAAGACTAGAAATGCTTAAATATATGCGATAAACACACCTACAAAAAAGGAGATTGCGACGTGCAAGCTTCTAACTTCAGTTGTTTGCAGTTAGTGTGAAAAAAATATCATTTTTTTTTTCTGGTAAACATTTTAAAAAATTTTTGTTATAATGAGTATTAATGTGATGATATAATGTGCATGTAGCTTGTATATTAATTTACTCAAAACAGAGACACTTCACAAAACTTTATTTTAAAATATGTTTTTATTACAAACTAGGAACTAGCTATCGATCCACTACATTCAGCTTTGTATTTTTCATTTTTTTTAGCATAAAAATTTTATTATTAATTATTGTAGTTATCATGTGATGATTAACGTTACGTAGTATAATTGTAGCTGTAGCAGTATGATCGTTTTTGTGATGATTTGTGTTATCGTTATTTTCACCCATGTCATTATCATCACATTTACTGCCTATTTCCTCTACACACTCAAATGTTGTTAACGTAGTACACTCCCATCACTTTCCACGATAATATTATTAATTATTTGACATTGACAACAGAAATGAGGGAAAAACATAAATCCTGTAAATAAGCAATAACAGAACAGGTAAAAAAAATCTACGTACAAATTTATTTACAGGAAATGGAGTGCGAATAGTAATTATTGACAGTGGACTAAGTGCACATTACACGTAATTTTCACACAATCGTGTTAGCTGTGTTAGTGTTGTGCCTAACGTTTCATGCGAAAGTAGAGGTTATGTACACGGCACCGATGGGGTTAGTGTGATGGCGGGAAATGTGTAAACGTATACAAACTGCTATCGTACTAGCCGATCATCTCATAACAAGTTGTGAAAATGGGCAAACCATTTTACATCTTTATTACTAAAAATTTTTATAAGGATTGGTATAGTTCGATAAGAAGCTAAACATAAATGAGAAGCAAAAAGATTTGTAGGAATTGCACCAGATGCAGAGGTGCAGGTTATACGCGTCTTTGACTCTCACGGATAGACCACGTCATCGTATATTCTTGATGCATTGTTACTAGCTAAACAAGCATTACCTCATATTGTTAGTCTACCGCACGGTAGACGCTTCTCGTCTCGTGCAAATCACAGTAAGATTACAGATGCAATCAATGCATTGCTCTAATGTGGTGTACTAGTGTTTGCGGCAGCTGGCAATGGTGGTAGTGATGATAATGTGCACTATCCGGCTAGCTTGACCGGAGTTGTTGCAATGGGTGCGCTTCGAGCATCTAAAATTTTAAACATTACTTATAGTGGCAATCGTGCAAACTTGATTTGACAAAGATAACAAAAATGATAACCACAAGGATCAAAAATTTAGCATTTTTACTAATAGTGACAACAACAACTACAATAATAATGATAAAAGGATAATAAATTGTTGATGCAGACATTTACTAAATATCGTAAAGCTGTTTCACCTTTTTCAAGTGGTGCAAAGTTATTTGTAGGTGAAAGAGTAGTTAATTTAGATGAGGTGTAACACAATAAACAAATTAAGCCAAATGTTTACGCACTTGGTGAGGGTGTTATTGCCATTTCATCTTTTCGTTTATCGGATGAACATGACAAAAATGATACCTCACGAGGCACAGTGATGGCACTTGCACAATTTATAATGTAACATGTAAATAATCTATTACATTTGTTTGCTAGTACTAATAAGAACAGCGATGCGAATAATAGACAAGCTGGCAATAATTACATTGCTACACTTGATTTGGTAGATGGTACAAGCATTGCAACATCCATTGCGGCGGGTATAGCGGCACTGTACGTCGAATAATACCTTATTCATGACATTGATCAAACTTACAACCTTCCTTGTACAAGTAGCATGTCTGTGATCATCAAAAAAAGACTGATGGACAATGCTCTACGTTACAGGATAGCGTCAAGTGATGAAAGTTCTTTGTGCGCAGATATTAATATGCCACTGTTAACCAGAAAGACTATCAGGCAGCATTATCTTTTGCCTGTGCATAACAACAATATGAACAATAAAAGCGACAATACATCTTTAGCAGCAGTCTTGAGTTATCATTGCACAGTTTCTGAAATATTTCCTCCTCACAGCATGCAACAGCAATAATAAAAGCTCAGCAAACAGGTATTCACATAATTTTATTTTTTTTCTGCTACTGTTGTTACAACATAAGAGGGTAGAAATTTTCTAAAAAATAAAAATTTTTTTTATGTCAGTTGAAAAAAATAAGTATTGATGTACTTTTTTGTTTTTTTTGTGTAAAATGAGTGTGTTTGTTATTTACTTAATAAAACTATTAAATAAAATTTTACTTTTTTGATTTTTCTTGCAAGTTTTAATTACATGTATGTACTAAGCAAGTGATAGTCAAGTGTTTAAAATAAATATTTATTTTGATAATAAAAAAGGAAAGAAGAAAACATGGCACAAAAACGTAAAAGTACCAACGCAAAATCATCACCTCGCAAATCGACACGAACGTCAAGACGAACTACAAATAAAAATTTATATATGTAATGTAATATGGATAATAGTATCATCGATACCAACAATGAAACTCAATAACGATTGTAAGCAACAACGACAAAAACACCATCATCATCATCACGATAGCAATGCAAACGAACGACAAGCTTATCAAGTAGACTTAGTCGTGTAATTGACAAAGTAAAAGAAGACGTGAAAAGTACATGAGATGTTCATTTTACTGCTAGTCCGATCATTACTACGTTACGTGACTTTGCCTTTCCTATACATTAAGGCGTGGTCGTCTTTTTTGCCACACACAAGCTACTTTGTAAAAACGTCTTTGGCTTCGATCATGGTGAAACGCTTGTCATTGGTAGAGGTTTATGATCGGGTAATCAAGCAACTGTCGTCGGTGTGCGAAACAACATGTTGTGAATTGTACTAGCGGGAGATACATTTGCGCAAGTATTACCTACCCCATCATCATCATCATCATCAGTCTTATCATCATACTAACCGTCTACCTCATTATAAGAATAGTAACAACAATTTGGTGTTGACAGAAAAGGTAAAATTATGCGAGAGTACTTTTGTAATTATTACAAAATTAAATTTGTAAGTAACAGTTAGATTAACAATAAAGTTAGCAGAAATAGTGTTGAGCAAGATCCAAATAACAAATTTACACAATCTGTTGCAGGTAAATTGATTAGCTTGCTGTGAAAGCAACGACGAAGTCCATTGCGTGTAAAAAATTACAGCAATGTAATGCCATTAAGCAAAACGTAGCGTGACTTTTTGCAAAATGCACCAGACTTGTTTGTACAGTTGGTCTCATCGAAATCAAATACTAATGAAAATGATATTGCAAGAACAGGTGTGATTGAGTTGTCCTCGTCGTCATAACATGCAAGGCAAAAATAATTGAAAGTACACTAAGTAGAAGATTTGTACAAACACGCATCGCGTAAGCATCGATCATCGTCATTATAACATTCAAAAATGCCAGAAAGTATAAGTGATAGTGCATCAATTGCGTCTGAGTCAATGATTGTTCTTTCTCCGTGTATGCTATCTGGTAGCAAAGCATTGGGCTGAAGTGGTGAAGGATCGGTTGTTGTACCTCAATCTAACTATAACGGTAGCAATAAAATTACAAGTTGTAGTAGTGTGAATGGTGACATGCCATGTGTTAACGCTTCTTTATCTGCCTCCATTGTAATGCTTTAAAAATAAAATAGCACAAAAACTATTTTTTAAATAGAATAAATGAACAGAAACTCGAATTAACAATGTAGCATGTATTTTCAATTATAGATTATTTTATTTAACGAATTTGATAGGTTTGTACGTTCACTTGCAAATATAGTGCTGCAGTACTGTAATAAAAGTATGTCGAATGAATGATACATTTCATATTCAATATTGTTTTCTTAACATACAACGTATATTATTTAATTTTTTGTAATTCGTTTTTTATATAAGAAGTTTATTACAAGTAAAAGACCATTATTTGCCATTTATTTCCTGTTTTTGTAACGTTTTTTGGGGGGGGAGAAGACTAGTAAACTCACATTTATACTCACGCATACACATAATTATATCATAAGAGGTTTTAGACAATGATGATAGCAAAACGATATTTTGTTGGTATACTTGTGTTTAGTGTTGCTTTGCTCGCATCTCTTCTCTGACCTGATATAGTAGACAACAAAAACGCATATGATGAGTACATTCGATAATACTATGAACCATTCTTGTACACTGCCCTTAACGCTACGAAGCACATGCCTGTAAACTTTACTTCATCGTCATTTGGTAAGAAAAAATTTATCAACAATTACCTGGATCGTGTACCACCACCAGTAAAACACGTGTTTGACACTCGCACCAAAGCCGTTGCTGATTTATACGAGGCCTTGCACCTCATTCGTGTACCTGGTCCTCATGCAATGATGTAAATAAACCGTGTGTAGTCTGAAATATCGCGTGATCGACTAACGGAGCGCATCAAGTCTGCGCAAATGAGAATACATTCAGGTTAAAGCGGCAACAAACGTGGTAATAAGGATAATTATCATAAAGCTAAAAAAATTAACGTAGTTAGCAATAATTAAAATATAAGAAAAAACAATTAACGTGATTTATTTTAAACCAATTCGGTTCAACTTGTCAAACACATACTGCCCACATCGGCACCTGCCACACCAAAAGGTGGACAAACAAACATCAATTACGACGATCTTTATAGTATCTTTCACAAGCACTCGAAAAAGCCACTCAAGTCTAAATAGTTACACCTATTTAACTTACCTCGTGTCAGGGCCTCTCATCACCCAAGTCATGGATGGCAAAAGTTCTTCATTGCGGTAAATCTGTACAACAACGAGGATGTGCTGCCCTTTTTGACCGCCGCACTAATAGCATTTATTGAAGATGAACTTGCGCCATTCTTTGACATTGCCACGTCCGTGGTCGTCTCGATTTACGCTAACCCATCTGCTGATTTGACTGCCCCACTGATTCGTTAGTTTCTCGTGCCATATTTGCAACACGCCGGGGTGCGAACCATCTTTGTCACCACAAAGGGTGCCTGTGGTGGGTATCTGTTTCGACAATGATTTCATGAACGCATTGAGTGAATGACGTGTGTGCGAAACAAGGCGATGTAGCCCATGTACGAGTATGGCATGCGTGTATTTGACATTGTCGATGGCCAAATTGAACTAAACCGTAATGATTTAGATTCACAATAACACGAACTGTAGTAGTAGTAGCGGTAACAGCACAAATCTGGCAAAGCACATGAAGGTTATAATGAAGACAGTGCAGATAACATGGTAGTGTTGTTTTTCAATGACATTTACTTTCGGCCAAAGGACATTACCACACTACTAGAAAGTGTGCCAGTTCAAGTAGCACCGACAGCATCGCCACCACCTCCAGAATCTTTTTAGTTTGATGGATTGATAAGTAAAGCAATGTAGGAGTAATGATTGTAAAAGAACATACATCAAAAATAAAGTATGACAAGTCTTGGTCGTAGTGGTAATAGCAAAAAAAATATGTAAAGTAAGGCAAAGGCACAAGGCACAACGTTTGACCTTGCGTGTGGTATGGATTACTTCTACACCTTTTATGACACATGAGTGAGTAGAGATAACCATGGCTTTCCATTTTTACCATGATCACCATACACCGATGACCCCCTCATTCAGAACATGTTTGCAGAAAGTCTAATTAGCGATGCATCACGCGTATCGGATGCAAATGCGGCATCGCAGGCAGCACGAAATGCGATTCCTGTAAAGTGTTGCTGAAACGGTGTGGCAGCGATACGTGGTAACTTATTTTTGCAACCAACACTATAGCATCGAGTGTACATGTCATCGAACAGCAATATAAATAGTGCTACTTCTACTACTTCGATTTACACTGTTAACACATTGGGTGTTACTCTGATTTACTAAAAAGCAGCAACTCAGGAGGCTGCTAAAAGCATACAAACTCAAAATGTTATTCAGCGCTCTTCTGGTGCCGTATATGACAGAGTAAATCGTACAATTATCATGCGCGAACTAAGTTACACCTATTCTCAAATATTAGTACAGCGTATGATAGTGGACTGAGGACTGTGGCGAGGAGTGCACGATTACTTATCGTAGCTACATGGCCGACCTGTTTTGGCGATTGACAAGACATGACCAGCAAGCGTAGAAGACGCGATGATGAATTTATTTACGCAGTAGCCCTGACATTCGTTGTTGAGCAGTGCCTCTAGTTTTGAACACGTTTGGCTTTCTAATTAGAATTACCGTGCCTAGTTATCATCTGTTGTACAAATCGCAAATGCTGTTGCAGCCAAAGCAGCATCAGGTGCAATCAAAGACGCAAAAACTTCTTTTTCGTCGTTAATTTCTGATATACTTTCGACACAAGTATCAGTTTCTCGCAAACTACACAGTGATACGAGCAGGTTAGTAGCATAAGAAGATGACAGTGTTTACTTCCGTGCCCGTTATCCGGCTCTTCGCTTTCGCCACTCGTACATCCCTTCCTATGGAGCGTCCATAAGGTCAGAAAAGGAAGCGAATGCGCATACACATGCAGTGCCTCATAATGTTTGCTCCTCTTCCTAGTGTTTGTTGTTTTGTCAAGATGTGATGCATGCTGTGATTACGCAACGAGCTCGGCTGCCTGTGATTTTGATGAACCCTAATGTACGAGTAGCGTATGAACGTTTACACTTTGAGCGAATTACACACAAGTGAATGTACACCAGTCCAATACATTATCGCTTTTTTATTCTACTACGAAAACTGAAAACATTTCTTGATATTTTCAAGTTGAGCAATTACTTCGCATCAATAA
The DNA here is from genome assembly GCA_028554745.1 of Blastocrithidia nonstop. NCBI lineage: Eukaryota > Euglenozoa > Kinetoplastea > Trypanosomatida > Trypanosomatidae > Blastocrithidia > Blastocrithidia nonstop. The sequence goes on from JAQOTN010000004.1 coordinate 110,961, forward strand.
AAAAGAGCAATATATTTACTAATAACGCCAATGTAATCTACACATAGAACAGCTTGATTAGCAGTACAAAAGGTAATAATGCATATCACAAGTACAACGCTGGCAATGTGGACATCACAACAGATAAATCTAAGAAGGCAGCCAGTGGATTTGCACACAGATAGTATTAGTTCCACGAAACGGTAGGGAGTATTCTATACAAACCAATCAATGCAAGTAACGATTGGCTTCTTGCTAGCAGTAAATACGACAGTGTACTACAACTTGATGTTAGTGAATACACTCAGCAAATATAATCATAATCATCATCATCATTATCATCATTGCAAAAATATACACACACGCATTATACACAATCAGATGCAAGTCATGATAAACAAAAATAAATGCGGTTTTTCTACATTCCATCATTAACGTTCATGTCGTGTTTTCGACCAGGCGATGGCAAGGCTGCAATGTTGTAGCCACTGCACGTTTTACTGCGACCATGTTATCTCGCGATTTCTGCATTTTTGCTGCTCATTCTTTTCAGACCAAAAATATCACTATTTGAATCTGCACGCTCATCGCATAACTTTGCAAAACATTTGTAGAAAAACGAAACGCCTGCAAGCTTGTCTACTGCATTTTATCGTACAAATATCAATAGTGACAACAATAAAAGTAATGTTAGTATAAATAAATTAAGCAACATTGATGAACAAGATGGCAATGTAATAAATAACAATTTGTTGGCAAATGTTAGGCGCCGTTTTATGCGAAATGTTAATGATTAGAGATGTAAGCGTAGCTAATGCGAAGTGTAAAGAGCTTGACTACCTATCGTCTAAGCTTCACTTTTTTACCTCATTGTTATATGTACTTTGTAATAATTGCATAACTGTTAATCAGTTGCAATTTTCACTCATTTGTTGCACATGAAAATAAACAAAAACTAACTTTTTTTAAAAAAAATTAATTAGGCATTGCACTCTTTCTATTTTTTTTTATCAAATATAAATATATCTAATGGTAGTGTAACTAAATAAATTATATATACAAGCATCAATGTAAAGCTAATTTATAATTGTTTTTTTTTTGCCTCCAGATGACGAATGGCAATTTAAATGTGAGGTAGTATTTGATGAAGACATGTCTTTGCAACAATCGTAAAACTACAAACAAAGAAAAAGAAGAAATAGATAATAAAAATAAGAAGTAAATTAATATATTTATGTATATCTACTTTATAAGATTTCGGGTTTGATAATATATATTTCTTTTATTTCTTGGTTAATATAATAGATTTTACTTTTAGCTTTGCGATTTACTTTTTACGTTACATTGTACCACTGCATAAAAGCATAAGTAGTTTTAGTGAAAATATACAAATACATTAATTATAGTCAAAATAAAAAGCAAACACTGACACATAAATGTCGTTGCGTCACAGACATAACAACACTGCTACAACGTCGTTGTCATAGAAAGATGCGTTGTTTGCACCAAATCGTATACTGACAAATGCGTAGCAGGAGTTAGTGTTGTAAAAGCTAAGTCGCGATTACCGTATAAGCACCGTGTTTATTCGTGTACTAGGCGTTCTTCACTTGATTCTAGCCTGCTTGTACGTTATACTTGCGTTACTTGGCATCACATTTACATCAAGCTCAAGTTATACTAGTCGTTACGATACGAAAGTAGCAAATGCCAATACAAATTTACTAAATGCTTAACGCAGTGCTAACTACATGAACAAATTTATCGTGCTGCCATCATGATAGTCGTTTATGTCGTTCATGTCTCGTATGATATTGTTGCTATCGTCAATAGTACTTGCAAGTTGTGGCACGTCTATCTTGTGTGCTAACCGTTCATTGCGTTTTAGCAAAGATGATGACCTACGCAGCAACGTGAAGAGTAGCCGAAGGTTAAATACAAAAATGACAACGTCAAAGTGATTGAATTGACGAAATAAAGTAATGCAAATATGTGGCACAAATGCTGTTCACTTTTATGCAATGCTTTTGACCAGTGGATTTACCTGTTATTGGTTGTTGTTGTGATGACTTTAGACACACTTATTTACTTCATCACATCAACATCAGTCACAAGTGCAAACAAAAGCATCAAAAATAAAATTAAGCAGTAACATTGTGTTGGCTTTGTGTTATTGTGTACAGCTAATACTTGTTTTCTGACAGCCTTTGTTTCACCTTATCGTCTTTCGAGTGATAAAATCGACAAACTCTGCTCAAAGTAGCCTTGGAAACTTGTCACGCAAAACATACAATTATGATAAGTGGTAAGCAATGTTTCCTTTCCCCTTTCGATATACATATACACATATTTATTAACAATATTGGCCACTTACATATAGACTTATGTTAGTATTATAATAACAAAAATAAAAATGATAATATATACTTTATATTTTTATCAATTAAAGCAGTGCGTATATACAAACACATCATTATATACATATTGCTATTGCATTTAAGCAATATACATTACCTGCCTTACGTTTAAATCCATGCTAAAATTGCAATAATTATTATAAATATTGCTGTTTCTGCTCCTATTTGTGTGTAGTAAAATGTGTACCACAATGTTTTAATAAAAAATTCCTTCTCTTTACGTCAAAAATAATATAATGATGTCAGACTAATACTTTCAAAGGGAAATGAATGAATAATGCTTTCTAACATTATTTATTTCCTACTACTTTTATTTTATGTTTATTCTTTTTGCAATCATCTAATTGTGTTTTACATCTTTTACTGTAAATGATAGCTTTATAATTCAGTTTTTCCATATTCACGATAGATTATACGTGAATAGTGAACATATTTACAATATAAATTATTTTTTTGTTTGACAAATCAGTGTAGCGCAAATGAATCAAGTAGGCAAAGTTGACAAAGAAGCACATAAACGTGCTCGATCACTGACAATACCGTCATCGTAAAATAATAATAAAGCAAACTAATTTAGTTAAAGTAAAATTAATAAGCGTGCCAAACATGATAGCAACACGCAAAAGTCAACGTCAGCGTACTCACGTAAAAATAATAATGGTAAGAAGAAGAATAAAAGCAAATTGTCACAATCACATTTGCGCGGCGCCAAAGCAACAACACGCAAACAACCTCGTTCGATTTAGCAACGAGGAAAAGGCGGTAATAAATTAATGAGTGATGGTGAACGCTATGCAGTGATTATAACAAATGTATAAAATGATTTCAGTAAAGTGCATTAATAGCTTTTGCAATTTCACTGTCATCTTGACCCTTCACACAAACAATCGTAGTGCACGATATTGTCACCTTCTCTAAATACCGAACATTGTTAATAACTGTAGAAACACCAGCAAAAAGAAGTTAGACAGCAGAACTAGTCTGACGTGTCAAACGTAAGCGAGGGAAAAGTAGATACATGTTGTGATTTGACCAAAAAGAAGTAGTGCATCGAGGCATAAGTCGAGGTTGCCAAATAACAAAGTCAATGTTGTGTGTACCAACTCAAATGTCGAAACGAAACACGTAGTGCGTAATTGACAGTATACGGCAATTCACCATAAAACATCTCAACTATCTTTGTAGCACCGTCAGCGAAGACTCAACAAAGTAACCCAAGTGCACAGCAATTCACCTCGCTGAAAAAAATGATAAATAAAGTCTCTCACAAGCCATATTTTGATTATATGCTTAAATTTTACTTGAACTCATCTAATTCTACAGTACAATTACTTAATTCTTAGAATAATAATAATAACAATAATGATATCAATAGTCAATGTAATTACATCGGTGACGGAGAAGCTACAGTATAGACAGCCACAAAAGAAACAACCAAAAAAGCTGAAGATGATGCTAATAGTAGTGTTAGTATCAAAAATGATACAAAAACATCTCAAATGGTGCAATCAGTAAAGACACAAAAGTAGAAACAGAATTTAAGACAACGCGATTTGGTGACGGCTATTGCCTAAATTTCAGTACCGCTGTCAAACAATGAGCTGCGTACGCGATTCGCCGTCTTGCCTCATTTTGTCTCATCGTGACAGATTCGCCCACGAACGTTTCGCGTCGTCTTTGCCAATGAGCAGTCGTTATTTGATGCAAAGCAGTTACTTGATCAGTTTGAACTAGACGGCAATGTGCGTGTGTTACTTCGTTTGTCTGATAACTCACAGAAACGATTTACATCATTCCTTGCCGCGTTAGATAATCATAGAGAGTAACATCATAATAATCTGTAATAAAAAAAATATTTTTTATATAATTTACTTGAACAAACTACTACTAAAACATAAAAACTTCTATTACGTTATTAAAATTTAAGTAATTATAGTAATTTGTTTTGTTTTTTTATAAAAATGAAATAAATGCGAATGGTAAAAACAAATACTACTCACATCAAATTTAATTATTTTTCTTTCACCTAACATATATAATTATTAAAATAAAAAATTTTAGTGTAAACATGTTAACATTGTCTTTCTATTTGTGTGTGAAGTTTGATGGTGATTTAACAGTCATGCAAGTCAATAAAACGCAACAACACACAATTTTTTGAATAACACAATTACTATAAATGATGCACGATGCACGATTGCCATATATTGTTGATGTGGTCATTTCTACTTTTACTTCATTTTTATATACGTACTTATTGCTTTCATATCAATTTTTTATGAATAAATTTAATTTTTTTATATTTTATATTTTATTTTTTATAATTATGCCCAATAAACAAAGTAAATAATTACAATTTTGATTGCTAAGTGTGCGAAGATGGCACGACGAGAGCGCGTAACACGACTGAAAAGTCACAATCGACGACGTAACAAAAACCCAAAACTTTCACCATTTCAGCGATAACAAAAGCGAGCAAAGTTAGCGAATCAAGCTCCTACGCTGCATTCATTACAAAATGAGTGGAAAACCATTCCACGAAGTCAACGACTTGTGTCAGAATTCTTGATGAAACAAAAAGCAAACAAGTAAGCGAGACTATTACGACAAAAGTAGCAACAATAACAGTAACAAAATTAAGTGCCGAGAAATTTAATTACATAACGTACACGCAGTAAAAAGCTGTAAATTAGTCACATTGACGATGGTGATGATAACACTAAACGTAAAGGTAAGTCTGTAAAAGCAAAACGTGAAATAGTTGCCGAATCACTAAATAAATAAATGTTAGACTAAATTGCACCCGTTGCAAACTACGATGATCTCACTCTTGACCCTACACAGGCGATGATTGCAAGAAAGAAAGAGAGAAAGCACAAGAAGAAGCAATAAGCTCGTCGCTAAAAAGTGAAACACAAACTAGCATAAATGGAAAGTGAGTTGTCGTCTCTTGTGCAGAAGCAAAGTCAGCGCAAAAGCAAACGTAACCGAAATGACGACGAAGTAAATAATGCATAAGGCCGAAAGGGCAAAAAATAAATGTTGAGTGAGACAAAGCGACGACGTGTGGATGAGGTGTTTGAGCGTATTCATAACACCATGTCTAAAGAAGCTATTGATGCTAATAATGCAACACAAACAGTAGCACGTGCAAAACACACAGATAGGCCATCTCACGCGCATGAACACAAGACTTCAAATGAACATGTCAATGTAGAAGCTGCAAGTGATATTAACGACCTACATGATCATAATAGCACCAAAGGCGACAATCACAATGCCATCAAGTCATCGGCAAAGGCAAAAGACTTTTACGAGTTGGTTGATGTTGTTCGTTACGGATAACGTGTGTAGGCCCCACCGGTGTTTGATCTAGTTCCTAATGAGCACAGTGCAGTTACTACATTGGCACGTAAACTATAGCAGCAACAGCAGCAACAACAACAAAAAGCTAGTTTTAGTATAAACACTAATAACATTAACGGTAAGTCATCTAACACGTCACTCTCTCGTTTTGATATGCTTAGCAGTGCAGGTGGTAGTGGACTTGGCAGTGCAAAGCGGTTAGCTCGACTTGGCTTGGCCTCTGCAAATGCAATATCAATTAACGCATCTCAGATTAGCAGTCATTCTCCATAAACTAAATCGTCATCATCACCATCATCAGTCAAAAACACATCGAATACAAAAGAAATGTAGCTGCTACGGGAACGTGTAATGGCGGCATATGAGCGTAACAAGCGAAGTGTATTGGAGAAGCGCAAAGGAGTAGACTTGAAACACGTCTTCCCACGCTTTTCATAAACAATTAATAGAACCTTTTTCAAAAATTATGATAATTTTTTAAGTGATATTTAAAAAATAAGTATAGCTGTTTTCAAATTAATGTGCAATAATAATAAGCTGTGACATTTTTATAAACGAAAATGATATATTTATAAATAATTTAATTTTGATAAAAAACTGATTAAAGTATAAATATTGTACATGAATTAATAACAATATTTTTTACTGAGTTATTACGATAAAAATTTGCTATATCTACACTTTTGCTTTTGCTCTCATTTTTGTAAATTATATACAAGTAACTTTCCCTTAACAACTGCTGACAATACTATATAATATTATTTATTTTTTTTAAAAATAGTTTATCAATAATTACCTTTTAGTTCTCTGATTGATATTAGTATAAATGCAAACTCAATACCGCTAGGTGTTGATTGACAACGATCAAGGAGATGACGCCTATGGTGTTGCCGCACCGCTGCTGTGTGATGCACTACAGCAAATATCACAGACTCAGTTATTGAACACCATCTTGCATCGTGTAAAACATGTAGAATACTTGCAGCGTTAACTTAGCTCAAAGTCCATGCACACATTTTCGTAGTAGGATGCGCTAACGCGTTTTACTGCATAGCTTTCTCCATTTGTACCTCTGCTAGATGCCGTTCATAGCTTATTTGCTCAACTGAATGAGCAGATGAAGTATGACGCACAGGATACTGCAAGCAGGACAAGTTGTACACAATAACAGCAACAACAACAACAACAACAACATGCAACACAACACATAGGTGATTACAGTGATGTCAGTAGCAATCATCAGTAGTGCTAATAACAAAATAAACTGTCTCAGTGTTCACGTACACAATAAAGATATTAATGTTAGTATATAGTCGGCAAAGTGCTAGGTAATCCTTTTCTTGTATGTCATCGTGATTTGCATTTGTAAAGTTTGTACTCTTGTAATTTAGGCTAATCACAAGCTCTACCATGGGCATCTTTGTGAAATTAGAAAGGACAGCATCATCATCATCATCAGCAACAGTAGCAAGTAGATAATATGACTCCATTACAACTCTTATTGAGTTTACCATGTTTCAGCTATTCCAAATTTCGTTGTACATTAACTTAGCTCATGAAGGTATGTGTAGATGGTCATCTCTTCACCGCGTGTGATCCCCGACTTCGTGTGCTGCGTAGTCGCTTTGCGCTCTATCGAGAGTACAACTCCGCGGTTGAGAGCACAACCCATTCATCCTCATCAACGTAGCATAACACGCGAGTTAACGTTCAGTCTATACACGCACACAAAGCTCCAACCATTGATTTATGTCGCTTGTAAACGTGTATGAGTGCCAATGCACTCATTTCGTTCATTCAGTCATTACGTGAGCGTCAGCCTGACTACCTTGTACGACGTTAAAGTAAATGTAAAATGGACACGAATGTGGCCAGTTGTGCTATTAGCAATAATAACATAAATAATGATGATGAAAAACAATCAATCCATGAACAAAAAGACAAATTTAGCAACAAATGTGAAAATAACGTAAGTACTAACATCATTAACAAGAAGAGGAAGAAGGAAAAAGAGAAAACAGAGATTTGTCTTAACGGTGCTGAAGACATTCAGAGTGATGAAGTGACTATCACAGAAGCCCTTCAGCGCTTTTTTGGACATGATGTAAGTCAACGCATTGATAATGACTGTTAGTTATCGGCGGATGCATTGGGCATACGCGCTAATTATGCCTCGTAAAACACACAATGACTTTCACTTCCGTTTATTACTGGACAACTTCCATGCATTAGCACACAAACCAACAACAATAATAATAATATAAATTCTAATAACGCTTACACTGCACTTACTCCTGATACTAACACATAGACTCTTTGCCAACGCAATGTACAAAGTAATGCATTTAGTAAATAGGTCAGTGAGCTGCTCATGTTCTTTCTTCATCTTCGAGGAGGCAACAACGGTGATTTGCTTGCACAGCTAATTATTCCAGTCATCCAACGAGCCGTGCGTCACTCTGTTCATCGTGTGTAAGTTTTATAACTTCAGTTAACCATTAGTGGGTGTGTGCAGGATGAGTTGGTAGAAATTGCATAATGGTGTGCCAAGTATGACTTGTACGCAATTTGTCCATTTCTACAGTTTAGTCTTTGCATTACACAAGACGCCTTTGCCAACAGTCAACACCACCAAAATCATAATAATGATGGTGCATCTTTATCATCGTACACTTGACAAGCTATGACAAGCAATGATAACATTTATAATAAAGGCAATAACAAGTATTAATTGAACTTCGCACACAATCTAACTGATGTGTTGCAGAATGTGTTTAGTCCACTATGGCGTGCACTTTGTTAACCTCTTCAACACAGAGCTCTTGTGTTGTTATTAAACCACATTAGCACTATTGGTGTATAATTTAATCATGCGGCGGATGTGCAATAATTGCCAGCTCATGTGTCGTGTCAATCTTCATTAACAACATTAACAACATAGCCTTCGATGTATGTACAGAATAAATTCAACTCATCTTGTCATCATGATTTTGCAAAGTAATGCTTGTCTCAATAACAACAAAAGATAGAGTCAAACATGCATGACAACTAATAGAATAGCTATGCCTCATAATGCATAAATCACACATAATTATGTAAAAATAAATATTCATGTCATGGGCCAGCTCCACCAAATGCTCTGTTTGCCTATTCTATCTGAAGTAATGTTCAATTATTAAATTGTATGATGTACTCACAATAACGTATAAACAAATCATACACATTATTACATCAAGGTTAGCACAATGATAATGTAGACAAACAAACTTATCATGCTCGTGATGCTGGCAACACGTCTAAGTTTGGTACAGCTTAAATAAAAGATATGAAAAGTAGTAATACTGATAGTAATACTAAACCAAGGCAGCAACGAGCGCAGCCTTTACATTTTCGCATTCATGGTGGTTTAGACAGTCGGTCATTGTTAATGGAGAGCGTACTGGGCTTGTTACTCGCTGATGATATTGTCAATCCAACCTATGTCTTTCAGTGAAGTCCACTTCAGTATTTATACTATTTAACTCAACGGCACATTCTCATGACACCATCACGCAATCGAATAAGTAGTGTAAATGTACGAAGTACCCTCATGCGTGCGATTTCAACGATGGTGCAGGTTGGTCTACACAGCTCGGTGGCAACACTAGACCCGTTATTCTACCACACCACCCATCATGCCATGTAGGAAGAGGTAGTGGATCTGATCAAGTATTATGGTCTATCGCAAACCGATGTGGCATAAATGTCATTACACGCACTCTAGGTGCAAGCCTCTTTTCTCACTCCAGCCGAACGTTTTTATCTCTTTGGCAATGCATGATGGCATGCCATGGCATAGTACAACAACGCCTCTTTTACACATGTACACTCGTTACGATTGCACCATCGCGAACGTGCATGACTGCATGAGATGCACTTATTAACTTCTCGATTGCATGGTAACTGTTGTTCTACTAATGACAAATCAACTGGGAGCTGCACAAAGTTTGTAAACAAAGCATCTACAAGTAATGTCACGCTCACAGCACATTCTCTTCCTACGTATTTTACAAATGTCTATTCTTGTATTTAAAGTAGAAGAAGATGTTGTAGCAATGGTGATAATAACAACAATAAATAACAATGTAAATAGTCACTTACGCTGTTGCCTCCATCGTAGTAACATCGAGAAGGTTTGGTGGAGAAGGCGATGCACTTCCCACGCATTGTGATCGCAGGGCCACGTAGTCATACACCCAGTAACGCAGCTCGTGCACTGATCAAGGCAATGCTGCGTAGACAACACTATTTACATTATTCCTTGTTTACCATGTCAATGGAGTAGACATCCAACAGGCGACTTCACAATAACAGGAAGTATTTGACATAACATAATGACAACAACAGAAATACGCATCAAATTATTTTGCCAACGTCGTTCAAGATGGTAGATGGAGTGTATTAGGTAGATTGACAAGTACAATAGTCAAACGCAAGCGTTTCTTCTCCTCTTCTTCGTTTTAATAATTCTACTATTCATGCGTCATTACATGTCAATGATAAAACATTGGCGTACTTTGAACCACTGCCTACCTGATAGGTCTTTCAGCGTGATGTTCGTGAACTTCGTCGATTAGCCCATGCATCACCAGAGATTCACGAGTACGCCTCTCGTCGGTTAGGGATGTTGTAGTGTAAGTATTGATTACACGTAGCGTTGACCAATGATGATGAAAAGAGCTATACTGTTGATGCTAACGTGTTGCAACAAGGTAATGCATGTATGCGTGACAAGTAAATTGTACTCCACACGAATACCACCAAGGGCGATTTGTACAATTGTGTGAAGGTAGACGTGCACTGTCACATGGCAGGAGGCATGACGGCGAAGACGCTGTCAAATTTTATGAAACGTAAATTACGCTCTAACCCGGACGATGTGGTTGATCTTGATCAACACACCAAACAACCCATCACACTGGCCGAGCTGTTCTGTAAAGTGTTGTCAAAGTCGAGAGCAACGTCAAGACAAGTGTTGTATTCTTCACACGCAAAATCACACATAAACAATTTCAATAACGATGAAAGTAAAGTAATGAATAGTGAAGATAAGCATGGCTTGCCAAATGGTGCAGGCTTCGTAAAATAATCATAAACTCATAATTTACATCATAATAATAACAACGAAAAACGTAAATGGGAGGTCAACTTGGATGATGTGTCTGTTGGTGCACTGAATGTGCAGGCGGGCAACCGAACATTTAACCGATTTGATTAATTTAACAACCGTTATAGTCCCATGCGCGTCTCGGCGTTGCGATCACTTTTCCTAAAGACGGACAACTTCATGGGCGGTCGTTACTTTGCCTAACTTATTCATGAAACGTTTGCAAAACAATTATAGGACGGCAATACGTTTTCGTAGTTTCGTCTCTCCATTTATGGGCGCAAACCAAGTGAGTGAGATGAACTGGCAAAATGATTTGTACTACATGGAATGTCACACTGTACAAATCGGTGAATGATACAAATACCTCGACTGTTTCATTTGTACAAGCGAAGCAAAATATTACACAATTTCCAGTAAATGCTGACGAACATATTTGCCCCACTGTGAGACGCCTCTGTGCATCCGTAGCAACACTTATTTCTCAACTATTTCCTCACACACGTCTCTGGCTTTGACAGCGTTGACAATGAAAGCGAGCACGAAGGCGATGAGTTGGTGTTTACTACACCATAGCAATGAACATATGACCGCAACCCACCGTTTGCCTATTACATGTATTACATGTGAGCTAACATTACCACACTTAATCGGTATCGAGCAGCACGTGGTCTTGGTACGTTTAGCTTTCGCCCTCACGCCGGGGAAAGCGGTGACCCTGATCACATGGCGGATGTTTTCTACATTGCTCATGGAGTCAATCACGGCATTGCGCTATCGCAACGTCCAGTGTTGCAGTACCTGTACTACCTCACTCAAATTCCACTTGCGATGGTGCCCTTGTCAAACAATGCCCTATTTTGTAAGTACAAGGACAACCCATTCCCAGGTTTGTTTCGCCGAGGTCTTGCTGTGGCACTTGCCACCGATGGTGCACTCATGTTTCATCACACCTAGTAGCCCCTGATTGAGTAGTACAGTACGGCACAAAATTTTTGAAACTTGTCGCGCTGTGACATGTGTGAGATTGCCAATAATAGTGTACTAATGAGTGGCTTCCCAGTTACCACAAAGCAGAAGTGAGTTGGTATGCTTTATCGTTTACGGAGTGTTATTGGCAATGATGAGCGGCTCTCACATGTACCCATGACACGGTGTGCGTTTCGGTATTAGGTGTATCAAGAGGAGGTTGTTTATCTCGAAGAGCGGGCAACGGTGAGTCTGTCTAATCGATTTATGCGCACCCCGTTGTAAGAAGATTTGTACACAATGGAGTTGTTAGGATTATCACGAGATGAGGTATTGCGTCGGTGCTTTACACATGAGCCACTGGTTTCTGCTATCAATGAAGAGACAGCTCTTAGCCAAAATAGCAACACTGAACTAATAGTACAAGTTGTGGATGGAAATGATGTAGCTGCCACGCCCTTTATAGTCAAATCTAAATATACGCAAGGAGTAAATAACATTAGCAACTGCAGTAGCAGCAGCAGCATTGATAATAAAAGTAAAGATTGTAGTAAACGAATAATTAATAATACAAAACAAGCACATTTATAAAGAAAACACATAACTATATATAAATTACCAAAACTATAATTATTTTTTTTTATAGTTCAATTTATAAATATTTTTTTCCTTATAGTATTAATCAATAGTCATTTTAATAACACAATTCATGAATTTATTGTAATTTGTCTATAGTTAAAGTAAATTATAAGTTCTTAAACAATTTTAGTACTATGTATTTTCTCTCTCTTTCGTTATAGAACAGTAAAACCTTATTTGTTTATAACAATTCTTTTATTTTATTTATCCTGGTTTGCCTGTTCACAAGGTTTTTAAAATAGGTAGTAAACATTGCAAATTATCAATACATTAATTTGTTTGTGACTTGCTTAGTGAAATCAATGATGCGCAAGTACATACCTTTCACTTTCCTTAAGAATGCATTGATAATAGGTGATGCACAAACAATGTGCCAAGCACGAATGTTTACCTCATTCGCACCAAAGACGAACGTACAGTGTGTATTACATCCTCATTCTATAGCAACATTAACATCATTATCATCTTCTTCTTTTGCGTGTACAGCTCCACCGTTGACATCCAATGTAGCTCTTGTGCAACAAAAAACTTCTCTCAGCACAAGAAGTGGTAAAAATATCAGGCGAGGTAAAAAAGTAAAGCTTCGTCGTACAAATTGCTCGAAGAAAACTACTACTGGTAGTAGTAATGATATTAGCAACAACGACAGCAACAATAAAAGCAAAACTACTAAAGCATAGTCGACACATTCTGCAAAAATGTAATGTGATAACAGCACGTACTCTGACAGGCATGGAAAAGATCAACATGCAGAAAGAAAACTGTCAAAATAAAAAGTGTAACTTCATAGCTTACAAAAAGAAATAGACGATGAGGCAATAAGAAAAAAGCAGTTTCAAAAAATGTGGCATGAGTGCTTTCAAATTCCATACTAGTAGTTTTTGCTGGGTGCACATCAGGCATACTACACCATAGGTGGTGTTCTGAAGCTGATAGACTGCGAGTTGCCGAATACAAATGCAGCATAGCGACCATTTCACTCGCACGACAACGCGATACAGGTATTTGCAGATGTCATTAAAGATAAATTTGACATTGAATCAGGCTAACTTCTTGATAACACAGAAACAGTTAATGACGAGGAAAAGATGTAATAGTAGCGTCAGTGCTTGAAGTAGATTGCATCTAATTGTAACATTTGGCACTTTGACATGTCAGCGACGTCTGCCTCGTGGCGTGATAAAGTCAGTTTCCAGAAATTTATGCAATAAGTTGTTCCTGTGTTTAACTCATTTCTGCCATGCTCCATTGCCTTTACACATTCCATCTTTCAGCTTTGGTGAGCGCAACACCTAAGAATGTACAACCTTCGGTCTATTGCAGGTCCAAACGACTACATTATGGCATCGTAAATTGTCTTATTCGCATCAATGAATTTATCAAAGAAGATGCAATACCAAAAGATTGGTCAAAATTACATTGACCCACGAGGCAAGAGGCAATAATCAAAAGAAGACAAAACTGAACACGAAAGCGAACAGAGCAAATTTGTATAGTAATAGGAAAGCACAAGTGCTGATACAACAAATAATACGGTAACAATACGAATTTAGCACGAAGACAACAAAGGTGAGACAATTTGTATCAATGTTGTACCTCCTGTGATGTGGTGAAATAAGCGCCCATTTACTGACAGAAAATACATTATACCATAGTGAAATGGAACGCTGAAAGAATTGATGCATCATGTATAACAAATGCGGATCAAAGAACATAATACATAAACAACATAAGTATAAATTTAATTACCTGAGGTTGGTAACAACTCAACATCAGCAATGTCTAACAGCACAAACAATGACATTAGTAGCATCGATAAGGTCGAAAAGCAAAAAGACAGCAGTGAAGACACACACTAGCAATAAAACATATCAAAGGATAACATTAACAATAATAACAATAATAGTAATAACAGTAAGATAGACGCTAATTAGTAAAATAACAGGTACAACTCAATCTAGTTTTGTTAGTAGCAAAACAAATATCGTGTCAAGGTGAACAGTTTCACAGAATTCTATGCTCCGCAAGATGCACTAGCACTGGTGGTTGTAGTACTTGATGTGGTCATCCCGCCAGCAAGAAAGTTTGACTAGTACGATAAAATGTACTCGTTTACAAGTGCTCTGAAAAGTTTATACAAGCGGGCAGTTGTTGCACGATACATGGCAGCTATGGGACTAAGTAAAGTCTTGACAATGCAAGATTACTTTCTTCGTCTCATGACAGGTGAGTCGTTCAAAGACACGTACGTAAAGGCCTCATTACCGTTAATGGACATACCAGTTGATGCGGAAACTCAAGTACCTACTGTGCGTAAGTATCTTTGTCTTTACATGGATGCAGCTAAGCAGTGAAACGTTTCTAGTATTTTGTAGCACAACCCTCTAAATTACACCAAGTGTACATCTTTGTAATGTTAATTACTATCAATTGTAGAAAAAAATAATGAAAAAATAATGAACTCAAGTAAAATTACTAATTTTTAATCGAGAAAAAACAATTATTCTGTATTTGTTATTACGTTAAAATTTTTTTATATCAATTAAAAAAATTTAATTACTTTTTTTGTAACCTAGATAAGGAAACAGCCATTATAAATATTTTCTTAACATTTCTACTTTAACTAAATTACTTTATTCCTACTTATCAAATTAACGTTAAATAAAGTATAAAATCAATAATGTTTTTGTTTAATAAAAATAAGAATTTGTTCAGCTCATGTACTTTGCATGCTTGACATTTTCAAGTTTTTCCTTGATGTACTAAACTCAGTTTGCTTTGCATGCTTGACATGATCAATGTCTTCATTGCATTCATATTTATATATTATTTCTAATATTATTTGCTACAATAATACTAACTAAAAAATATTAATATTATATAATAAGAGTGCTTTAACAATTTTCTTTTATATTATTGTTATTGTTAGCATATTGATATCATTAACAATAGTTTGGTGATAATGAAGAACGGGGTTGACGTGGCACCCACTGGTTCTAATTTAGCGCAAGTCAAGGCCCAACAACTGGCTCGATCGGATGAGTAGAAAATAAGATTAAAACGAATCAAAGGGGTGATTGTGCTTGTGTAGCAATTCCTAGCCGATCAGGGCTACCTGCAAACACTGCAAACACTCCAGAGTGAAAGCAGCATTTCCTTTGCAACATACAGTGTGGCAGATAACGTTGACCTAGTTTCCGTAGTAAAATAGTTTGAGTAGTATCATGAAGCCAAGTATCAACGCAAGCCACGCATCTTTCGTGCTCGTGAGACAGAAGCGCAGGGCTAACGAGTAAATAATTGCCATCATAATAACAATAACAATAATAATAATTTATGCGATTACATGGAGCAGGTATACGGCAAAGTAGGTGCGTAAAAATTACTCGGCAGACGGCACCCACTCCCACTCTCTCCATCACCGCATGCCAATAACGCACGACGGTTATCGCAACAAGCTAATCCAGGGTATGGTGACATTGCTAACCAAGACAGAGGCAATAATTATCAAAGTAATAACGTTAATAATAATAATAAAAAAAATAACGCCCATGGTAAACGATAGCATTACCCAAGTAGTAACAATAGTAATGATGCAGATGATGCACATGGCGGTGGTGCACCCGTATCACGTCTGCGTGCAGGTCACTTGTGTCCTGCTGGTGCCTTGACGAAGGCCATGGCCAAGCAAGACGAACACCAGACACACCATGGTAGAGAGGGCACAAAACAGTAAGCTGCAAAACGATCACCTTGTGGTGCAAATAATCACACTAATGAAAAAAGGGAGGATATTATTTCCTCCATTCAGTGTCAGCGATTGGCGGTGGTGTCAAGCACCGATAGCAGTAATAGTAACGGTCTTTTGACTCGATAGCCCAAGTCAAATGCAATGTTTAATGATAATGGTAATAATAAAGATGATGTCAACGATGATACCTTTTTTGGCAGAGCACTGAAGCCTCTACCACACTTTGCGACGAGTGAGCTGAACGATTTGGCATCGATCATCTTACGTGATGTGTTGGATGTCAATCCATGTGTACGTTGAAGTGACATTGCCTAGCTTGACAGCGCAAAGCATCTATTGAAGTAGGCGGTGGTGATGCCCGTCAAGTACCCGGAGCTCTTTCAAGGGATTGTGCGTCCGTGAAAGGGCATCTTACTCTTTGGTCCTCCAGGAACTGGAAAGACACTGCTGGCAAAGGCGGTAGCGACGGAGTGCCACACCACATTCTTTAACATTTCGGCCTCCTCAGTGGTCTCGAAGTGGCGCGGGGATAGTGAGAAGCTGGTTCGCATGCTCTTTGACTTGGCCGTGCACTACGCACCGAGTACCATTTTCATTGACGAGATTGACTGTCTCATGTCAATGCGATCGGGTGATGGTATGTAGCATGAAGGCTCACGTAGAATGAAGACGTAGCTGCTGGTACAGATGGATGGCTTGTGCAAACGGCAAAAGGGTGATATTGTGTTTGTTTTAGCCGCCAGCAACGTACCATGAGACCTTGACACGGCTATACTGCGTCGCTTGTAGAAGCGAGTCTTGGTGACACTCCCGACACTACACGCACGTGAGTTGATGTTTCGTCAGTTGTTACACTCACGTACGGCGTTTATGTTGGCAGAAGATTGGGCAACATGTGCCGCATTAACTGATGGTATGTCTGGTGCAGATATTGATGTTATTTGTCGAGAGGCAATGATGCGGCCAATACGCAAATTAATTGCTCAATTGTAGAGTTCAGCCAACACGCAGGCAAGTTTGTCACATACACCACTTGCACCACCTAAAGTCACATTGGAGGATGTCAAAGCTAGTATCGCCTGTACCCGTAGCTCGGTTCACCGTAGCGATCTCGTAAAGATTGATGCGTGGGCCGCAAAGTATGCGAGTGAGCTTTCCATGTAGATGTAAACAACAACAACAATAATAACAACTATAATAATAATAACAATAAAATCGATGGTAGTATTGCATTACAAATTTAACTATTATCTCCTATACTTATTTTTTCGAAGTTTTTATTGTTTTATGTAGAGTAGACTGTATAATCTTTATATTTTATTCTTTTTCCTAAAAGTTCAATAAATACTATCTGTGTATTTTGACTATGTTGCAACCTATAATAATTATTAAGATTATTAATATACTGCAAAAAAATTTGACATTTGCATGTCTCACTATTTTTTTTCTTAATTATTTTTTCTTTTATACAAAAGTAAATACTAATAGCATATCATTTAAAAATTTAATTACTTTCTTTAAGAAATTATAACATTGGCACACTCTCGTATACTGTAAATGAGTTAGCATAACGCGTTTAACACGGCGGTGGTGCTAGATTGTGGTGGATGTCATGTCAGGGCTGGTTATGCGCATGAGACTGGACCTCGACTAAACATCCCTACATTAGTAGGACACAGACGACATCGTGGAGTGGCTATGGCGGCAGGAATGCAATAACTTGAAATTGGTGAAGCCGCGCTAGTGAAACGGGGCATGATGAATGTCAACCAACCCATCGTGGCAGGGTGTGTGCAGGACTGAGACGATACTGAAAAACTGTGAAGCCACATCTTATTCAATGAGATGCAAGTTACGCCGTAGAGTCATTGCTTTTTATGCACCCAACCTGTCAATGCACCAGCGGCGCAAAAATAGAAAACGTTGTAGTTGATGATGTAAACTTTTCACGCACATTCACTCTTCTTGGGCATTTCACAGGTGTGTAGTTTGTACGCCTATGGCTTGACGACTGGGTTAGTGCTTGACAGCGGCAAGGATCACACCACGGCAGTGCCTGTACACGAAGGTTATGCACTAGGACGTCACGTGTCAAGCTCGCGTGTGGCTGGTGATGTGCTAACTGATTACTTATCGGACTTGCTAAAGGCATAAGGTTACAGTTTATCTACCGCGGTGGAGCGCTCACTGCTCAACCGTGCCAAGGAAGAGCTTTGCTACGTTTAATTTGATAACAACAACAGTGTTAGCAAAACTAATTTATCTATTGATGGTGGTGGTGTAGACTAGTATCATTACAACAATGGGTATAGTTCATCCAATGCATTTGCCAGTGGCAAGAGTAACAAAATGAATGCTGCAAACTCAAGCACCATGTCATCGTAATTGTAGCCATCATACTTTACTCTACCAGACGGTCAACATGTAATGTTAAGTTAGCACAGGCATCGTACCACATAGGTGTTGTTTAATTTTTCTCTATTGCACGATGAGGCTCAATTTGAGCCTAAACGTAAAGTCTACACATAAATAGGTGACATCTTTGTACCGTCGTGTAACAAGGGCATCAGCTGATTACCTTTTGCCTCAATCAACGCCTGTGAACCGGTGCTGCGGCCTATGCTGTACGCCAACATCGTACTCGCAGGCAACACACTAAACTTCCGCAACACACGACGACGATTGTAGAGTGAGATAACGCAGCTATACCGGTAGAATCACTTTAGTGAAGCGATTACGCCAATCATCGTGAAGGATATGCCTTGTAAAGGGTATAGTGCATGACTTGGTGCGGCTATCCTGGCACGATTGTCGATGTTCCCACATTTAGCCATTTCGCGGCATGAGTATGAAGAGGAAGGAATGCGTGTGGTGCACTGTAAATGTTTGTAAAGAAGTAACAATTCAGACTATTTAAAATATTTTTTAATAATAAATTTATTGATTTTTTTTCTGTGTTTGAAGGTGCACGTTTGATCACAAGTATAGCACTCAGCATATAAAATTAATTTACTTATGCTTTTTTTCACTCTGTATGAATTACACTATGTAACTTTTGTTGTTGTTTTCTCTTTCTCGCAGATGTACAGTCAACTCTTATCTTTTTCATTTTGCAATAAAAAAATATTTGTATTTACATGTTTTATTTTCGATCTGTGTTTGTTGTCAACGCACCAGTAAATTTACAAGAAACAATTATATTTTTATATTTGCTATTTATTAACCAATGTAATCAATAAATTTGTAAATATTTTTTAATAGTGTTATAGTTTTGTTTTTTCTTAAATTTGGTAGCAACAAATTCAAGTTGTTTGTAAACAATCTCGATAACACAATTATTTACAAAAAATTTCAATTATTAATAAAGAAATTGATATATTTATAATAATGCAGTCTGGCAGATTTAATTGTGATGCGTTGACGCGAAAATGCCCTCCAGGTTTTGACAAAATTTGCGAAGGAACTGCAGCTGTAATTGTACCACATTCATTTGCTACAACACACACAAGTGCAAATGTGCACGAAAATGCTGAAATTAACGATGGTATTAGTAGCAATGTACAAAGTGTCTTTTACAATCCGGCACAGGTGGTAAATCGTGACTTGAGTGTATGCGTCATTGAGGCATTTTCACGCGTACGACGGCAATAAATACAAACAAAACAAAACCAACGTCAAAAATGTCACTCTGTTAAAGACTAAAACAAAAATATATGGAACGAGTAAATATGTGAATGTGATAATCATGACATGAAAAACAACATAAATATTATCGCTACAAGTAAAAGTAGTAATGATGGGATAACAATATTAGAGGCGCTTAGTGCTACCGGTCTACGTGCGATACGTTACTACAATGAAGTTAGTAATGTGCGTTATATTATTGCCAATGATCTCGATCGTGATGCGGTGTAGTGTATTGCCGCCAATTGTGATTTCAATCATGTACCACGTTTGTAGCCATCATTGTGAGCCAATGCAGCCAATGTAGTTAATCTACCTCTTTGTAATGAAGATACGACTTAGGGGAATACTAAACTAACTCATGGTACCACCGAAAAGAGTGAAATTAACAAAAATAGTGATAACATTGATAATGATTACAAAAATACAAATTTGCCAAGTGGCATCATTGTCAACTTGGATGACGCTAATGATGTTATGCACCGCTTAGCGATGAACCCAAATGTGCATAATGGTCAGCGACTTTGTTTGACGACTTTAGCTTCGAATAAACAGCTGCAGCAGTAATAGTAAAAACATTTACCTTCTGATAGTCATAGTAATAAACAAAACTAGCCTGCAGTCAGTACATTCTGCCCGTTAATACAACAAGAGTTGATGGATGTGGTAGACCTTGACCCGTACGGCTCGGCATCTCCGTTTCTCGATGCTGCCTTTCGCTGCATTAAGTAAGGTGGCTTGATGCTAGTAACCAGCACAGATAGTCCAATTTTGTGTGGCAACTACCCAGCCACATGCCATGGCAAGTATAATGTGATTCCGTACAAGGCCCATCACTGTCATGAAATGGCAGTTCGCATCTTACTCGCCGCACTGGAGCGTGTGGCAAACAAACACAAAAAATACATTGTACCATTGCTTTCACTGCACATTGACTTTTACGTTCGCTGCTTTGTTCGAGTCTATACCCAACCGGCAGAGGTAAAGCTGAGTTCGGTGAAGTTGAGTCATGTTATGCAATGCACACACTGTCCTGCATTTTGGCTTCGACCGCTCCTCACACCACGTCCAGCACGACCTGCATCATGCAAACGACAGCGTGAGAAGCCACCTTCGCATGAAGGAAAAACGAAGTAAAGTAATGATGATGAGGTCAACAGTGAAGTAAACACGCTTGTAGAATAAAATGCACAATTACGATAATAAGCATACCCAATAATCCCAAAACGTCAAGAGAATTGACGAGCAACATGTACTACTCTGCGTGATTTGTCATTGCACAAGACACAATAATTATAATAGTAGATTAAGTAGGAGTACTAGGAATAGTAACGCTTGTTATAAATAATAAAAGACAGTAATAAAGAAAAGAAGGCTAATCATGATGACAGTGATAATAGTAACCACTAACAAGGGAACGATGAAAGCACATCGGTTATGCACAAAGGTAATGAAAGTCATCAACACAAATATAAAACAAAGGCAAAGAAGAATAGGTAGAACGCACTTTCTTGTCCAGTATGTGGGTCTAACGTAGCGGTAAGTGGTCCCATCTACGCTGCACCTACACACAATGCGTAGTTTCTATAACATGTTTTGTAAATCATGATGTAACGTAATTCACCTCAGACATCTGCACACACCAACACAGTACATCATACTCACAAACCATTGCCACTTGCGGCGTTTGCGCGTATTCGTGGTCTCGTGCTCACTGCGCGTGAGTAACTAGCACGCGTTCCTTTGTTCTACGACATTCAGTCTCTTGCATCGTACATTCGTGTACGTTGCATTCCTACTCCGCTGCTGGTCGGTGCACTTGCACGATTAGGCTATCAATGTAGTCAAGTACACTGCTGTGCGAGTGGGCTAAAGACGAACTGTCCTGCCGATGTTCTGATGCAGGTCATGCTTGACTGAAAATAACATGACGGTAATGCAAAAGCTCATAGTAGTAATAATAACAATAACTACAAGGGCACTAATGTTGATACTAATTCACCAATAAATAGTATTGATATCACAAAAGTAAACGTAACAAATGAAGATAATAAACATACATAACTATGCAAAGAAGACGAAGATGATGTTGCCAATGATAAGAAAGGCAGTGAAGCCAAACGTACAAGGAGACGAGTCAATGCGTAGCCACGTTTGATTATTTAGCCATTGCCGGTGCGTTGCAACTTTATTTACGATCCTCAGTACGATTTTCGTCGTAACGTGACTGGGATAGCAAAATTTGTACCGAATGCCCCCAATTGGGGACCGAAGCGTCGACATCAAGGGACAAAGCCTAAACACTAATAAAAAAATTTATTTTTTTTATTGAGAAAAAGTAATAATCATTATTAACTAATTATATTTTTGTGGATAATGTAACGACTTTAATAAACTAAATATGAAAAAAATAGTAAAATTAATAACATATAATATTATGTTTTTTTTCAATTGATTTGTTTGGCATAAACATGATATAGTATGTTCGTACGTTAACATTTTATTTGTATATAAATTTTTTACCTACAAATTGTATTCATTTTTTGTTTACTTTTTTTTATTTTGGTCAGCCGTCGTCTAGTTTTCTTATTTTACTTATATAGTAAGGCTAGATAGAATGTTGTGTAGTTCACTCAAGCTACTTACCATATTTGATGCGTGTTATGTGCTTAATCTTGATCAACGACCTGACAAGTGGGCACACGTGCAGAAGCAAATACAGCGTGCACAACTCATCAAATTTTGCAAAGGCAATGTGTAAATTGAGCGAGTCAGTGGTATTAACGGTAACACGCTCAATATGCACGATTTGCACAAGAAAGGAGTTATTACCGATATTGGCTACGAACGTTTTAATTTGGCACTGTAGTAAAAATTATTCGGCATGGACTTGACATGTGGTGCCATTGGCTGTGCACTAAGTCATCGTGCCATATGAAATAAAATTGTAGCAGGCAAGCAATCTTGTGCGCTTGTGTTAGAAGATGATGTATAGTTTCATCACAAATTTGCGCGTCAACTGCTATAACGATGAGCTGCTATTCCGTCTGACTGAGGAGTTGTTTATCTTGGTGGCCTAGACTTGCTCTCTCGTGGTAAACCACCACGGCCATTGATTGCTCCATGTCTGCGACGTGCCTATCAGGGACATCGTGAACTAACTGCCTATGTCTTGCATCATGCCTCTGCACAGCGCTGTTTATAGTTAACATTACCGTTAACATGAC
The DNA here is from genome assembly GCA_028554745.1 of Blastocrithidia nonstop. Taxonomy (NCBI): domain Eukaryota; phylum Euglenozoa; class Kinetoplastea; order Trypanosomatida; family Trypanosomatidae; genus Blastocrithidia; species Blastocrithidia nonstop. The sequence continues at coordinate 134,139 of JAQOTN010000004.1, forward strand.
AAATTGATACACACATTTGCTCAAAGTTACAATATGACGTGGCTGCGTAGGATCAGTACATTTGTGATCCTATCTCGTACGTCTTTCAGCCATCGTTGGCGATGCAAGTCACCTCATTTGGCACGGATGTACAAAAATCACCATCTGCCAATCCAGCACTTGAGGACGCCACACGTCGATTACGAGAATTTGTAGCTGGAGAGACGTCAATACGTTAAAAACCTTAAGAAAAATAACCTTACAATCGAAATGATTAAAATATTTTTCTAGTATATAATTTACCTTTGCAACTAATAGTTATGTTTGTGCTCTTTTATTTCATAAATAATACTTCTTTTTTCCTCAATGTAATTCTCTAACTTACTTCTAACCTTTTCTTCCCTAAATTATAGTAATTACATATCTTAGTATATAGATTTTGTAGGGTGTAACATACATAAAAATGCAGAGGCAGAATAAATCGATGTTGCAACCTGGCAATATTACCATTGTACCAAATGCACCGTCTGCTAAAAATGAAAACAGGAAAAAAAATACATTGCAACCATCGCTCTCTTTGTCTACGTCATCGAATTCGTACTCGCCAATGTTACTACCAACTACATTGCAATAGATGCACAAGGAGTACAGTACACATCCACTTGACAAATTTGTCAACAGTACACTCTCCTCATGCACCTCATCTTCTACTTCTATGACGGCAATGATGAACAAACCATCCGCGTCAAACTCAACACTTGATTAGGGTAATTAGAAATTGACGTGGGCGTTAACACACGCACCACGTGTGACGAATGGCATTGGTGTATAGCTACCACCATCACTTGCTCTTTCGCGAGAACGATACAAGTTGCAATCAACCTCACCACCGTCTTCTGCGTTACAGAAAACCTCACTAAGGCGTAAGTCATAAGATAAGCAGAGTAGAGGCAATACTGCTGCTACCCTTGTCAACCGTTCACACCTACGTATAGACGGTGTGGATGATTTACGTAATGCGACTGTTGGCCTACTTAAGCGGCACATTATGCATGTAGATGCTAATCCTCTCATTCTACCTCTTTTGCAGGACACGACATAGTCAGATCAGTCAAAGAAAACACAACAAAATGAGAAAAGATAACAATAGAAAGTAAAAAACAACAACATAATGAGTAGTGGCAGTCAAAGTAATAATATCAGTAATACCAAAAACGTTAGTTGCACCAACAAGAGCAATAACACTTTAATTGTAAATAACACTAGTCAGGGCAATGCATCTACTACGAATAGCACAAACAATACGCACGACGTCAATGTGGATTTGCTATCGAGTGATTTTCTCAATGCATTAGCTACGCAATTGTCAAATGTAAAACATCCCAAATTAAGTAAGAACAATGATAGAGATGATGTGCGTCAGACATCGGTTACCTCTTCATCTATATCTGTCCCGTAGCTCAACGCTACATAAGAAAGGAGAAGAGATAATAGTGTCAAACAAAATACATCGTTGTACTACAAGTAACTGAGCTAAAGGTAACAACAATAACAACAATATTAACTATAACATCTATTGTAGAAGCAAAGCAATCAACATAAACGAGTAAACAACGATAGCGACTAAGCGGTTGATGATCGTGTTACACCGTAGACATTGTTATTATTGCTACAAAAAGGTCGCACAAAGGCTGCGGCTCTTTACCCACGCCTACCAGCCTCAAGTCAAGCACTATGTGACATTGTCCCTACCACATCATCACTACTAGCCTCTCAAGACAAACAGACATTTGCAACCACGTTACCTTCGTCGTACAACTCAGCATCACTGCGTTAACAATCCGCTTCGACAAAACGTAGGTAACGCACTTCAAGGCATCTACGAGTACGTGGACAAACACCACAGGAATTTTTGCAAAAGCCGACATCAATGACACTTGCACGCTCTACAAAGACAAAGCATAATCTCATAAACTATAATAACAACAAGATCATCACCAATAAGAGTATTAATAATACACTTAACCGTGATATTAATAATAATGGTAGTAGTAGTAGTAAAGATAATATCAATGCTGATGGTACGAGTAATGATACGAAGTTTATAAATTTACCGTTCAGGCAGCAGCCAAGCAATGAGGAGAAACGAAATGCAAAATTAGCGAATATACGAAGAGCATAACTTAAGGCTAACATTGCACTTCATGAACCACCGTCACTTGATCTACTGTTACGCTCAAAATAAAAACTATAATAACAGTAGTAATAATAATAAAAAGTTGATGTGTAACGAAAGAAAGTTTTGCAACAATATGAAGGAAAATACAGTGCAATAGATGCTATTAACTCATAAAGTGATGATAGAACAAGCGAATAGATTTACATTACATCATAATTGCAGCGATCCTCCGTTGGCCTGACGGTGACAAAACGGGCAGAAGACACTCGATTTGTGAACAAGTTAGTCAACATCTTTGGTAAGCGTAAAAACGCTCGTCTTCGACAGTGACAAAAGAAGCAACAGCAGCAACAGCAGCAACAGCAGCAACAAAATTGCACGAATCAACTTCTGTTTGAGTAGTGTCAAAAGAAATAGCAGTTGACTAAAGCAAATGGGCTCATAAAACGTGTGATGCCGCTGAGTGCCATTACGATCAAAAGCAATGAAACGAAATAGGATGATGACAGTGGTAATACGATGGATGGCAAACAGTATAAGTAAATTTTACACTTGAATGTAGCAGAGTAGGCACTTGACTTTAACACTACACAAGTACAAGGCACTCAATCGGGTGCAATGAGGTAAACAGACAAGCGTGTGATGAAATAAATAGGCTAGCCTGTGTTTTCTGTGTTAGATTCGGTGTTGGCGGTGAGTCGGTAATATGAGCAAGTTGTACGAAGTGTAAACAATAATAATAATAATTATTTTTATAGTAATGCTGACTGTGACGTAGATGCCTCGATGATTAGTCGTCATCGTCAAGAAGTTATTCGCAGATTGACATCATTTAATAGTACCTGTATTCCATAGCAGTATTGATTGACAATTCATAACACACATTTGTGTGGTCATGAAATGAGCAAGGCATCAACAGCAACAAAAGCAACAGCAACATTACGAGTTGAACTTGATACAAAACATCATGACCGTTAAATGCACGGCAACAGTGAATATGAAACTGAAAAAGCAATGTACAACACTAACAGAAGAATATAGAACGCACCAATTTAGTGTGCTAATAATAAAAACTGTAAAAAAAACAATGAAGTCAATGCTGTTACCAGTGACAATGACACGTTTGGCAATGTCTCAATGTACCCTAATGATGGTGATCGGTCATCGTACAGTGTACAGGTAAACTAATTCAATAATAATAATAATAATAATAATAATAATAATAATAATGATATTGATTATAGTGATAGAAATGTCAAACACTCTCTGCATGCACAGGCATCTTCGTCATCGGTAATCTTTCCTGCCAACTGACCAACGAGTAGATCACAGGTGTACCTACTCGCCGATGTGGTAGATCGAATGTTGTAGTGCAATCCATAATGACTTGACACACTCGCTGACCCTCATCTCGCCTATTGCATTCTGCCACATGAACATATGATGAAGCTATTATAAAAATCATAATGATCATCATAATGTGTAACAAGAAAGGCTAATGTCAATTCTACTGTTGCAATGGAATAGAAAGCAACTGATAGCAGTGAAATAGATGTGTACGATGAAAGTAGCACAACTGCACACACCAAGCCATTTTGCGAAACATCGCCTAGTAGCAGCTACAATCATTATGTCGATAGAAACAACAATAATAATAATATTAACTTGGCAATGGTTTCCGCAGAGAATAACATTTTACTTGACCCATAGGTGCAACATTCATCTCATCAGGCGTTTGAACGGTACACCTCCGCTAGCAGTGCCGTTGTGCAAATTATAAACACCGGACTCGTAGAACTTGTTCGACAAGTCTCCTGTGAGTGTCTTTAGCGTGGTGCACTACTAGACTGTCTTCGACAGTTACTAGTGGATGTGGTGTAGAGTCATATTCGTGTCTTGCACTATGCCAAATCACGCGCCTTTCATGAAGCACAATGACGATTGCAATAAAGTGAATAGAAGAAGCGAATGTCTAAAAAAATGCACTAGGCCTGTTAGCGTGCACATGCACTGTAAATATAAAACGCCTCACTACTGAAAGCTCAAGAGCAGCTTCGGTCCAAGGCGTCTCGGTTAGATGACCTGGTCTAACGCGTTCACGCCAAGCGAGAAAAATTTGACATTCACACCCAGGACGAACACGCCGCGTTGCTGAAAATGTTAGAAGATGACTTGACCAGTAGCGCCGGTGCGGCACTAAGTAAGTTGTACGATTTGCAGTTTGACCTGTAAAAATAAAACGATGCTACTGAATCTAGTATAACCACTACAGCATTAGTGACGAGAGAACGAAAAGAAGCCCCCTCCGCGTCTGAGGCGCGTAAAAAATTATAAGAGCAACAACACGCCCAGGAGCAACTCTACCACAACTCATATCAGCTGCTGAACACGTTAACCGACGCGGTAGACGCGGTCAATGCGGCGTGTGCGCCTTTGTATGATGAGGTCATTCTCAAGCAAGTATCTAATATGGCTAATGTGGCAGCAGCCAAATGAGCTACCATTGCCCGTGCCATTGGCAGCTTTGAGCGTGAACGAAGTCACCGTCAACGCGTGTTTCAGATTTTTTCGTAGTGGTGTGATCGCTTTCGTCGTCCTGATCATCATCATCATCATCATCATCATCATCATCATGGTAGCCTTTCTCAAAGTGTGTCTTAGAACGTTAACAATGTTTCAAATCACTCTCATTCCTCTCTTATTACCGTACATCCTTCTATTGATAATACTAATATTGTAAATAAGAAAGATGAACATGAGGGCATGTCTAATGAACAAATGCGCTACTTAACCACCTCAGACCTGGCCAAGATGCATGTCAGTGATGTGAGCGCGGATGAGGTCAATGCGATGTTTGCCCGTGATTTCGACTTTAACGCCTACTTAGACACCGAGTGACGACATTCATCTTCTTCTTCTTCGTTGTTATCGTCTAATTTTACACTAAGTACCGCGGATGTCAATTGTATGATACATGATACGCAGGTCATCTTACACGAGATTGTACTTCGCTTAAACGCCATTGCCCACAGCAGCATTGTCTGAAAAGGAAGTCAACCTCCACTGCAGGCCCCATCTCACCCACTAGACCCATGTGTGCTGTGTGGACGATGTGATGTGGTATTGTAAGAGAAGCAAAAGCGTCAGAGTGCACTCCGTGCGATTGCCACAGAGGTGCAATCACAGATTGAATAGTTAACAAACAAGTGTCAGCACGCTGAGGCGGAGCGGCAAAGTGCACGAGCACAGCTGAAGACACTACGCGTTTAGCTGGAACAAGCCAAAAACGAAGTTGCCTCACTGAAGCAGTCACTCAGCACTATTCAGACAAGTAACGGAGTGAAACAAATTGGCAATATAAATAATATCAATAATATCTCACAATCACCACCATCACAATTATAAATGGTGAATGCATCAAACATGTCACCACAGTCTGTTTTCGCGATTGGTCGTAAAAACCGATTAACGCTTAAGAACAACACCCCACTGAACGTCTCTAGTATTAACTCGCTCAAGTCCAACTCACCGCAGCAGCAGCAGCAGCCATCATTGCAGTAGGCTCAATCACGTAGACGGCATAATAATAATAATAACTATTACTCACGTCAACAACAGCAACAAAGGCAACGACGTGATTCAAATACACTTGTCTCTTCGTCTTCTACACTGTCAACGTTATCGCCATCACCACCACCGTTGCCATCGTCACCGTCGATTAACAGTAGTGCAGAAAATACGATAGAAATGACCGATACACTTGTTTTCGGTAGTAGTAGTAGTAATAATAACAGCAACAATGATAATAACAGTACATTGCCCATGGGTAATTACACGCATTCTTTATCAGATGCACCGCCATCACTATAGCATACCATGACCGATGTAGTTACGTCTCATGATGGCGATAATAATAACAAAGATGTAAAGTAAAGTTATCTAACGCAAAAACAATTATAAAGAGTGAATGTATGTAAGTTTATATTATTATTTTTTTCGGAAAGCAAAGAAGTAGTAGAGATATAGAAAAAGTTATTACATTATAACTTGAATTTGTGGTATTTGTTCTCTTATTTTTCATTTTAATGATACTTCTCTACTTCAAAATAAAAAATGTAAATTACATTATACAATACAGTCATGTTTTCCTTTTTTTCATAATGTAAGTTATTTATTTGTTATGTTATTGCTTGCAGTGATCCACTGAGTGCAAATTTTACATTTATTTGGTAATTTTTAAATATAATTTCTTTTGTTTCTGATGCTGCACCTTTTTGTCCGTTCATTACTAACATTGTTACATCTGCTGTTGTAAACTACTTTCTGCGTAGATATGCCTGTATACATGTAATCAAGTGTGATCTTTTTTCCTCTAGAGTATTTTTATTATAAATTACTTTTTTCTGCCCTTAAATAAACTTTTGTTGTAGTCTTTTTGATTTTGTTTTTGTTTTTGCAAATATATAATAATAATAATAAAGCAATAAAATGTCATCAGCTCTTATGTAAAAAGAAGGACGGTAATGCAAAGAACAGCAGCGACCACAGCATCTTGCAGGAAGTAGTGAGCTGCCCTCTTCAAATAACTTGTCTGTAAATTTGCTTCTTGGCAGCTCTGTCACGAACAACAACAACAACAACAATAATAATAGCCCTGCGATCTTGTCATCACGTCTGGACCAGTTGATCGAAAAGATCAAGTTTCACTATGACGGCTATCAGCGTCGAATTCAATCTTTCAGCAGTAATGCCGCTACACCACTAACTCATGCGTCACTGCCCACCGAGTTGGGTGACTTGGTCCCGTGTGGCCGATCGAATCTAGCCTCTACCAGTTCGCTGCACACCAATTCCTCACACAAAAACAAACGAGGCTCAACCTCGTCCACCACCATCTTATCCTCCACATCGTTTACGTAAGGCAATGCGGCATTGGTGTAGCCGATTGCGCTGAAGGCTAAACCGTGAACGTACTGGTAGGAACGTGAATTGTACATTGCCTCGTAGGATTTGTGCTGTTACTTGAATGGTGGTATCAATTACCGACTACTGTACAGCCAACTTATTACGTTGCTTTCCCCACTGCTTGCCATGTGAAAATAATAGGCACATCTTGCCAGGTAGCTCAGTGCTCTTTCCTCTTCTTCCTCATCTTCTTCATCACCATCACCTCAGCCAACAACTTCCGCGTAAGCAATGATGATATGACCAAAACTACAACACCTGTTGCATGATTCGGCATCATTGCTGTAATAACAAGGCATTGCGTTGCCACCATCCCTCACGTAACTCATTAACAAATCACATAGACCAGATGTGTTGACGGTGCTGTCAAGCACAGAAAGTGTTTCACTGCAATTGCCTCACTCCCCTCCGCAAGTACAATAGCACAATGAGTATGGACATCACTCATGACAATAGCAATAAACACCTAAACAAAATGTAAAAAAAGTTAACGATGTGTAAGAAGTAGTCAATCGATGCCCGTCATCGTAGGGACCACTTCTTAACATGGAACAGGCTCGCAAAACTACCAACCCGTATAATTGACGGCGAAGTAATAAGAACACTAACAACAATATTAACAATATGCAAAGCAATGCAAAATAGACTAACGAGAATTAACTTTGCACGCCTACTTTCTGCGCATCAAATAGGCTGCCAATGAAGGAAGCACAAGATCAGTATAATCGCTAACAGAGTGCAATTACAAAAGTAAGAGCAAGAACAACAACAACTAGCGTGTTGGCCAAAGAAGGGCAGGAAGAAGAAGGAGCAGCAGCAGCAGCCACACACACCAACAATAATAATAATAATAATAATAATAATAATAACAAATAAATTACTTTGCAGAATGTGAATAAAATAGATGCCGTATTTGACATTGCCCTCTCCTCTCCCAAGAGCAGCATCGCCGACTCTGTTCCATCAAACCGATCCTCGTTACAGGTTTTACCTGTAATGTAGGTGATTGAACTGGCCGTGTACAACGATACTGACAAAGATATGTAAACACACAATAATTAAAAAACAATTAATACAAATTTGAAAGTGAATAATAAGGATAACATAGCAAGATGTAAAAATTTTTCTCCTGCATAGCAACGAAGCAATGATGCATAATATCTACGTCAGCAAGGGCAACAGGTACAGTAATCGCATGGAGACAAATTGTTTACAAAGAATGCCACCATGGCTGCATGTACACGCGATACTGTAGATATTTACAGCAATAAAACTCGTTGCGAGTCTTAACCAGCGTACTGTGCCAGAACCGATGGCACACAGTTTGTGCAAAATAGATATGGTATCAATCGAGAATATACAAATATCAAATACCATAAATGAAACATGCCACCGTACGCCGGCAAAAGTGCACTGCAGCGACGAATGAAATTGCTATAGCTTTACCGAGATGGTGGGTATGCTGAGAGTGGTGGCAAAGAGTTATTGTCGGATGTGCTTTCTACGCTGTTTAGTTTGTAGTTTGATCAAGCGTAACGCTTCAGCAGTAGTAAGTTGGCCTTTGCATCATTCAAGAAATGCATTCAGGGCACAATGAACACCTTATTAGCCAATTGCAATGTATTTCTGCAATGCATGAATGCATCCACTTCGCTGAATAATGTATACTTGACATAGTGTCTTGCACAACATGTGAAGCCCAACATGAAGTTGTACGATTTGCTAAAAAAAACACATCATCCTCGATAAATAACGTAGCTGTCACTTTCTCACTTGAATTTAGGCATGCGAGGTTTGATGCCACTATTGCCTCTCTTATGACAACTTTATCGACTTGCCAGCATTGACTTGAGCCATAATGATTTGAACGACGATGCAATTGGCGAGCTTTGTTAATTATTGTAGTGTCATTTTTCATTGCAAACGTTGACTCTTGACTTCAATCCAATTACAAATAAAAGCATGCCTTCTTTGCTTTCACTTGCAAAGATGCTCGTGAAACTGAAAAGTATTAACGTTAACAACACGTCAATAACTCATGACGCACTTATTGATTTGCAGGAACAATTACAGCTCAATACACAAAATGTAGTGAAAAGTTATATGTAGATGCTGACGAAATGATAGCGTGAGGGTAGTGTAAGCAGTAACAGCAGTACAAATAACAACAATAATAATAATAATAGCAGCAGCATCAATATTAATTATAGTAACATCACAAAATAAGACATGATGTACTAAAACTAAATGCGTTTACAAATTGTCACTTATTACTTACTGGTAGTTTTGAAACACAAATAAAATTTTTATTCATTTATGTTTTAGCTTGATTAAACGATGTATAAGCTTTACAGTCCTGCATATGTTACCTAACTTGTATACTTTATCTTATTACTTTATTTAAACAAAAATAGTAATTACTTTATGGTAATGTCATACGTTGTGTAGTTGGTTTTCAAATAATTGTACATTGCATCAGATAATAGTATAAAACTGAATTATTTCTTCTTTCTAAAGTTATTTTTGATTATACAATCTATACTTTAAGTTTACGTAAATTTACTTACTTATTTATTATGATGATAAGACAGCTGTGATAACGTTAATTCTGAATGGATATAAAACTTGACCAAAATGGTCAAGTTATCATTTGATTAATAATGTGCTAAACAATAAAAACTTTAACTACTTTTGCACTTTTCAAATGTCTTTTACTAGTTCAAATTTGCTTTATAATTTTATTACTTTTTTTTTCTTAATTCGATAAGAGTAATTAAACTTTTTAAATTAATGAAAACAGGTGTAAGAGGTAGATCTGTTGGCAAAAGTAGCAAAGGCAGTGCTACATCACGGCAGGTACGCGAGACATTAGCATCAAATCGTCACAGGTACGCTGCCAAAGTATAAAAGGGGGCCAACGCATGAAAAGAACAATGAAATGGCTTTATCTCAGGTGTAAATTTGAAACGAATGGGTGATAACTATGGTGGTGTAGCACTAAAGGCTTCTTCTGATTTGCAACGTACCATAGAATAGCACTTTGCTCGTCAACGCGAAAATAAGATTAAGTGAAAACAATAACAACGACCGTTACAAGAGTAATAATAATTACAAGAACGCGAAAGTGAAGATGAGATGCCTGCATTAACATTTTCGTATTTATTTAGCTCACCTGCGTAGCGCAAGGCAGCCCGCGAGGCACAAAAGAAAGAAGCGGAACTACGTCAGAGACGGTAACTGTAATAACGTCGTCGTAAACGATTCGCGTAATTGTAGCATAAACGGGCTGCAAAAATGTGTACAAAAGTGTCAAAGTCATAAACTGTCAATGATGCTAATTGCAGTAATGAAACTGTAATTGGTGTTGATAAATAAATATAAGGCAATAGTGATGATGATGATGAAACACTTTTGAGCAAACATCAGCGTGCCTTACTTGAAGCGCAACGACGTGGTCTGAAGCTGCAAAACATGACACGTAAAGCAAAACGATAATTTCTGCACCTCACAGTTAGTAAAGAGCAACAAGTAGCACAGGAACGGGCAAAGTAATTTAAGCTGCATGAACTCATGGACCCTAAAATGGCATGATACCAGCAAGGACCGCACCCGATTGACATTATTGCGTAGAAACTTGTCACACGCAAGGCATAGAAAAAGGGCAAGCAACTCGGACTCAAGTACAACTACTACCTACCACACCCATCATGGGTTGCTAAACGTGCTCAACATCGTAAATAAAAAATACTCGTAGGTCTTGGTAGACGTTTGGTGTTTGACGAGGACGGTCATGCGATTGACCCACTACATAATGTCTTTGTCGACTCGACACAGGTCAACTTGTTACTCAATGATGCAGTATTGCCCGCAACGACTAATGTGAGCTAGTAGGTCAAAACTTTATAGGCCAACACGAATAACAGTGATAAAAATAAGAAAGACGAGTGCACTGTAAACAGGAATGACAGCACACCTTCGCAAGCAATTTAGCTAAGCAATGTAATTGTAGATCCTATCAAGGCACAAAAGTCATACATCAAGGCGGTGGTGCAAAATCGTGAGGCTGCTATGGCAATCAAAAAGGCCAATTTGACTACTAACTTTCTAAGTAGCAATTTGGTGCAAGGCCCTAGTTTGTCTATAGATGATGAAAGTTAATTTTTTACAAAATAAGCAGAAACAATAATAAAATATTATTATTTTTTTATAAAAATAGTTATATCTACTAAAATATTATGTTTTTATATCTACTAGCGCTAAATAAATTTTTTATTGATATATTTAAAGTAAAAGCAAAATGTGATCACTGCCAAATTTTTAGTCAGTTTTGTCTAATGTTGAGTGTAATTATTTGTAAAATATACTTTGTTCTTGTGGTTATCATAGTTGTGTATTTACTTACATATTTTTTCTTCTATTATCATCGTAATAATATGTAAATATTATTTCTCCTTGAGTGATATTTGATATCAAAGGTACGAAAATAGACAACCAAAGTTTATTAAAAACATTATTTATAGTAATGGCACCTCGTACTGTGCCTCGGTAGTGAGTGAAGAAAGTGCGTGCTAAAACACCGTAGCTGTTACAAGTTGGTAAACAGCCACCAAAGGCGGTGTTGAGTTTTGGTGGTTGTGGCTTTTTGGTAACCTACTCTCTCGGTGTGGCAGCGTACTTGCAACAAGAAAAACGAGAATTTGTAGCCTAGTGCTTTTTACTTGGTGCAGGCACTGGTGTAATTCCAGCAATTGCTCTTGCGTGTGGACCAAAGGCGGTCAATATTGAATCTATTCGTGATTTCATTGTAGATCATCGCTTTTGGGTGACAGACGAGGATAAACGAATTGACATCATGACACAAGGTATTAACAACTTCTTACCGCGTAACGCACCTGAGCTGGTAGACGGTAGATTAGCACTCACTATTGGCTTCTCTAACAAAGATCCTGGCTATTTGGAACAGAGCAAAGAGAACATATACTATGGCCATCACATCGCAAAGTGAAGTAATTATGACGACTTGGCACAAAACGTTCTTGCTGCAACAGCGCCTAATACAAACAAACCAATGATTTTTCGTTAAGCCGATAACGTGTTACGTGGTACCATGATGTCCTTGAGCAGTGAGCTTGATTCACATTGTCGGCACATATTTATTCATGGCTATTGTGGTTACAAGTACAATCGACATCAGACACGACATAACATTATTTTTGGCAAGAATGGCTATCTGGGTAACACACACTACCCCTTTTACAAGCAAGCTTTGCTCTCTTTTTTTCCTACGATAGGTTTGCAGTCGGTTCGTCGTGATTAACTTTTACATGCCTTTGATGCCGGAATGCAAGATGCTCGTAAATATGAACGATGAGAAGAAGATCCGTATTTTTACGCCAAAGCTGATCGTAGAAATGAGGTTAACTCTGATTGAAACGCTGTCAAAGCAACCATGTTCAATACTAAACGTTCAAGTAATCGTTTCGGATTGTAAATGTAAGTTCCAACTTAGTTAAAAAACAACAATCAGTGTATATATTTTTATTTTAAGTATATCGCTCTAACGTAGTTTAATTACTTTGTAGTAATATGTTATAATACTAATAACATGGCATTATTAGTGTGTTTAACTTTTTGCAGAGTGCAAGTGAAATATTAGTTTATGTTTTCTATATAATTACATAGATATAAATCGCAATTTTCAATTATTTATAATATAGTAAACTTTTATATTATTTATTTTATTTTGTTATTAGAAGTGTGTAATAATATCTCATAGATAAATTAAGTGTATCTAGTTGGGTTTTATTTTTGTAAGGATACATCAACATCATGTACAATTATAACAAGTATGCAACAGATGGCAACAAGGCAGTCTACTCGTCTTCGTTATCGTTCAGGCCACCTGCACATACCCAACTCAATGAAACAGCAAAGATAAAGACAACTTCTACAAGTTCAACAACATTATCGTAGCAGGAAGCACTTACACACACTTCTTCACTTGCTCCTTCGTCAATGTCATCCCCTTCGTCACAATTGTTACTTGCGCAGCAAGGGACAGAAAGTCGTAAACGTCCAAAAGATATCCGAGGCATAGATCGCTTTCGACAAGTTGTGTATGGTGAGAATGGCTTTCGGCGATTGCATGCGATGGTGTGTCGTGAGCCTGTTCTCATGTACCCACCGCCTGGGGTAGCGGAGGCACGAAGACGAGTACAAGATGCACTACACTCTGCCAAGCAAATATGATTGTAGAGAGCACGTAAATCACGTCAACGACAACATCGAAATCGTTCATCGCAATAAACAAATCAATAATATCAGTATGAAAAGGAAGAAAAGCTGAGGTAATGGTAATAACAGCAATACTAGTAACAACTGGCCATGCTGACAGATGCGGAGTTGTTGCAAATATTTACGTAACATGTAAATAGTGGTAATAAAAAAAATGATTTGTCAAGTGCAATGGCAGATGATTGTCAGACGTTGAGTGATAACCACAAGGACAGCATCAAACTCACGCCTAATGAGATGGAACTCTCCAAATATCACCACAAACAACTGGACACATTTATTCGTCTCATCTACGAGTTCAATCAAGCCACATTTACAAAGTTACCACTCAATGACACAATACAGATGTTGTCACGATGTGGGAAAGAGGCAGTAGCACATGTAATGTAATACGAAACGCATGTACGTCTAGCACAGTAGAAGCGAATGAAAGAAATCAAGGCACTTCATGCAGAAAAGGAGGCACTACGTCGACGCACTCTAGACGTGGAACTACGCAGAACTGAAATGGAATTAGCACACGCAGAAACTATTTAGAAGTAGCAGCAGCAACAATAATAGTATTAGAACCTGTAGAGTGTAGATCTGAATAACTGTAGTTAGTCAACTTGTGTAGAGAACATAGAAGACAATTCATAGAATATTAATGTGTTACCTGACAGTACTGTAAAAGAATAAATAATCAACGTTTGCTTACAAATTTATATTTATTGACTAATTATATTTATTTATGTGTGAATGCGTGTGAGTGTGCAAAGGTGAATGTTATTGATCTTTACTATGTGTTCCATTTTTATTTCCATGGGCTAAAAATAATGTCACTATATATGTCATTATTCTTTTAGTATAAAAATGTAAAATTTATAATTATTTGTTCGTCGATTTGATTTTGTTCTGTCCATTGTATAAACAGTTTTGTTATCTTCTTTCTATTACGTATAAATATTTTTCATTTTGCACAAATAGAAGTCGCCTTAATAAAAAGAAAAGCAAAGCACTATGTCAACTCAGATATTCTTGCACATTACTGGTAATCGAACGTTGTGGGTACCGAGCCACACGGCACAGCCTACATAAACGAAACAGGTGCACATGTTACAATTTGTCACGCCAAATGAACTAAGCCGATCATTCTACCTTTTTGACTATCCGATTCAGGTAGTCGATGATGCACGTGTGGCGGCAACCTCGCCGAGTATGAAAACGCCTCATGAGATTATGGCCGCAGTAAATGACTTTCGTCGAGTCTGTGCTGAAGATCATAATTTTCTCTTGCAGCAGTGTTACAAACCGAACCGTCCACCAGCCCCATCCACCTCTTCCTCAACATCTTCTCCTCCTATTTCATCTACGACTTCTACCTCTACTGGAGCTCCATTTCATCAACACCAACAACAGCAGCAACATCCTAACATGAGTAACACACCCAATGCAACTATGCAAGGTAATCCTGGCAGCGCGTCAAACGCCAATCTTGGAGATGTGTTGACGCAACTTTTACAACAACACCAACAACAAGGAGGTGGTGGTGGTAGCACTTCTCCTGCAGTGCCATCACAGAATCCACTGATGATGCCCAGCAACTTGTACAACAGTAACGCCATGTCAAATTTGTACGGTCATTCAGATAACAACAATAACAATAATAATAACAAGTACAATAAGGGTAGCGCAAACAATTACAAAAGCTCTGGAATGGCTGGATATGGGTTTGCAGCAAATAACACAAACACTGCTGCTGCTGCTGCACCACCGCATATTCACATTCCTCTTACCGGTCCAGCCTATCAAGCACCATCACTTGGCTCCTCATCATCACAGATAGCCATGTCACTCCCACCTCCTCCACCTCCTCCAATTTCCTCTTCGTCATCGACATCTTCTACTTTGATGAACTCTGCACTTGGCCTTTCCGCTAACAATCTTAATAAAGTTAACAACAATAATCTTACTAATCCTTCATTTCCGTTTTACCAACCCAACATAGCACATTCTATGCATAACACTCCATTTGGTCAGCCTCGTCATCATGGACCAAACATGTCTTATCATGCCAATCATTCCCTGCCTCCACACCACGGCGCGATGAATCAGCAGCAACAACAACAAGCCTATAGTCCCTTTGGCGGAGCAATACGGACGGAGCCGGAGCCGATTGAGATTAACGTGTAAATTCCACAGTAGGTGTTAGCCTCATACCTTAACCCGGCTCAGCCATTGGTCTGTGCAACGATGCCTGGTCCACGAATGACGGTCTGACTGCGAGAGCACGCCGTTCCAAAAGTAAAGACTGACTCAAAGTATGTGTTCTGTAAAGGTGGCATTATTTTGATGCTCAAGGCACAAGGCAGCGAGGTGAAGGCAAGTAAACCGGTGGAACTCTTTGCAAAGCAGATTTGCACCCATTTCCTCGTGCACAACTCTTGCTCGAGAACGAACTGCTTGCATGAACACCACACCGAGTAACAGCTTCGTCGACTTATTGCCGCTCGGCATGTTTAGTTAAAGGCGATGACTAAAAAGCAACGACATCAATTGATTGATTAGATTATGGAAAAGTAGAAAACAGGCATTGCAAAGGCAGAGGAAGAACGTGAGGCACGACAGAAGGCACGTGCAGAAGCCATTGCCGCACGTCGAAATGTTAACAATGCCAACGCAGATGCAATCCATCACGTGAAGGAGGCAGTAGATGAGGATTCTCGTGACAATAATAATAATATTGATAAGGATAAGATAAAGTCAAATACGGACAAGAGTGCCAAGAATAGTGAGAAGACCACACCCGCTCCTGCCAATGTAGATTTCAGCAGCGACGAAGATGCCAATGAAAATGAAGAGTAGTATGTTGACGGTAAAACTCACAAAGATGTTGGCAGTAATGTTGACAATAATACGAATATTAAATCTAGCAGCAACGATAAGCATAGTAGTAAAAAAGAAGGCAAAGATGATCATGGATTTGCTACTGTGTCAAAGCATGTAGATATTGGTGTGACGGATAGCGACAATGACAGCGATGCTGATAGTGAAAGCTCATCCAGTTCTTCTTCTTCTTCGTCGTCCTCGTCTTCATCGTCTTCAAAATCTGTTGCATCTTCCTCGAAAGCATCATCTCGTGCATCATCATCTTCCTCTTCTCGTTCATCGTCTTCGTCGTCGTCAGCTTCTTCTTCACGTTCTTCGTCGCCATCAAGGCACTCGACTCCTCCTGCATCATTACGCCATAGTAGCCATAAAAAAAGTAAGAAGAAAGAGCGGAAGATGAAGACGACAAAGGCTGCAAAACGCACAAAACATGAAACCAAACACTCCAAAGCAGCAAAACATATTAACAAATAAAACAAAGGTAAGACACAAAAAGTACAATAGTAATCGTAATAACAAGAAAAAGAACAACAATACGTCAATCAAGCAGACACAATTGATAATACAAACGCATAGCGCAACAGTCATGATGAAAACAAAGAGTAGTTTGCACAGGTAACAGAAAATAATGCAACTGAAGATACAAGCATAAATGAGATACACAGCTAATTAGCAGAGGAAAAATAACAACAATAACAGCAACAACAAAAAAAACAAAAATAGTGTGATAAAGGTAAGTAAAATGAAGATGAGAAAGTTGGCACAATAGTTGCCGCATGTAATAATGCATAAGTTAAATAGCATCACGAAAATGATAACGATGACGCAGAGCATGATGCAGACGCAATAGAAGATGTACAATAGGTTGAAGAGAAGAAAACCGCACCTGCGAAACGCGGACGAACGGCAGGTGGCAAAAAAAGTGCAGCGAAGCGCAAAAAGTAAAGTTAAAAGACATATATAAAATAACTTTAAATAACAAAATATAATAAAATTAAAAGTAAAATACTTTTGTATTACGACATCTTTTTCTTTTTTCTAAAGGTTTGTTCTTGTGTAAGTTATTATCTTTCAAAAAAATTACAATTACTAAAAAATCAAATACGAATAAAAGCATAAATCCTAAATCAGTTTTTGTCTTCTTATGATATTTTTCTCTTAGTAGCATAAAACAAATTTAAACAGATGATCAAAAAACACAAAATTTATTGATCTCTTACTCAAGTAAAACAAAAAAAAGTAAATATTATTTTTACGTCTACTATTTCTTCTTGCATTCTGTTTTTTGTATAAATAAAGATAAATTAACACAATTTCAAAAAAAATTTATCTTTATCACAAAAATCAAATTAATATACTTAATACACATTTATAAATAGAAAAAAAATTTATTTTACGCCTTGTGTATTGCTAACATCTATTGTAATTATATAGATTATTGCATTATTATTTTTTCTTGAACAATGAAATAAAATAGCTCTTCATGATAGAATCAAATTTTAAATTTAGAAGTAGTGTTATTTTGTTCCACACAAAAATAGTAATGTACATTGCATAGCAAAAGATGTCTTCTGCCCTTTTAGCTCATCTTAAATTACCATAATAACTATACCTGCGAGAAAAAATTCTTCTATTTACTCTTAAAATTTTTAACTTTCTTTCGTGACCAATTTTTTATGTTGACTATTTATTTGTTTATTGATGTTTTTGATCATTATTTCTACAATAAATGAATGCAGACAAAGTAAATTGACCTTACAGCAAATACATTCTCTTTTTGTTTGATGTAACAGAATACATGAAATTGCATCTGACCAACCAAACATTGTGTGCTAGTGCACATATAACAGTAAAACGCACACACTACTCAAGTCTAATAACAAGTTTCACAATAAAACTCAATCAAACACAAACACAAAACATTTACACATAATAAATTATATACATACACAAATATATAAAACATTTTTTTTACTTATTCGCTTAAAGTATGTTATTGTTATTTTTTTTCCCCTGATTGGTATTGACTTTATGTTATTTGTTGTTTCTTATTTTTTTATCTTTGAATACTAGATTTTTGTAGGTCTTTATTTGCCTCACATTAGCTATAGTATTATTTTCAAATAATAGCCAAACTTGCACATTTTTGTCAAAATACAAAAAATCAACTTTCTTTTCATATTTCACTTGTTTAGTAAAGCACATATACATATAATAGTAGTAGATCCTGCTGTACAAAATTAGAACAAAATGCATCTAAAACATAGCAACTCTTTTATAATACTATCGATAGCGCAGAACTGCACAAACTATTTATCCTAAGACTATTTAGTTGTTTATGTTATTTTTATTTACCTTTTTGCATAAGATGTAAACTAATTTACTATTTGATCTTTTTTTCTCACGTATCAAACTTGTACTACTACTGCTACTCACACAAACGTTTCACCGTTTGCACCAGGTGCTAACCTTATTTGACAATTGCATAAATTTATACTGATTGCTAATATAAATTATTAAAAACAAAAAGTTGTAGATTTTTATAGAGAAGAGTTCATGTCAAATAAGAGAGAATAGTCTCATGCTGTTTGCAGATAATCGTATGCAATTTTTATAACACCAACTGTAAGTAGACAAATTTGCATGTATTTACCTTTTTAATTAAATTTTTTTTTTTTAAAGAAAGTGCTGTCTTTGTTTGCAAGCTCTCTCTATATACTATTTTTGTGGAAGACTTTTTTAACACCATAGCACCATATTTATTTTTGTGAGTGTGTTCTTTAAAAGGTTCAGTGTATTTGTATTACAAAGTTATAAATATTAATATATCGTTTCGCAAAAATGCTGCGTCGTATTGTGCCGAGTGTCTGTGGCGCACTTATGTGCAACAATGTGTATCGTGCTAGTCTATCGTACAACTTTCATCATCAACAAAACAGCAGCATCAACAATAGCAGTAACAGCAGTGCCGCGCTTACACAGTCACAACGATCGATTTACGAGTATAAGTTTGGTCAACCACCGCTAACATTCAGCTTTGAAGCACAAGGTCCATCGTCAGCTAACCTGCAAACTGCAGCGCAAAAAATGTAAACATCTGCTAGCAGCAATAACGAAAGTAAACTAACACGTGTAGGTGCAGGTCAAGTGCAGGTTACTAAGTTATACAACGGTGCACGTGTGATTACGCATCAACTAAATGGACCAATGGCATCAATAGGCGCGTACATTTTGGCTGGTCCTGTCTTTGATCCTATTCAGTGTCCAGGTGTGGCGGCACTTATGCATCTTGCTCTGACGACAAGCAACTTTAACAACTCGCTCTTTCAGCTTGATCGCAACATTCGCAGCATTGGTGCGTCGTAGGCACACTTCGAAAAATACAAGCACTACATCGGTATTCGCATTGATGTACGGGCAGATCGATGACGCAGTCATGTCAACCCACGTGAGGCATACAAAGAGCAAGTACTTAATTCATCATCATCATCATCATCATCATCATCATCATCAGCAACAAACGCACCCACAAGTAAAACGGACAAGACTGTTGTGCCACGCTTTCAACAAAACACAATGGTCTCTACGCAGAATTCACAGTAGTTTACTCTCAATGTTATTCAGGATAACATTTTCACCTGCCTGGCGGCTCCACGATTTCATGAGGCTGACATTGAGCGGTTTCGTGACACGATTGACAATCAGCTAAAAGAGATGAAGTGGCAGGCACCTGCGTTGTATGCAACTCAGATGTTGTAGACCGTAGCCTTCTATCGTGAACCACTGGGCAACCCACGCTTTGTGCCGTAGACCAACAATGGCAACATCAACACGAACGTTTTACTTAACCAGTATGCCCGTTACATTATTCCAGAGCATGTAGTTGTTGCCGGCGTGAATGTGGATCATGAGACACTTGTCGCCTAGTATGAGAATACGCCATTTCAGCACTCCTCCTCTGCCCCGCATCACGCAAAGGTGTTGGCGGAGTGTCAAGGTAAGTTACCATTTGATTTACAAAACGAGATGCTGCAGTACATCGGTGGTGAGAAGCTGGATCATGAGGATCGTGCCAAAGATATGGGCACGCGTCCAGATATGGAGAATGAGACGGTTTGTGCATTCGGTTGGCTTGGGTATGGACGAGATAGTACCATGTTAGTCGATTACGCTGCGAGTTTGGTGCTTCGGCAATATCTGGACATGATCATTGAGAACGACTTGCCGTTTAGTCAAAATGAGATGTAGCGTGGAAATGGTATCTGTGGCTTTTATGAGCCGTACTTGACTGCGGGTCTTATTGGGTTTACGATTACCGCTGCCCCACATGATGCCGTAAAAATGGCAGCAGACACCATTAAGTTACTTCATTCATTACGGTCACATGGCATGAGTTTATAGCAGCTTGCCATGGCACAACATCGGGCAACCATTCATTTCCTTAACACTCACACCGACAACATACGTGACTACTGTGACTATCTTGGGACATCTTTACGTGTCGATCATAACTCTACCGCATCGATTACCGTGGATGAAGTCAGTGAGGCAATTAAGCAGGTATGCGTTGATGACATAAAACGTGTGCTTTAGACGATGTTTAGTCACCCCACCTCACTCTACGGACACGGTGAGATATTAACCTTTCCATCACTACGTCAGTTAGGATTGTAAAGCGCACATGAGTGCATAAAGTAAAGCAAGTATAATTTTTTAATATTTTTTTTGCAATGTAATTTACGTTTTATTATATATTTTTTTTCCTAGAGGAAGGCTATTGCTGTAGCATTAGCTTATCTTTCTAATGTAAAAATGTAGCAATTCATATTTCTCCATTCTACTTTTGTCTTCGCTTTTTCATTCAATACAATATTTTTATATAGTATTCATCTTTTATTATATATTTTCATATCAAATTTTATGTTCCTCTGTGCTGCGCGTAGAGAAATAGTTGGCATTTTATTTATTGTATGTAAAGTAATGTTGTTATAATGACTATTGTCATACTTTTTGCAAATCTGGAATGTTTGCAGAATAATGAAACAAAACTGTGACGATAAAATTAGAATTGAGGTCAACGCTTGAGACAAAACTGTTATTAGTTGTTTAGTTATCGTTGTCAAACATGCAGTTATCGCGTTAAAATATTTACCAATATTTTTTTGTAGTAGATTTGTTTATTGCTAGAGTAATTGGTGGTGATTGTTGTTTTCTTAATTTTTTTTTGCTGAAATGAGCTAATAGAAGAGGAATTAATGAAGATTGTTTGAATATCATGAGTGTGCACAAACTGTTTGTCATTTGTAAGTTACTTTTTTAATTTGGCTTATAGATAACATATTTTGTTTATATAATCATTTTGTAAGCTAATATCTTGTATAAACTGATAATTTTTGTGATTACATACATACATATATTACTTTTATAAATAGTAAAAGTTTTAGTGTTAGGCTGTACGTGATTATAGTTTTAACTACATTAACGCTTATTTTTTTATTACGTATAAGATTAAATAAAAAAATTATGTCTGTGATGCATTTACTGTGAAAATACAGCTATCTTTTTTTCCATTATTTTTATTTCTTTTTTCACTCTACATAAGTGTGTTTATTTACAAAAGATATCACAAATTTTCGTTTAAAATTAAAAATTGACACGATGCACAATCGTAAAGGTGATAGTATTGATATTGCCTTCAAGTCGTCAAATTACCCTACACCATACGGTGACAACAGCATTAGTGGAAGTACATCCGGTCACCGTGAGCGACACTTAAGCCGACAACACGCACCTAACCCGATTAATTACAGCCAGCTTTCACATGCATTAATTGCACCATATAGTACATAGTTAATAAACTCATAGCCCAATGTGATGCTTGGCATTAGTGCGAGTAACGGTGGCAGTGACAATAGGAGTTATTTAACTTATTAGTGTACACATGGCCCATCACCGTATGAGACACACCGTGTGTATGCGTGTCGTAGCAATTTGCTTAATGCAGATCGTTACATTCTCAACGTCAAACGTGCAGGTAGGCGACATTTTGATGAGTTGCAGAGTGTGTAGTCTCGCTGAGTGCCCTCGCTCCGTGTGCTTGACCCACCATCTTTGTTATCGAGCAAAAAAGCAGATGCATGTGTGCAGCATCGTAAACCAGGTTTGTACAATTACGATCGAGTATGTTGGACAGCAATAGAAGGCAACGACCACAATAATACCTGTGAAACTAACAACAACAGAACCAATGCTGAGGCTGCCATCAAATAATCTTTGCGGTAGCGTTAGCGTAGAGCTGATCTTACAAAACACGGTAAAGCCCACGTTTGTGGCCCTCCTGATCATAACATATATGAACTTGGCATGTGTGATTTGATGCGTGTACGTGTGTAGCCTGCCGTTAATGAACCCACAAGCGCACCACAGACAGAGATTGTAGATAAATTAACGTAAGAAGGTGATAATAATAGCACTTATTTCCGAGCATAGGCGAACTAATTAATCTAGAAAAGCAAACATACTACATGTGCAACTTGTGTGTGAGCGTTTGAGAGCGCATCAAAAGATGAATGTAATGGTATCGCTAAGGCCGCATATGAGAGCACACGTAGACCAGATGATGACTAGGTAAAATATATACGAGCTACCCAGCAGTTTAATGCTGCATTGCGATTGCAAGAACGACGAAGACAAAAGTAGCAAAGCAACGCATAGGATATTGAGGCTGTAAGACAATTACCACTGTTCGACAATTAAACAAAAGTAAAATTCACAATAACAGAAAAAAAATAGTGATGAACAAATATTACTAACACATTGTTTTTCTTCATAAAAATAAGCAAATATTACTATCTCTTCATGATGTTATGTGATGTAAATTAGTCTACGCTAATATATGGCTTTATATATTTTTGTTGTTATTAAAATATCTTTGTATTCAATGTTGCTTCGCATGTGTGTTACTTATCGATGTGATAATACTAATTATAGTTTGGTGTTGTTGCTTTGCGAGTACAACACAAAATATATTGTTTAACATAGTAAATGGATAATTGAATTGTGTGAAATGACAAGAATTCTATGTAATCTTATATAACCTAGTTTTATCAATACATCTATCTTTTTTGTTGAAAATTTTTTTTCACTTGCAATTTAGTGTTGTAACAAACCAACAAATTTACATATTAACTTTGAGGAAAACTTTTATTTAGCTGCATCAAAACATTTTGAAGAAATATTATTGTCGGCAAGATAGATTTTATAGAAAGTTTTACAATATTCATATAGCTACATTTCACACAAGATGGCAACTCCATATTCACAAACCGAGGCAACGCCGTATGACACGGATTAGTTTGTTTAGTTTCGTCGCGGATTCGACAACAGTCATGACAATCGCATGATGACTGGCTCTTATTCACGTTATTTGATGACAATTGGCCTGTTGCCGTAGCACATGTTTATGTAAACATTTTATGGGTCAATGCCTACACTTGGTATGGCACCAAACTCGGTAGAACGTGCACAGCAGCTGTAGCAGCGACAACGTCGTACTCGTCATTACTCACCACAACGTCGTCTTTGTCAGAGTCGGCACAGGACATACTCCCCATCCAGTGCGCACAGATCTTATCAAAATCAAACAACAACAAATTACGGTAATTAAAATTACGGTAATGATAATAACACAAACACCTTTACGGGCACCATGAACAGCACCCTACCACGTGAGATGGATTTGTTGCCCTCCGACACGCTTCACGCAGTCAATATTGATCGAACCAATCGGCGAATAAACCGTAAACTTGTCAATAGGTAAAGTGACCTGCATGAGGTTGATTTTGTTTATTACAATCATAACAGTAAAGGTTGTTTTATTCCTCGTGAACCGGTAAACAAGAATGCACTCCTGTTACACTATGATGACTTGTACGACTTTGGTGATGGTACACGATTTGTGGCAACAAACAATTCACGTTAGCATGAACACCAGGCAACGCGAAACCCACACGCTCAGCCACCGAAAACCTTTGCACAAACTCAATACTTGCTACATCGTCATCCATATTACAATGACACACATCAAGGAAATCAATAATAATAGTAGTATGAGAATCAGCATAATTTGATCAATAGTCAACAACGTCCGGTGCAGCAACCTCACGCACAATCTCTTCGCACCGCAACATCCATTGACCCCAATAAACTACACTGTAGTCACTTTCGTAGTGTCAAGTCTATTGAAGATGTACTTGCCTCTTCCGCCATCACTCCAGAAGAGTACGCCAAGCGTTAAACGACCGTGCAACATATCAGGCGTGCGGTAAATGACGGCAAGATAGAAATTAATGTACTTGCACCGTCAATGAAGGCAATGTTGTAGACAAGTACTGAGGCAGATCATCATCATGATAATTATTACAAATACAATAGTGCTGATGCCAATGATATTATTGGAGACGCTAACAATGAAGCGGCAAGTCGACATGAGGTGTCACGTCTACGGTACGTCAAACCATTTACACGTACAACTACACCAAGTGTATATGTGCATTAACCTTAACCAAATGTAACACTTATTTTTTTTTTTGTTATTATTAATTCATCACTCACTTAAATTTTACATTCTTTCGAAATAACGCTGAAGGTATAATAAAGTAAATTCACTGTAGTTACTATATAGTTTTTCAATATAAATTTCCCCTCTTTTTTCCTCTTTTCTTTTATGATAAAACTACATGTACTTCCACGTTGTTCGTACTAACTTATTTGCTCTATGTAAATATAAAAAAGTAAATTGATTTGTTATCATTTTGAACAAAGAACTTCAGATTTTATTACATCAATTTCATTACGTATTATCTTCTTTTTTTTTTTTGGTATTACTTTCGTTTGTCAAGATGTGAAATATCAACTTATATAGGTAAAATGTAAAGATAAAATTACTTGAATAGTGTAACAAACTTATAGTCACATGGATACATAAAAAGAAAATGTAAGATAGTTGACTGTAATATACATACACGCCAATATATATGAGATGTATGAAATATTTAACATTTATTATATATGCTTTTTTTATAACATTATCATTTTATATAAAGTTATATGATTAATTTATTTTCTTTTATATCTTTTGTCATAAGATTAGCTGTAGGTTTTACTTACCTAAAAAATACAAAGATAAAGTAAGATGAGCAGTAGAGCGTCTGTTGATGTTGCAGACCAGCATAATGATGAGCTTGTTCTTTTAGCACAACTTATTGCAAGCTTGTTATCGAAGTGGCGTCACTTTGTTTTGTCGTCTAGTTAGCAAAGTGAGCATACTACGTGTGTTTTAAACGCACCACTTTACTTTAAGACGTCAAAGCATTCTCAAGTAGGCAGGACAAACCAAAGTAAAGAAAATTACACAAAAAGCTGAAATAGAAATGTAATCTAACATTATTTTTCAAGACAAGCATAAAAGCAACAGACAGATACGTAATAACAATAATAGTATTAACACTACAATAATCATTGCAACAATAGTCGTGCAAGTAAATTGTGTTAATGTTTACCTCGGTTGCATTGGCTTCTGCATTTAACAAAACGCTCATTATCTGTGCATGATACTCGTCATTAGGTGGCACATAAACTATTTGATAGTGAATAATCAAATCAGCAATAATATTAATAATCATTATCATCATAAACTTCTTGTCGATGCTGTAACACAAATAAAAAATGCAAATGCAAAAAATGTAATAAAATCAATGTATCGTAGCCATCGTATTTATCATCATAAACGATCAAATAGATTGTTTCTGATGTCTAGTGTGTACTAAATGGAATGAGTGTCTTACAAGAAGACTGAAGTACAAATCATACAAAGTCAAGCAAATAAGTACTTCTTATACAGTCATTACTTGCATAATGTGAACGTCTTCAGCATCGTTATAAAAATTTACAAAACCAAATGAGGCAAATAACATAGCAACGTCTTTCACAAAAATAACAATAGTATGCTGACAAAAAATGTGAGCGTACTCAAATCAGGTAAACTTTGTCATCCGCACAACACAACAATAAGAGAGCTACTATACAGACAAATGGGTTAGCACACAAAGCTAATCATAATAATGATAGTGATGGCAATGGTGTTTTATAAACTCATGAACTAAAAGAGGCGCAAATGCATAAACCTCACATGAAGACGCAAATGTAATTATAGCACAAAATGCAATAATACGTGTAGGCGTAAATAAATGCATTAGATAGCTATTACAAACAGCAGCAAAAGAAAAGGTAGTAATCCTGATAATGTGAGCGATAGCAGCTTATAGAGGCATTTACGAAATAGTACAAACAAGTTTATTGTTTACTGCAATAGCAATAGTGTAAATGAAAAGTTAATGAGCAGCACGCATTGCAGCAGGAGTAAACGAATTAGCGTTCATGAATTGTGAATTAGTGCTAGTCATAACTGATCGACATTGTGCAGAACTACTTCAAATCATTGTGTTAGTGAGGAAAGCAAAATATGCATAATGCACAAACAAATACGTTATCTGTTACTACTTCTTGTCACCATGAACCATAATTATCAAAATGCAATCATGTTAGCAAGAAAACAGCATTTTTGCTTGACCACAACGCGTACTCTCCCTCATCTGCTAACATGCAATATAGACACACTTTTCAGTCATTACCGCGAGTGCAGCTAGATAATGACAATTTACATTTTACAGAAAAGGAAAAAGTAAAATAATAATTACATAGCTAGTAGCAAAAGCAAGAAAATTGCAAGAACACTAACATAATAACAGCAGCAGCATAACATTCGGCTTAATCTACATCACATGCAGCCAACAGTAAGCACTAATCTACAAAACTGAAACCAGCAAAAGTGCTTAGTAGTACATCAACTTCTACACTCATCTCGTTTGATGCTCCCTTGTCACATGATGCGAACAAGCAGCCTCATGCATTGTTATTATCTGCTTCTGCATTGCCATTATTACCTTCATCATCATCAACACCGATACAGAGACAACTACAGAAAACGTAAAAGCAATACTAGTTGTAATATGTCCAATCATCTTTTGCGCCGGTGCATTTCCCATGACAGAATGAAACAAGCAACTTTACCTCATTTAAAGGATACTGTCACTCACGAGGACTGCCAACACACTCGTAGTCATTTACACATTTTTTGTCAAATGAGCCAAAAAGCAATCATCAGTGCAGTCAATCGAATAAATAAAAGTGTAAACATAAGTCAAAAGAGCTTTGTTACTACCATGCAAACAATGCAGATGTAGGTCAAAACACCAAAAAGGTAAATAAACTCAATAATGTGTGCAATAAGATGAATATCTCAGGTACTACTATTACTACTATTAAAAATAATAACAGCAGTAAAAGTTGTTTAGCTACTCCGCATCGCACTTCGCACGTGGTAAAGTCGTTACTATTGTCACCGTTAGATGATAGATTGTCAAACGTATTGATAGACGGCGTAGTCTCAGAAGTTGTCAGCCCAAAAAAGAGTAGCAGTAATACTCAATACAACAATGAACCTGACAAGTGTCATGAGGGTGAAGATGCCGTGTAAAGTTAAAAGGAAGTAACGTTGCAGACGCTCAGTCGTCAATTGACAGCCTCACCATCTATTTCGGTCACATTTGCAAATCACTTGCCACATCGTCGGCTAATGTCGCCTTCACCGTAAAATTAATATTTATAGTAGTAGTAATAATAATAACAACAATAGCGTGATACATTTGACAACTACGAACATCAACACTATCAACACAACGGTTGAAATAATGAATAGACGTGCAATCGTTAACGAAGGTAGACAATGTGCCAAAGTAAATAGTAATAGTAGAGAACGCACACGTAAAAACGCCAATTTCCATTACTAGGTTTAGTAAACTCGCATGTAGAGAGCAGTAATGTAGATATTGTCAATATACTATAACAGCAAACAGAATAATGATGCTAAATGTTTGTATACATTTTTATACATTTTTTTCTGCATTCTTTTTCGTGCGTAATTGCATTTTTATAATTTTGATTTTTTATTATTTTGTGCGTTGCTTTAATGCTAGCTGTAAATGCAAATCAGTTAACCTTCAACATTGTCAACAAAAACTTATTTTACTATATTATTCTTTCCGTTAAATTTAATTACCACAAAAAATTAAAAAGAAAATTAAAGTTTATTTGCTTACATACAAAGATTTTATCATTGTGATAGTGATTTGCATAGGTGAAGAAAAGCAGAATAAAAGAAGCAATGCGTGACGAATAGTATGACATGATGAGTAAAAATCGTGTGTATGTCAATAACATGAACACCACACAGGCCACATTTACACTTCCGTACAACATGTCACAACGCAGTAAAATACAACGTGAGCGTTTTGAGTGAGAAGACAGAGTTTTAGCGCACGATAATAGCGCCAATGACTTTCGTGCATTTCGGTAATCAAATTTACAACGTGATCGCAGTGCTGTTGCTGCGTTTGGTACCAGCCATGCTACAAGCGCTTTTTAGTAAAATAGGGGCAGTATGTAAACGTCTGGAATGATACCATCGCTCTCTGTTCCGCGCAACCCTCACTTGTAATAACTGTTTCAGCGATTGACACGTCGTCTTCAGCGTGAGATTAATTACAACGAGGCGGCTCGAGCACCTCTCACGACCCAGTATGGAGTATCAATGAATGTATAGCATTACACTCACTAAGTGTAACAATCATAACAAAAATAGTAGTACTAAAAGCAAACTGAAGACGAAGAGAACGTAGGAGAAGAGAGTAAAGGCAAAAAATTACGACGTAATTAACGGGTTATGACACATTATACGATATAGACATCCGATTCGTAATTATAACAACGAGCCAAGCCAGATACTTCTCATGTGTAGCAAACAAAGACAAATTTGTCCACATCTACCACAGCTGCCACTACACAAAGAGTAAACGCTACAACAAAAATAGACAGTGCAACAGTTGCACCGTAGCACAGTACATCCACCGTAGATTTGCAAAAATCATATCAGCACACCACAACACCACAACCTAGTTTATTGGTGCAGTATCGACCAACTGCGTTGCCTTCTCGTATGGCAGACTCAATTACTGGTGTTAATGCTGCTACTACCATGGCAGATGCAAGTGAGGATGAGAGAGTGTTAATGGATCAGCCATGTCCTGCACCACTGCGTTTGGTCATTCAACACGTGTAGGACACCATTCTCAACAAATTAGATCTAGCCTAGCGTGGATCGATGTGTGATGCGGTGCGTTTTATCTTCGAGAGTCGCGCATTGCTTGACCGTCTGCTAAAAGAGATGCCACAATATATGCAATTTCATGAATCGATGCTTTACAAAATGCCATAACTAACGTGTCACACCGATAATCGCAGTAACATACATCATTCTTAATCACATGAATTACTTGCATAGCAAAACACCATAAATAAAAAATCCATGTACATTTCCAATGTACCACATTCACAGAGCGTCATACGAAGTGTTAACTCGTCCTTTATCTCTTCTCCAGGCACACCTGCCACACGATAAGGAGCTGCAAATACAAGTAGCACTAAACACATTCATGCTACCGCACAATTGCACAAGCTGTACCAGTAATTTCGCAAACAGCCGGTGCTTATTCCACGTGGCGTGTACGTGTAAGACCCAACAACGGGTAATGTTATGACGGCACTTGACATGACGACAGAGCGAGCATTTGCCAACGTCACACGCAACAATAATAATAATGCAACAGTAGCATGGAATAATAGTCGAAGTGTCAGCAATAGCTCTCTTGTCTTACCACCCATTGCAAAATCACCACTAGTAGCTCATGATAAACTTGTACAAGGAGAGGCAGAGACTATGAAAATAAATGGTAATCATATTTATAATGATAATAATTTCAACAGTGACATGGATGGCGAAGAAGTACCATTACCTCCGCACTATGGCCAGAGCAGACGTTTGCTGCAACGTTTACGTGAAGGTAGTGAATGCGGATCTAATTCGTGGTGTAAAAAAGATGATTTGTCTTCACACCATTATCATAAATCACGGGCCAACAGCATCAACACCAACAGCAACAGCAGTAATAATAATTTTCGTAGTGCACACAACTCACACAGAATGCCAAAAGCCGAAAATGATCGCCAAAGTGGCACTTCTACATCTCGGTGTAGAGCAAAGCATTATAGTCAAGAGGAATATAATAGTGAAAATGCAAATAATGTGTACGAGTAGTACAATAACAACTAAGATAGTAGTGGAAGTGGTGATAACGATAAAATGTATTTTTCATCTGACACGGATGTCTATGAGTAAATCAACAATTAGCAATTGTCATAACAGATGAGTAGAAGTGATTTTCATCACCATGCACATGGTATTGTTGGTGACAATAATAATAATAATAACAACAATAGACTAAATAATGCACTGGCTAATAAAAATAAAAAGTCTGCTGGTGCATCTCACTCACAGACAAAAGTAATCTATCATCATGCACGGCAACGATCCGCTGTACGAAATGCGAATCGGTCAAATACACAACGATATTCATCGATGGCTCGACGACGAGCCACACAGCACTTTCACGCATCCACGTTGACCTAGGAAAACAATGGCAATATGGTTTCTCGGTAATAATACGAACAAGTACTGGACAAGGTCCACCAACTTGAGATTGAATTGCACGAAGCCAACCTTGCCCAGTGCAATTTAATTACACAGTTACAAAATTAGAGCGGCTATGCAGAACGGCATGCTCGTGTGGTGTAGTACTTGCGCTCTACGTTAGTGAAATAGTGTAATATGCTTCGATCACAGCTAAACTACGTGGCACAACGTCAGGACGGTCAAACCCCAACACTTCAGCCAATACCATTGGCATCATCTTCGTACCAATTACCACACACCTATAGTCGTATGCAATCGATGCGGTAAGCTGCGTTGACCGGAACTGGAGCAGGCAATACCACTGCCGATAGCCGTAACTCATCTCAAACACAGAACTTTGCTGTTACTCTGGACTCACTCTTTAATAATAATAATAATAATCCATCACTTCTTGCTCCTACTGCTCTTTCATCCACGTTGTAAAAGTCAATGACAGCAAACCATCATCACCGAAGTAATAGTATTAGCCAAACAAACCTAGCTCAATCTCAGCGAGTGATAAGCAATACCTTTAGCGGTACAAACACCATGGGTGGTGCCAATAACGCAAACAATGAGATGAGCATGAGTATATTGAATGAATCACAGCGAATGAGTCCAGCTCGAATGTCTGTCGCAAATAACGTCACTGGACGACTGAAGACAAAGAGTGATGATCGTAAACAGCAGCAACAGCAGTCCGTGAGTATGATGCCTGCCTCAATGAATAACAATGATGTGACGTCTATACAGAGTTTACTTGATCTCGTGCTGCTGGCGGTGTAAAGAGAACAGGTGCTTGTTACGCGTTCAGCAAATGCTCTACACCCATAGACCAATGAGTCTGCTCACAAAACCTACCAACTTGAGTAAAATGCACGTGTACACGCAAATGCCATCAAGGCCTAGTTTGAGTCCAAGCAGCAAGTGCTGAAAAACTCGGTAATAGCCATGCGTGTCAAGGATGCCTTTACCATTGCCAACAAGGATAAAGAAATTGCCCGTTTGCAGAGTTTAACCGACATGAAGTACGTCCAAGGTGTTTTGGTGTCATATGTACAGTAGCTTCGCCGCTAATTTGTCAAGATGCGTAATGCGATTGAGTAGTAGATGCACCTGTTGCACGTCAACATGACAAACACCATCTCGAGTATATTAAACCGAACACGTGTGATGGACTCTACGATGGACGACAATGTCGCCTTACGCACCTCACAGGAGGCACTGCGAATGCTCATTGATGGCGCGCATGCCCTCATGCTACCGATGCTAACCCATGAGTACACCCATGGCTATCACCCATGACCCATCAAATCACGTAACAACGCAGACCCACTCGCACACGTCATTCAGACCCGCTTTGGTGTACAAGAGGTCATGCAGCTTCGTGAACCACTCAGTGAGTTGAGTGAGCTGTACGTGGCAATTCATCGTGTCATGTCTAACGTGCTGGTCATCCCAGATATGCACAAACCCATGACGGGTAAAGCACTGGAGGTGTTGTGCAGCAAACTTGCATTAAACCCACTATGCCCGAGTGATTTGCTCTTTGCGGTGCGTCAGCACTACGCCACGTAGTGTGCACTTCGGCATCAACTAGCAAGATGTCATGCCAAAGTAATGTGAAATGCGTACATGCAGAGTGTACTAACCTCACGTGCGGTGACGGCGTTGATTGAAGGTGGCATGAACCCCAACACCACCACTCTGCCAGTGGCGAATAAGATCAACGCATTGGCCAGAGAACGTGCGGCGCTTTCGCGATAGCGACTTCTTATACAAAAAGAGCGAATGGCTAATGCTAAATAGGTGTACTACCTCTGACGAGATCGTCAGATTGATTTGTACCATGGCGAACCTTCTGTACCAATCATTACCAACAAGCTTACACTCAATTTGTAAATGCCTGTTGGGAGTACAGCTGCATTTGCGACTCGACGAGGTCGTAACCAAGGCAGTAAATTTAGTCGTATCTCACTGCTAGACATCAAGCCTCCTAATTGACAATTATCATCGTCTCCTTCTATATCTAGTCCGGCGTTGTCCTTGTAGCAAACACCTACAAGAACAAACAACACATCGATTAATAATAGTAAATTTACATAGTTGTTGTAGCAGGAGACTAATAATGATGGTATTGAAGTTGCGTAACGCACGAAACTATAAATCTCACAAGCACAGCCAAAAATATGAAATAATAATAAACGTTGTATATGTAAATTAATAATTTATGTTGTTGTTTTTTTTCACTTCACCAGAGTAAATTATCAGTTACCTTCAGTTTGTTTGTTTTTCGCAGAGTTTATTTAACTCACACACATTTAAACTACCTCTTCTATTTTTTCTTCTGACGGATGTATATTATTAGTTATTGTTGTTGTTGATGCTAAAATATTCTTCGTCTATCATAAAACTTTTCAAAAAATGTTCATCATTGAAAAAAATAATTACAACAAAAATAAATCTGTACTAACAATAAATATGTTACACACATGAATTCGTTGTTAATTTCGAAAACTGTTTATTATAACAATATATTGCTCCTTTTACTAGTAATAATTTTATTACTTTGATAATATTGGTTTCAAGACAATTAGTAGCTTTACTTTATATCGTCCTAAGAAAAAAAAAAAAAGAAAAAAATAATGCGTTGTAGCTGTTTATTACGGTGCAATGCACACCGCACTATTGGCTATGGTCCTTTTTCTATCACCGCACGGGCACGTCAAACACCATAATCGCAAGTGATGTAAAGTGGAGACAAAAATGACATGGCAGACAATAATCAAAAGGTAACACCAACCTCATCATCAGCGTCATCACCTAATCTCATGCGACACGTGCAGCTGCAAACCAATCTCAATTTACGATTGTCGCTGAGTAATCTCTAGAATCCTTCCTTGGTTGCTACACTGCCATACCGCTCGTAGCCATGACGCCTTGCCATGTGTCGTCTGTACCGCACAATACTTCGGCTTCATAACAAAACAGTTGCGGTATCAGTAGACAAGGCCCGTACTGAAAGTCCGCAATCTGCGATAGCGGCATAAACCGGAATATCAAATGTTTCTTCAGTGTAAAAAAATAGTAACATAGGAAATTGTTTCCAAGCATAACAGGAACAGAAGAACAAAATGACAGATAAAGAATAGAATGAGAAAGATTGTACAAGCAAGTAATGTAACAGTGATAATGCTCAGGATGTTATCAGTTATCAGACAGCTAATAACAGTAGTGAGTATGACGATTACATGCTACGTTATTTACTCAACGATGAGCAACGGGCATTCGGTAACTTTTTTGTGCACTCTGAGTTTACAAACCACATAGACGCAGATGCGTTGGCGGCTTCAGCGTTTTACTCGTCTTGGTACGATTATGTCTGCTCATTGGCCTCAGGCATCACCTCACGTGATTTGACATAGGCAGAACGACGAGAGCTTACGGATGAGCAACAGGAGCGATTACGTACATTGCACACGCAGCTCATTTCATTACAAAACCCTTTTCGATCCATGCAAGATTCAGCAGAGGCCACAACATCATCTCACAATACACATACAGAGTAACAATAAAGTATGTATATACATTAACTATACATATATTTATAAATTGTTGATATTATTGATATATTAATTTGCTCATAAGAAAGCAAAGTTGTCAATTATTGTAAAAATTTGTGTAATTAATTATAAAATGATAACTGTATTATTCTAAGTAAATGTGCGTTCATCAATTATATAATTTTTTTATTACTTTTTCTTTCCTTTATTCAAGTATTTTGTTTGTTGAAGAAACTAGTTTTAAATTATTTTATAAAATTTTTTATTTGCATAATCATTATATTTTAATAATCAAAGAGTTGTTGCGCTAAAAAACAAAGCGTTAAAGCTACGAGAGAGAGAGATAGAAGAAAGAATATTTGATTACACTTGGTCCAACCTCTTATCAAATAAAAATATTGTCAACATAAACATCAAAATACTCCTGCCCCAAGGAAATAAATAGAGAGGATGAAGAGCAATAAGAAAAACAGTAGGGCAGCCGCAACTCCACCATTGTCAGTCCAGTAGTTGCAAAGTGCAATGACACCTACAAGAATGATACGTAAGAACAGTGAAATGAGTGCGATTAGCACTTCCAGCAACGTGCAACAAACACGATAGGTGAATGCAAATAAACAAGCAGACAAGAAAGCATTGGCAAAGCTCAACATGCAAACAGTCACAAGTAACGCGTAGAAAGCACGGCAACTTCTGCTTCTCGACTTACTCAACCCTGCGAATAACAAATCGTAAGTTAATAACACAAGCTATGCTAGAACATTCAAGACAAATCAAAATGTCAATCATACTTCTACCACTAATCAGAACAGTTTTAATGGTATCAACGCTTTGACAGTGTAGTAGATGGGTTTGCTAAAACCAACAGTCAAGCGACAGAAGACGTTGCCATCGGGCGCACACATCAAGCGACGTCCACGTTCGATTGCACCTCGGTATAACGGCAAACAACAACAACAGCAGTAACAACGCTATACCTCATCCCCGTACAGTAGTGAGTTGACTAGAAATATTGATAGTAACAATAAAAATAATAATAGTGGCAATGACACGGATAATAAGTCAAATGCATTTGTGCACTTGACAAATCAAAATAGCAACGTATGTAGAAATGATGTTCATGGTGGTAATATTACGATAGAATTACCCATGAATGTGTGTCTTCATCAATAAAGTAGCAGTAACAAAAAACTTAACACAAATAGTGATAATGATAACATTAGCAGTACAATGACGAAAATGACGATAAGGCCATATGCCAACGACAAAGACAGCTACGGAGACGATCTACGTGGTGTACAGCATGTCACAAACAATGAGTCAAATTCATCTCATGCACCATCTCATTTACGTGAAGGCAATGCGCTGCGTAGATATAACGCACCAGTACTTCGACCGTCTCTGATGACGTTGTATGGTTCAACCAGTGAGTTGTCACTGAAGAATACAAAACCAATGGGTAGTGTTGATAGTGTTAACCTCATGAGTAGTGGGAATTACACCAATGAAATGAACAAGTAGTCTGCCAAGTCCGATAAAGGCGAGCAAACCTCATCTGTCCCAAGTGTAAATCGTGCCGCATACTCTCGATGTATGTCCTCGTTGAGTGAAATGAAAGAGACCTACCACGTGTCCTCGACAGAGCCTGAGAATTACAGCAAGACCCGTAGACGATGTCGGAATAGCAGAAGTGTGACAAAACGAAATATTACAAACAACAATAATAATATTTATAATAATAATAATGGAAGAGAGAGTGCTATGTCGCTCTATTCCACCAACAGTATCAGCAATGCTACCAGCAATAGTAAAGTAATTAATTCCACTCCTGGAGTAATAAATAGTATGTATACTCCGATTGTGCGGTACAATAGTGAGTACAATGAGAAATTACTGTCCGGTATGATTACTCCCTTTGCCTCCATCAACTTAACCTCCTCTCAGCGACTACTACCTATTAGTTCAAAGACACGAAGTAGTAGTCATACAAATACAATGGACACAAATAATGCTGCTAGCCACAATATTATTCATCATGACGATGATAAAGGTAATATGAAAACCAGTAACTCCACTAGTCCTGGAATAAGTTTGAGTGGTAGTAATGTCAGTGTCTCGTCTACGTACATTGCATCGGCCACATCGCCTCACTCGCTGTAAATGTGCAGAGAGGTGGTGTTGCAGCGGTATGAGTAATTGTGTAGCGCGTTAAGTGAGGTGCCATGTGAGTAGTGAATAAATGTGTTGTGCAAAAAAGCCAATGCCCACCTCTCACGTCAGAACTCGTACAATGTGCAACGTGTTAATAGTGGACGATAAGTAATGGAGATGAAAAACAGGAAAAATAATAATATTAATAATAGTAATAGAAACACATGTAGTAAAGTAGACAGTGGCCGTTGCAGCAGTGGCAGACGAAGTGGACGAAATCGAAATAAGATTAACAATAACAAAAATAAAAATGAGCACTAGAATTATCATCATCATCTTCATAATCGCAAGACATCGTGTGAGGGAAATCTCAGTTTTGTAAATGAATTAAGCACAACATCAACAACCAACTTAAAAGTAGAAAGAGAGAAAACATCAAACAAATATAGCGAAGTAAACAAATAAAACTCAGAGTATACTAATGATAACAATAGTGCAAAAGAAAACAGTGCCAGTCATAGCAACAGTCGTATTACCAGTCCCATGGCACGAGGTCGTAAGTAGAGCTCCTGAAATAAGCGAGCCGTTAATGTGTAAATGTTGTACCGGGAAGGAGCAAATTCATTAATGAGCAGAGGTGCCACACGGCTGTCGTTTCACGATACACTCAAGTATGTTTCACAGTATTGTGAGCAATATTTACAACCTTATGTGAATAAGATGAACGTTATTGTGTCGCAGCGTCATGCCATACGAGAGGCTGTGTAGAAGTTTGCTCAGTTGTATAATGAATTTAGAAATTTTTGTCTTTAGATGCATGAGACACGCATGCTTGAAAATTTATAGAGTAACTCTGATGAAAAGCATAAGAAGCAGCAGCAGCAGCAGCAGCAGCAGCAACAAGAGCAAGGATATACGAGTAAACATGTCAGATTACAACACTTTGCATAAGAGTTGACGACGTGTTTGTAACAAATTCAGTGTCGAGTTGTGTAATTACTGTTACACATAGCCAACGTTTCCAAGTAAATTCGCAAACCATTAGGCACGGTCCAGCTGACAGAGCAACGCTAACCTGTTCAATAATTACAAATTACCAAACCGTTGGCGTTATCACAGGCAAATTTATCATTACAGCAACATCAACAACAGCAACACAAAGAATAACAGGTAAACTAGCAAACGCAATAACAAAGTAAAGTAGAAAAGCACGTTATTAGTAATAGTAATACTATCACTTCTACAACACCTACATCTGAAAATTAAAACAAATAGATTAGCATGAGTAACAATAACAATAAAAATAACACGGTGATGTCTTCTACAAATGTGCTTTCATCGTTGCTGCCATTCAATGCCACACAGGAACGTAGTAGCAACAGTTATAGCAACCCTAACATCAATAACAACAACAATTGCAGTAATACAAATTTAGCATCTACCTCATCCATGTCATCCTCGACAATAATGAGCAGCAGAGGCGAAGGTACGGCAGTCACTAAAGGTCATCCATTTCAACTTCCACAGTATGAATTGCATGATGTCTGTAACTTGGACAGTGCCATGTCGTCTATGTTAAGTACGTTAGCAGCACCTGCTGGGTATACTCGGTTTGTCATGTCACAAGAAAAAGAAATTGCCCACTAGTTAACTTCTATTCGTGATGGCCTTGGTACGTTACTTACTCAGGCGTAAAAAATATCAGCTATGCCTACTCTTGGTGCAGAATAAGATGTGCACAAAGGTAATCACTACAATACATGGGAGTGGCATTTGATTGCGATTGAAGATGTCAATATACTGAAAACACCATTATTTGCGACAAACACGTTCTTCAGTTCAACGATAAACATGAAAAACAGTGATAGCACTAATAATAACACTAATAACAGTAATATAACGCTAATGACCATGTCACAACATATCACGCCGCCTCAACTTTTGCCCTCGCGAACGAAAGAAAATGTACGCAAAGGCAAAGATGCACGAAAGCGTACTACGTCCGCCTCAACATCTTTTCGAATGATTGGGAACATTAACAATAACAGCAACAGCAACAACAATAGTTATAGTAGTGCTAACAGTAATTCTCTTTATCACAAGCAATCACAGCAGCAGATGCATTCGTTAAATTCAAGTAAGTCAAGCACATCAGCTGATGAAAAGCGTCATTTTGTGAAAACACCACGTCTGTGTGTGCCGTCTACCTTGAGTCGATTGACATTGAATACACGAACTAATACTAACAACAACAACAACAACAGTGCTATTTGTACTGCAGAAGGTAATGCAAATACAACAGCTATTCACATGCCATCAGATGAATTAGTAATGTCATAAATTACTCATAATAATAATAATGGTGCTGCCGCCATTCCTCGTCCACCGCTCTGTCCTGCCATGACTTCTCAGACAAACAATAATACAAATCACATTAACAAAAAAGATAAAGATAGTAACACTACGCGTTAACACAACACGAATAACTCGGCTCACTTGTCTATTCCTGTGTTTCTGGTGAATGACATTTCACTCTGATTACAAACCAGTTCACCTTCGAAGAGTAATAATAATCACACAGATCATCATCAACATCCATCATCATTGTAACTATAATAACAACAACCACCACCACCAAGATGGTGTAGTGTGGCGCTGTTAAAACTTATTTGTAAGGCAATGCCATATGACAACCCATAATCCATCACGTCTAATGAAACACACGTGTAGTTAAACGCAGCACATCGAACCTCATCGAACATGATGACTTCCTTGGTGAGTAGAGGATTGTCACATCAAACAAACAGTGAAAACGTCAATCGTCCTCGAAGTCGATCTGCCAGTGTCAGTGCGGGACGTCAGGCCCGTCAGCGAAGCTTGTCTGTTGCAGCTCGTTATAATCAATCTAGACTAGACAATGTGATGTCACCGTATAACAAATCTATTCGGGCTAACAACAGTAGTAACACTATGAACATGAACAACGATAGCGCTAGTGGTAGTCATGGTAAAAGTTCTAATGAAGTAGAGTATAAGATTGTCAAGTTAACACGTGTACAGCTGCAAGAAGCGCTCAATGTGTGAGAGGCCATCTCATCTGTGATGAAGTTTTCTTCGTCTTTAACAAAAGCATCATACACGTAAATTAGCAGATTGGAAAAGACAATCAAGACAACAGACGAGACACCAACAACCATGCCAGTGTAGAAAGAACATTTTTTACAGTAAAAGTCAACAACAACAATACCATCAATACTAATGTAGACATAAAAGAAGAATGTTGATGGGACGAATAAGTAAATGTCAACAACACAAAACGCAGAATTGCGGAGCTACAGTGGTGACAGTGAGAATATGGCAAAGATAGCACAGGACAAACAAAAAGAGCAAAATGAAACTAAATAATAAAATAAGGAAGATATAAATGTAGGGAAGAGTGCCATTGCAATAGAACAAGCTGTACAGGAGCAAATGCAATTATAAATTTTGCTCACAAGTAACGATGTAAAAGATGAACAGTAAATAAAGTCACAGTCACCTCATACGTTGTAGTAACCACACATTATAGATATCATTTAAATAGATCACATAGATAGCCTTGTGTAAAATAGTCTCGATAATGAAAGTAAGTACAAAGTGATTAGCGGTTAGATTGACTCAATGAACAACTATTAGAAATAACTACAATCATAACAAGTCAGTGAGTAGAAACACATTCAAAATGACATGTATATCTAGAAAGTCAAAATACACGCAGCATAATTAATAGTGCGAGCATGACGTGTGTATCATGCACGAGTAGAGTGTGCAAGACGGAAGTAAATACACGCTGCATATGAGGCATAAAGGGCACATCACGCAAAGCAGATAATCCAGTATGCGTGTGTAAAACGTTTTCTTGTTGCAGCGGTGTGCAGGCGTCGCTTCAGACAAAAAATCGAAATGAAAGCATTACCATTATCACTAGTAGCAACAGCAGCAGCATCAACAGTATCAAGTACAAGTAAAACGACTAACGCGAACGTTTTAGTAAAATAAAACTAGCAAGTTCTGAGCACACGTGAGCGCTTTTTACGAGGCAAGTAGCAACGTGCCAAGTTTGCCTTTGCACCAGTACCCTCTCTAAGTCAAGTTGCCACTAGCAATGATAACAAACTTACGTGCAATAAGTAGCAAGTTCAATACCATACATATAATGAGATTTAACACAACATAGAACGATTAAATGATAAACATACCACATCGCAAGTACACGTGAAGGAATTCGACTCTGATGAAAGTTTGACTGTGCAAACAGATGCACAATCTGTAAAACATCAATCGCACTTGTTGTTATTGTAATAGATCAGTAAGCAGCCTTTGCCATTAATGTAAAAAGGAATATCAACCAATAACATTTCTCATTACAACATAGACGCAGACAGCTTTGAGGTTACGGCGCTGCATCGCCTGCTTCACGCTCCACAGCCGTTGCTTTTTTTACTTCGTGTGCTTATTGATCGCTACCCTGTCAAACCACCCATGGGCTACGCACCACTGAAAGAAACATAAAAGGCGTCATTGTCTACATCTCCAGCACGAAAGAGTTTGGAAGTAACGTAGTTGCAAGATACCAACAATAATAATAGTAATAATAAAGATAAAAATGA
Organism: Blastocrithidia nonstop; assembly: GCA_028554745.1. Classification (NCBI taxonomy): domain Eukaryota; phylum Euglenozoa; class Kinetoplastea; order Trypanosomatida; family Trypanosomatidae; genus Blastocrithidia; species Blastocrithidia nonstop. The sequence goes on from JAQOTN010000004.1 coordinate 175,473, forward strand.
TGTTAATATTGAAATCAGCACTACTGATGATGATGATGAAAGTGAAAGTAGTAGTGAAGAAAGTGATGATAATGATAATAATAGTCAAGCTAGTCCATCCGTAAGTAAGTCATATATTAAGTAACAACAATAATAATTATAACAATAACAATAACTTTTGTCATTAGCACAATAAAAACAAAATCAGATTACCTCTCCTAAAAGCATGTTAGCGACCTTGTGCTCTTCGCCAAATGAAATTTGCATAGGTTTCTTTGCCTTTTCCAAGTTGCAGCTATTAGCATCACTGTAAAGTTTCAACGAGCCATAGAATAAAATACTAAAACTTCAACAAAATAAAGTGTCAGGTACAAAAGAAGACGGCATAAAAGAAGAAGAACAAACAACAACAATAACAACAACAGCAAATAATTCTTAAACGTAGCTGCTATACGTACCACCCTCAAATCACCCTGCCCTGTACAAGAGTCTTATCATGCGACATGAACTAAATGTACCGACCCCAGTCATTAAACCATTTGCACGGCCATTTGAGCGGTGAAATAACGCACATCATGTACTTCGTCGCATCTTCTGTGCTGGTGCAATTTATGCGTGGAAGCTAATATTTAGCCACACCCCACACGATGACTACAAGCAGCGTATTTTACAATCAAATGAGTAGCGCATTGCTCGTTTGCAGCGAGTGCAGCAGCGTAATCAGATGATCCTGGCCTGCTACAATGTACACTCGTAGCGAGCATGAATGCGTGAGGCGAGTGCAGACTTGAGCTTTGTGGCCCAACTGGTGAGTCCAAAACGAGCCTTTGACCCAAATGACCCACACTTTGCCAGGCACTGCCGATAGACGTACGAGTTTGTGGAAGATTTTATTTATCAGTGCTTCCCCACGGTAAGTTCACTGGACGACATCCCATCGTTTCTCATCGGGGCTGGGGTCTATTTTGTTCTGCAGGAATCGCTGCACTGCGAGTACAACGCATTACATGTAAATAGTGTGCTAACGTATTTACCGTAGCATGTCATGTAGGACGAACACTTATTTACGCAAATCAAGAAAAGCAATGAGGACAGTAAATCACACATGTTAAATATCAATACTCGCTTTCAGCACTACACAATTGAGCGATATGAAATGATACGATTGATGCAGATGCTCTGTGAATGTTGTCATCGTAGCAATACTAACAGCAAAAATGAAGTCAATAAGGACAATTAGCAGTAACAACATTAACAATTACAGTAGTCACAATAGCCAGAATAATAATAATAATAATAGTTATAGTAATAATAAAATGACTAGATACAAGATGAGCATCTGCGGCAGCAACATCAGTCGTAAACAAAATGTGAAACTAACTCATCGTCGTAGATCTCATCTGAACAGCGTGAGAGTAGCGAAGGACTAAGCTCATCTAAGCAAGAAAACACGATAAGTGGCGCGGTAGATCATACTGCAAGTACTAGTAACCATAGTAATAATAACAACACTACAAATATCGAGAATAATGCTAGTGACTATGCAATCAAAGAAGTTGATGTAAACACCAAAAGTAACGCGGATTGCGGCAGAGATGAGGATGAAGATGATGATGATCGTGCAAATAGAAATAGCAAGAAGGATGAACGTGCACAAAGTAAAAGTGTTAGTGCAAGTGAGACTATTTAGTCAAATTCGTAGGAAACACATGACAAGAATGAAAAGCGATGTGTCTGAAACTCGTAGCATGCATTGCTTGTTCGAGTAAACACATGCAGCACTAATGATAACCATTACAAAAATAATAACAGTTTTAGCTACCATAGTCGTACTTTTACTGGTAATGACAATAAATAGGTTAGTATTACATAATGTGAGAAGAATGTGATGCGTGCACTTGTCAAGTCTGCACGCAAAGCAGCAGCAGCAGCGTCTCAGAGTGTATAGCGAAAGTCGTCGTCGTCTACATCGCCGGACAACACAAATTTATTGTCGCAAAATAGAAAAGAAAACAGAAGTACAGAATTATGCATTGTCTTTCCTAAACACTTCATCGAGTTGTTAGCGCAAAAGTTAACACTATAGTTGTTTGCGCTCAATATAGAGTTAGATGTGTGTGTTGATGCCTAGGCGGTCAATGATGTACGATAATAAGCACATTCATAACATTACATGTAAACAAAAAAAGAAAGTAAATTGTTTATTTTATTAATAGATTTGTTTGCATAATCTATATTACCACATTAATACATTTGTGTAGACAAATCTTTATATATATATGCATATATAAACATATATCTTTTGATTACGATCTATACTATTCTAGTGGGGTGGGAAAAAGTCGTCGAACTTTTTGAGAAGCTTCAGCATATATTTTTTTTTGTCTTTGATTTATTTGTTTATAATAATAAACGATTTTTTATATTGATATGCTGTGTTTCTAAACAAAAAAGTTGCTTTTTGTTTTTTATTTTACACGCCAAGAATAAAAAAAATCAGAAGAATATTTTACTAATATTGTTTATTGCAGCATAAAATGCTTTTACTGCATTATGACACTAAAGAAAACGTTTTTATTACTTTCTTTCACTATTTGCTGTTTTTGCCATTGTGTGTAAATGTTCTTGTTGATATTAATTTAACATTTTTTTTCTGATTCGTTTTGCAAAATCTACAGCAATAATAGAGTTTTACAAATATTAGTGGATTGGCAGATTGTAATTTTGTACTTGCAACTGTACACGTTACTTTGTTATGTGCACTATATACCCATTTTACTTGTATTTTATTTATATTTTTTGTCGTCAAATAAAAAGTCAGTTAAGTATTCACGGTATTTTTTTTAACTTTATTAGTATAATCTATCATAAAGTAATTATTTCGATGCAAGATGACAATATTTATTATTTCCAATGGTGTTAAATAAATTTCTTTTATCACTTACATGTGTATTCTTTCATTTTCCATTACACTTATAACTGAAGCAGTTATTTTTTACATAGTGAAAAGGTTAATTATTTTTTTTCACTTGCATAGAGTGTTAATTATAGAACAGTAATCACATAGAAACTTTTATTGTCTGTGAAATACTTTTGTAAGAGTATTAATATATCATTTTCAATATAGAAATTGTAAATTTAAAAACTCTGATAATAGAAAATAGTCATAGACTTAAATAAACATAAAAGCATACTCATTTTTTTCTCATATAAATTTTTAAAAAATTTATAGAAAGAGTTGTACATACAAGCTCAAATTTAGAATTAAGACATACAATATAATAAAATACGTTTTAAAATATCTGCGCAACTTTATATTAATACATATACACATTAACCTATAAAACAGTAAAACACCATGCGTCGTTGCTTTGCACTCTTAAAGTCAATAAAGAATAGTGGTAGCAATCGAGGAAGTAATCGAATTGGTAGCAGTTTGATCAAAAGCACTTCTCTGTCATCACCTCAGTCTTCATTGGCTAAGGCAAAGACCACTCCGTCAACAAATTCAAATATTAATCATAATACATAGTATTACGCCAACGTAAATAACAACAAAAATAATGTCTTTGATAACGACCTCCATACTAAAAGGAACTTTGTGTCATCAGGTTCAGTTGCTAATACGAATGGTTGCGAAGCACTTGCAAGAAGAGTGTATTTACCATGGTAATCTCGTCCAGCGTAGTATTCGTACAAGACACATTAATCAGATTGGCTTCATCTTGACACGTTGCTAAACTGTTTGATCAGTAATGCATAAAAGGTTATATAAAGTTATGGTAAACACAGTGGTCATATGTTGTTAGATAAAATAAATCGGTCTGTACGCAAAACACGGCGGTACGCATGCAACAAAATAGCATAAGTTGTGAAGGCAACACGTACACCTGCACAAAGTCGTAATGCAAAAAAAATTGTCAACAAATAAAAGACGTTGAAAAGTAAGATGCACAAAAATTCTACAACGACTAAGACAGACAAAACAAAAGCAAAGAAAAGTGATGCAAGTAAATCAAGCACCTGCCGACTTGCACAGTCAAAGTCGACAAAACGCGAAAGCAAAACAAACGGAAATGGCAATCGACGTAAAGATGCAAAAAATTTATATAAGGCCAAGTCTACATTTCCAACAAGACAACGTATACCAAAATTGCATTTCAAAGTAATAACAACATCGCTAATTGCAAAAGAAAAGAGAGATCAAAAACGTCATCATGTTACAAAGGCAATCGTTAGTAACAGTAAACGTTATGTGCAATCTCAACGAAACAGAAATAAAAATGGTCTGAAGCTGGCAACAAAGTTAACGAGTGCAAAACAAAAGTATAACCAAAATAAATTCACAACGTAGAGTAAAGCGTTAACATATAAGACACATAAATAAAGTTACTTAAGTTTTGGAAAAATAAAATATTCATTGTAACATTACTAATTTTTTGAAGACAAGAGTATAGTTTATCTATTTGTTTGCTGTACTAATGCAAAGTTTATCACCATTGTATAAATATATGAATATATATTATGGACATTTGTAAACAACACCTTTTTTGTGTGTGATTGTTAGACACTAATCGTGCGTATTATTTTTTATTTTGCTTTTTATTTGGATTATTTTTTGAACAGGTTTGCAATTAACACATATATATATACACACAGGCAAATAAGAAAGGATGTTATCGTGCTTCAAATGTCACAAGGCAAGTGGGTGTGTGCCTAGTCGTGATGGGATATCAAAGCTGTACTGTAATGATTGCTTTGCATTGTATTGTACCAAGTTAGTGCGTGATGGACTGTTTATGCATTGTCAAGTGGCCTCAAGTGAACCGATTGCTGTCGCCGTGAGTGGTGGTCTTGCTTCGATGTTTTTGTTACATCAATTAGGCATGCTTCGACTTCAGCAACGTCATCAACGCAAAGATGCCGCTAATAATGTAGCAACGATCGATGAGCTAAATCTTTTGCCGTTTCATCTGAACGAGCATGAACTGCTTGTACAACCATTAACCTCAGGTCAATAAAGTGTAAAATCAGCAGAAATGGCGAGTCGCAGTAAAAGATGTGATGAGTCAAAATATTGATTGAATACAAAAGAGCAATTTGTCAAGTTGTAATAATTGGCAACACTACAACCTGCAACCTGACTCAATACATACTAACACCATTTACGCGCTAGGAAGAAAGACAAGAAAGCAAAAAAGCAATAGCCACATCGACAATAACAATAGTGTACAATTCAAGATGAGCAACAACAAAACTAGTAGTAGAAACGGTAATATTTGTTTCATTAGAACGAAGTACAAGTTTTCTACTATTCCGACTTCATCACGCCGGATGTGTTGTAGGTTATTCGATATTACATACATCACCCTAAACTAACACTCACCCAACGTGAATGTTTATATCATCACATTCGCACACAGACATTGTGCAGAGCAGCGCATCGGTGTGTCCTCAAATGACAAGACGAATTTATCAAAACTAACACAATTCAATGTAATAAGTAAACATTATTGCAAAAGGAATAACACAAAAGTGAATGTAATACACATTATACTTGTGCTACAACGTGCAAAGCACCACGAGTACATTTGTTGTTAGCCGAGCATGTTGTGCGTGCTGCGGTAATGGCAATGTATGCTATTGTCAATGGGAAAGGAGGAGACGGGGTAGTACACAGCTCTGCTTTTCGTAGCCTTGTACACAACACCATCTTACTTCGACCTGTACGAATGTGTTTACCTAAAGAAATTGTTTTGTATAACAAGATTATGTAGGTGTAATGCTCATTCACTCCGACGCTGTCAACTCTGACTTCGTTGCCCTCTATGTTCGGTGTCATTGAGAAGTTTTTACTGGAGATTAGCATACACTATCGTACCATGGTCTTTAATGTTTTGAGAATGGCTCAGAAGTTGCAGGTCTACCCTCAAAGTGTGTACAACTTTCTCGAAGGGCAAGCTATCAAACAGTAACAACAATAACAGCAGCAACATGAATGACACAAAGCGTGTGGTGTTGTGTAAAGCAGCGCAGGAAAATCAGAAAAAGCTATTATCTGCAGCAGCCGCTCTACAGTAATGTCCATCTTGATTGTACAGGGATAACCTTAGCGACAACAACAACACTAACAGCAACGAAATGAAAGTTAACAATTGTGGTCATTGTGCGTTTTGTGGCGTGACATCTGAACTATCGTCTGGAAATACATATGATGAAGTTAGCACTATCACACCAGCTTTGTAGCTGTACAAAGTTGCCGTGGCAGATGATATAGTAATTACAAATAATCAAAATTAAATCACAGACAGTAACAGTAGCACGTAAGATATTATATGTTCTACAATAAGTTCATCTTTACCGTCAATAACATTGCTGCTGTGTCGTGCGTGCAGATTGTTACTTTCAGATATCAACGAAAATAAACGCGTAGTAAACTTTGTAGGTGCAAATTTTGTCACAGATGCATTATAGAGTGATCAATAGTCAAACTCTGCACAAAATGTTATGAGTGAATTGATTGGTGTGTTAGTTAATCTTAAGAATGGTATACATGGTAATATAAAAGGCAATAACAACATCACAGCATTAAAACGTGTTCGAGGTGAGCTGAGTGCACTTGACAAAGCTGCATACTTACTATAGTAGTAACAATAATAATAAGAACTTATTAAAAAGATAATATGTAATACTGTCAATAACTATATTTATTAAATTATATATACAATATTATTATTAAGTTACGCAGCTTAAGTGATAATATTACTAGTTATGTATGTATTATAAGACTTGACTATTACTTATTATTATAATTTTCGAAAACAATTTCACTGACGCGGCCATAATGATATTTACAAATTTTCTTGTTTGCTCACACTTGCTTTGTGTTTTATTTACAATTTAAATTTTGAATAATTTTATAAATTTTATAATATAGTTGTTGTTTTTGTGTGTGTTCATAGCATTACAAATAGTTCCTTTTTAAAAAAAAAAATACAGTTATTTGAATTTTCCGCAATGACGCAGCTGCCATTGACCACTATTATGCGTCACCCTTTTGCATCAAAGCGGTACATCTTAGTCTTTCGTGATACTGGTGAGGAGATCAAATAAGTATTTGAGCTTCGAACGCAGTACGAGGCAATTGCACCGATAGGTCAGGGCACCTTCGGCTTTGTCTGCTCTGCACGTGACAATGACAAGGTTAACAAGTTTAAACTCACCCCACCATAGTAGTACACCGATCCAGACCTGAGCAACGAAGAAAAATAAGAGTTGTACGAGGCCTACACGCTTGTGGCGATCAAGAAGCTGCGTCAGTTATTTTAGAACAATCAACCACGAATGTGATTGTGTGCTACACGGTAAATACAACTGATGATGTCTTTTCAACATGAAAATGTCATGTCCGCCATTGATTTTTTCATCCCACTCGGTGGGGTGTAGACGATGACTTATGACTTTATACGCGATCTGCGATAGACGTTTGATAGCGTGTATGTGGTGATGAAAAAAATGGACTACACGCTACGCGAGGTGCTTGATTCGTGTACGGTGACCGTAGATGAGGCAAAGGATTATGCGCAGAACATTAGATAAACAGTCCGGTGTAATGTATGTGAAGTGTGTGGACTGGATGGTCGGTAAAGAAATTGCACCAGTGGTACAACGTGTAGTACGTGTGACGAGTACAACACGATTAGCCAAAATATCAGCGACGATAAGCTAGCCCATGAGCAATGTCTCTTGTGCAATGAGCAAGTCTGCTCAAAGTGTGATAATAATGCAAGTTGCACTAGTCTTAATGGTAATAACAATGATAATAATGCAAGTGTCTACACTAAATGTACTTTATTTGATAATAATACTACTACCGTTACGTCTATTAATGGTATTGCTAGCAATAATTCTAGTAACAATACGTAACGCAGTGATGCGCAATAATAATTATTGATATAAACATCATAACATAAATAACAACGCAACAACTCTAATAATTGTTATAGTATTAATAGTAGTAGTAATAATAGTGTTAGTACTAGTAGAGATTGTACGAGCATTGACAATGATGAAGCTGCTAATTCAAATACTAATACTAATAATAATGATGGTGATAACCGGAATGGGTGCAAGTAAACAAGTGAGAGTGCCGATCATTTGTTACGCTGCCCTTGCACCGGACTAGTGCTTCACCCATTATCACGTGATTACCGTAAATTTGTGCTTTATCAGATCTTTAGAGGAGTAGGTTACCTACACCTATGCCCTGTAATTCACCGTGATCTTAAGCCGTAGAACATTATGCTGGACCGATCCTACAACACACGAATCACCGACTTTGGTCAAGGTCGTCAGATTAACGTAGGGTAGTCTTAGTACGCCGCTACCGTGCTAGACACCTGTACTCAGTGGTATGCCGCACCATAAACCTTGTCACCACTGGCCTCCTCGGCCATGGGTTTCATTGATCATGCCACCTTTCATGGTGTAGATGTGTGATCTATTGGCTGTATTGCGGCAGAGATGTTGATGGGTAGGCCATTATTTTACTGTGCGGCACTTGGTGGCCTCATGCACCTGAAAACAATCATCAATGTACTAGGCACCCCGACACAGGAAGATGTGTAGTCTATTGTGTAGTTGCGGTAAAAAACAAATTGTTAGATTTTCCTAATCGCGGTGAAAAAGGCACTGAGCACGTGTTGTGCGTGTACACCACAACTACGTCAAATGCTGAAGAGTCCATACTGTGATGAGGACGAAGATGAGATTGAGCTCATCTGCAACTGTCTGACGTGAAACCCGCACAAGCGAATTCGAATACAAGCCGCGTTAGAATCACCATACTTTGCCAAAGACGGCTATGACCCTGTCATTGACCCAGACAATGTCAACAAACGTGTACCCTCGGTGCACCCATCGGATATCTCCTAGCCCGTCAGCGGACGTTCGTTTCTCTGAGACTTGTTTGTGCAACGTCACCCGTAGGTGCAGTAATTGTGAGAATCACTTGAACGACGCCACAATAGCTCCAGCAGCGTAGATGTAATATGTGACGAGAATGAGTCCGTTGAAAGTGAGGACGATATTTCAGACTTCAACATAAACAACAACAACAAGGACAACAATGACAATAACACGAATACATCTCCAACCAATGTGAATAACATTGACTTGTGTGAGTGCGTACAAAAGAACAATTAGGCTAATGTATCAATAATAAATAATTAAAGTGAGTAGTGAACTAAGCAACATGTAAAGATGGCATAGTAATGTAGTAGAACATAAAGTGATGCAAATAATCACATTTTTTGAATAAAATAGTTTAATAAGTTTCTTTATTAGTTTGTTATCAAGACACACTATTTTGCGTCTGTGAGTGTATGTAATGTCATACAACATGCATCAAACATTGATTACGACATTTCCTTCCGTTGTTGTTGGTTTTTTTTATAATTTTTACAATACGCTGATGTTTATATATTTTATTTACTTACTAGTGTTAAAATTTTATTATAAAACTGAAATTAGCTTACTCTTTGTCGTTTAGAGTTAATTTATTGCTTTTACTTATAAAAGGTTTATTTGCATGCAAGATTTATCTTGTGATTTGTTTTGTCTCGAACAAAGGATATCTACATGCACTAAGTATGTATAATTACAAGGCTTTATGTCTTTATTGATTTGCAATTTGTTCTGTGTATGTGTGTGTGTGTGTGTGTGTGTGTGTGTGTGTGTGTGTGTGTGTGTGTGTGTGTGTGTGTGTGTGTGCAGATAATAAAAACATGTATTTTATGCTTTAGTAAAATGTTTGTGCGGATACAAAATGATTGTACTTATATTGTATTCATTACAAACGCACATACACATATTTTCGTTTGGCAAGACACATAATTTTGCTCTCTCCCTTCTTCTTCTTCTTATATATACATACATATAATCACGCGTACAAACAAATGAAAATATATAAAGCGGTTTTTTTTTACATATAATAAATTAGATGTTTAATATTTAATGTAATGTACATACCTGTACACAAATATTAACATATATATACTTACTTATCTTTTCCCCTTCACTACTCTAATCATACACGGCACACGATTGCCCTTTTTCTTCATATTGATGTTTGGCTGTCATAGTCATTTCAGTAATAACAATAATGATAATACTAATAAATATTTTTGATGCACAACAGCAAACTCAAAGGACTTTTATTTTTCTGAACTGATAATAAGTTTTTTTGCTTTCTGTAAAAAACAATCGTGTAATCAGTGAACTGGTTACGTTTCAATTTTTTGTTAATGCAATTTCTTTATTTTCATTTTTTTTTGTTTGATTGTGTATGCTTTGCGTGTACATTAGTAAATTGTCTAACACGTTACAAATTTACGAAAACAAGTATTTCAGTAATAAACTAAAAGCATTATAATAAACAATCAATGTAATAGTAACGATAACATTCTGTTAAATAGCGATTATTATCTTGCTTATAATACTTGAAACAAAAGAACAACGTACAAAGCAGTGCCAAAAATGCAATCCATTTTGCCAATGTTAGTAGTGCATTACGACAGTAATAAAAGCTTTAGTTTCTATGTCATGCAATATATCCGTAAAGTTTTGTTGGTCGATCAATGATACCACAGTAACTTGGTGATATATACATAAGTGGCATAAACACAATAATAAATGCATTTAGCAATTCAAATCTTTTACAAAAGGCATTACTTACAGTATAGGTATAATGTGGCTTTGACAACAATAATAACAATAATAATTAATTAATTAACTAAAATTGATCGCAAAATACACATGTGAATGTGCGCAAACGATGAATACGATGTGTACTCTCACTCAGCTCATCAGAAGTCAACATTCTTCCTGAATGCACAGCGCAAAGTCAATCTGTGTAAGAATGTGTAAACAATGATATTCAGATTTGTCTTGTCAGTCTACGTGTACGTGCAGTGAAAATTTGTACACAAGATGCGTTATACACGTTATAATGCACAGCATCAGCAAATAATAATGGGTCGATTAGTGCTAATTCTGCACTTGGCTCGTTTGAGGCTATTGTGGCAAAGTCTGAAATGCAACTTGCATAGTAGCTTATTTCTACACTGCATGAGCTGTCATGCCTGTTGCGAAGTAAAACAAAGACGATAGTACATGAAACAAATTTGCTTCATGTAGATGTACCTGTATATTTGCTTCACATACAAATGTGCGACTCTGCCGCTACACGCCTGTGCGAAGTTGGCAAATATACAAACAACATGATCGATTATTTTACAAACTCTATTGCGTGATGCTAACATACTAATATCACTAATAACAGCAGTAGTAATAGTAGTTGCAGTGATGACACACTTACAATAAATAATAAATTAGCAACACGATTTATACTGCACTGGAACACACATGTTCTACAACTAGTGTACTAACTATCACGCAGCTTTTCTGTCAGACTCACAAATACTTCTGCTACTATCACAAACAACAAATAATAATAATAAGAAGAATGATAATAATACACATCGAATCGATAACAATGCGCAGAATGCATTGATGTGTTACTTGAAACACTAAATTCTGTCATGTAAATGTACAACAATACTATCAGTACTAATTATAATGCGAGCAGAAATGTTATGAGATTTATGCAAAATATGTGAGCGTTGTTGAATACACATTTTACAAATGAACAGTTGCACGTACTTCATCCACCGTCTGTTCTGGTGCACTGTGTGCAAGGAATTTCACGTAGTCCTAGTATTATACTCTTATATTTGCTTCATCGCTTACAAGAATGACATAATAAAACATGTAAAGCGAAGAAATGTATTCAACAGCTAGATCAAAACTACTCTGATACCAACACCACCACCGACACAACAACAACAACAACAATAACAATGAAAGTAACGAAGTAGCAAATCGAGTCGGTCACATTGTTAGATTGCCTAGAGGCAATGCGCTCTGTCAGGTCATGTGTGCAACCAAACATTGCCTTTATGATGGAATTGCAATCACTATGACGTCACAGTTTTCATGAATAACAATAAACTTGTGTATTTTGTTTAACTGTAGTTACGCTGCTATACGTATATACGGTTCATTTACTTTCAGAGACACGTCTAGTTTACAACATCATGTACTTTGTAGCACTTTACTTTATGTTATTATATGTTATATATTTGTTTGTTTCTGTATAAATATTATTATTAATAATACATCTTCTTTTGTGATTTTAACTTTATTTAATATTTTCAAAGTAAATAAAGTAAATATAATATTTTATTTTCTTTGATAAAAAAACTTGCTTTCTAGCCCGCAAGAATATATAAAGATCTTCGCAAAATTTCATTTTTCAAATTAAGCTGAGTATGGCCACGTTGAAAGTTATCGTGCATGAGGCACGTGATTTACCAATCATGAATCGCACCACGGGCCTCACCGATCCGTACGTAACACTAAAACTTGACGACACCGAGTTCAGCACCTAAATTATACCACGAACACGTCACCCGGTCTGAAACAGTGACTTTCGTTTTAGCATACCAGACTTGTTTGTGCTGCAATAAGATCCTCTTGAGGTACGAGTGTATGATCAGGATATCATTAGCCGTGATGATATTATCGGCATCGTACTAATTGACTGTAATTGCATCTTGTATCGATCAGACCCGGTCATCAGTGGATGATTTCCACTCTATGACACCAATGCCGGCTTGCATGGTGATATTCGATTAACACTACGCATCAAGTTTCACGCGTCGAATAACCCGCTTGTGCCAAACTTTCCTCCCCGTTACGTTGCACATGTGTTGCCATTGCCAGAAAAATAAAAGAAAGTAAATACAAGTATTAATAGTAATAGCAAAAACAAGAAGGTAAATGGTGATAGCTATACTACTTACGAAGGTGGCATACACATAGTCAAGGTCAAATAAAATTAATGTGCAAGTTTCACACATACAAAAACAAGTATTGACAAGGATGATACGAATTATAAATAGGTGGATTAACAAGTCATTCATGACATGTCAGAATGTACAAAGTAAACAACGCTCACTGAGGCAGAAATTCATAACAAACCTTCTACAACTATTACTACTACATCCACTAATGTTTCTGGTGTTGGTGCATCTGGTTCGTAAAAAGCATCAGCATCGTTAACAACAACAACAAATATACTACCTCCATCATCGTAAATAGAGTAGCATGCTTCCAGTCCGCTAGGACAACACGTCAGCACGTGCCATTTTACTAATACTAATACTAATACTAATAATAATAGTACTAATAATAGTACTAATCATAATTCAAATATAAGTATAAATGATATGTGCAAATCTAGTAAAAGTCATATCATCCACCACTCATCCAATGGATTTGGTGTGGGTAGCAGTGGAAGCAACTCATGAAATTTTGCACCATAGTTAATGTCTATGCTCATTGAGCAAGATTTGTCACCCATTGTCGCACCGCTAATGTCATCGAACTACGCGTAAGGTGGGTAAGAAGAAGGTATCTTAATATTCAGTGTCTGACGTCTTGACCCATTTGTGTACCGAGTCGAAGCTATGTTTTCAATGGTGTAGTAACTTATCGTCAAGGCAGATCCATAGCACTCTCGTCTAACCAATTTACGAAGTGTACGCAGCACCAATGAAGCTCGCCTGGTGCAATTGTACAAGTTGAGTGGTAAAGTACGTCGTCAACTGGCACGTAAAGTGATTGAGATGCACTGTAATGCGGTGATTGGGTATGTGTAACAGTTTGACATGGAACCAAATGGTATCATCGTACGTGCGTATGGCACACCGTGTGTCATTTCGTAGATACAGGTCGCACATGAGCATTACCTTACCTCCTTGTGACGACGTAGAGCACGCTTTTTACTACGACACCCCTCATGGTCTGCATCGTTCAAGCAAAATCAACAACAGCATCAACATTTAGCTAACACTGCAAGAAACAGTATTTAGTATAAATCATCGGCAGTAAGTAACTCCAAAATGAAAAGAGGAAAACATCAAACTCACCGTAAACATTTGACATATTTGTAAGCATCAAGCAAACCACATGCTCAGTAAAATGTTTTATCGTAGTTACATAATACATTACCACCAGTTGGAACATCAACTCAGTAAGACTCACTCACCTCATTTCGGCAAACAAACCTGCCACCTACCCCGCAGAGTTTGTTGCAACTTGTTCACGTTGATGCGTTACAGCACAACACACCATTACTACACTTTGTCACACAACAGAACTCTGCCAATGCCACTCCGCAGCTCTTACCATCTACGTAGACTTCACACATCAATTCAATTACGCCAGGTGCAGAAATAGATGCAAAAAGGTAAGCGGCACTGTTGCCTCTACCCAAATAAACATAATTATCCTCACAACGAACATCTTTAACACTGCCACCATCCATGGCAACGGAACATTCAACATCATCATCAGCAGCAGCAGCAGCTCCACCTCCTATTTCATCTTTTCCATTGTTAGTAAAAGCATAGAAAGCAGGCAAGTCAAAGAACAAGAAGTGTAGTGTGAATAAGAACAACAACAACAACAATAATTAAAACACTAATGAAGAAATAAACATAAGTAGTGCCAACTACAAGCAACAATAGTAATTAATATAAAACACATAAAACGATGATAACGATGACAACGATGATGATAGAGACGAATAAGTAGAACAGCAAATGTCGCCACTGACAGGTAATTTGCCCATCTCCCATGGTGGCCGAGCTAATGTGCGCATTCTGACAATAAAAGATTTACCAACCGGTTGTATTGTTTACATGGGTGGGTATATCTGTGCACGTTCGGTGAAGATTGTCTCTCGGGTAAAGTCCCGCCAGGTAATTGCGCAGGAGCGTGATGCGTGATGAATGTAGCTGCGATAGGAGTTACGCGCTAATGCCAGGGCCTTTCACTGTAACGCAATTATTGGCTACGAAGAAGATACGCAGTATCATGAGGACCTGGTTGTGCTCTCCTTGTACGGTACGGCGGTGATGTTAGACACTCAACTGGTGGCACTTCGTGCTGGGCCGTAGTACATGTACGAATTGGCCTGTGATCGACGATGCAGTGAACGTGATTGTCACATGGTGCACTTATTTCACAGCTCCTCGCGTAAAAAATAAATGTTAGCGGCGTAGATGGGTAAATTAATGCACAAGAGTCTGTGTCGGTGCTGTCGACGTAAAGTCGTGCCGTAGATGTTGCTGGCCTCGTGTGCGCTACCAAGTGAATTACAAGTGGCAGGAGAACCACACCTGGTGCAGGCGATGGTGTGCAAGAGTAAAAATAATGTGAAAGGTGAGGTACTGGCTATGATGGCTTCTCAGGCACTACCATTTGTCGAGTTCGCGTTACACAAGCAGTTGTTGTTTCAGCTTCGACTACGTCGCTTTAACGCCTGTTTTGGCATTCACGTATCGGTGGCTATTGGAGCGGATTGCATTATTGGCAGCTTGACTGGCACCGGTTGTCAGTTAGCGGCTTTGCCTATTCCATCATTACCGCGTATTGAGATCTTAGACCCGTTGATAGCCCGCAAAGAAGTGGTGATGCGACTTCAATCTGTTATTTCACATAAACATCATTCAACTTCCTCTTCTTCCTCTTCCTCTTCTTCGTCTTCCTCATCATCATCGTCATCATCATCATCTTCTTCATCTTCTTTGTCTACTTCATCGCTAAGTTCACGGTTACACCTGTCCTCTAGTGATTAGGAGAGTGAAAATGATGGGAATTACAATAACTATAGGAGCAATAATATCAATAGTAATAATTATTATAATAATAACAACAACAACAGTGCTAACAATGCAACTTTTTACAACCCAGCACGAAGTAATGCGATGCACCGACGAAACAGAGTAACCGACTTTGTGGTCAAGATCGATGATGAAGAAGAGGCAGACATGATGCTAGGCATGAGTACCGATGAGTAAATGGAATAATAACATTACAACAATACTACTACTAATAGTAATAGTAACACTCAGATCACACTACTTAGTATTCCCTACTGGGCTGATCGTGTTAATTTAAACACGATGCAGCGTCGAGTGATACTACATCGTCGGTATCTTGCTCCAAGTAAACGTCCACACTCGACACTGTTGCCCTCTGGTGCCATCCCACCCATCTCAACCTCTACATACACACGCCTTCTCAATGAGTACTGCCTTGATGCACGTCAGAGCTTTACACATCACGTGTAGACGTTAGCCAGGCCGTTGCTTTCTGTGCATTCTAATTGCAACATCATTGTAACACAATTTCAGATGCACATCTTGTTTGAACCGAACTCATCGGATATTCAGTTTTGTCTGTAAGGGTATGCCATGATGTCTCACCATGCCTTAACACGTTACATGCGTTAATTACAATCACGTGCATTTCGTACTTGTATGAATCGCACCTGTAATCCATTTGCACAGATATTTTTGGGTAATCCACATCAACCATAGTTATCATATTGTTCTTATTCTTCTTCGTCTCCTATTCCCTTGATGACACCTGCTAAATAATATAATAATACTGATAAGAATTGTATAGTCAAAGAGAATGTTACTGCATCTAGTGTAAACTAATGTCATCATGTAAGTAAACACTTGACGCATAGCAAACAAATTGCAAATGTTTACCGTAATAATAGTATTTGTAGTGATTATAAAGACAGATGAATATTGTCTTTAACACATGTGTAGTAATAGCAACAAATTCATTCACAACAACCATAATCTTCACCATCGTCATAATCGTCACCTTCACGATCTCAATCCTCTTCTTCTTCTTCATCATCATCGTCAACAAGGTAGAAATAATAACAACAATAACGCTCAGATGATGCCAGAAAAGTTCGCTTGTTTGTTCGCACAAATGCACCGTTCACGTTACCCTTTGTCATAAATGTTAATGTACCACCACAGGAATTATGAACTGCCACGTGTGAGCAAACGGCTAATGGGTTACCAGGAGCATGTGTTGCACAATATACACACAATGCAATGAATCAAACTAATCTAAATCAATCAAATGATTTTTCAGGCATTACTTCAATGTCTAAATCTACCAACAATACGTTTAACACCTGTGCAATGCTTGCATCACCACCGTCGTCATAGTCTTTGTCATCACTGCTAGAGAATTAATGTAATAAATAAAATCAAGAGCAATTATAAAAACATATTGACAAAAGCAATAAAAGTAAAAACAATAGTCTGAAACAGGTGTCTCCGCATTTATCATCATCCTTGTCATCAGTATCACAACCAAAGACACTACTTTTGCCCTCAATGGCACTTATCAACACTAACGCTAACTCTAACTCTAACATTAACAATTCTACTAATATGGCTAGTACTACCTTGACGTTTAATCGAGTCATTTCGAAAGAAATGGTAGTGGGTGGTGGTACCAATGACACGATATCGGTCATGAAACGTAAATGACAAACACTACTCGTTGCCACGATTAACTCTTACAAGAGTTTATCATTACGCTGACATGAAATGTGACAAGGCGTTTCATTCAACGGGTACAATAGACGATCCAATAAACGACTACGACGTAATAAGCTGCTACATAGCATGCTAAATACACGAATAACTAATTATAATGGTAATAATTCAAATCAAGTAAGTTACTTGAGTTCACCACTGCCAGCGAGCCCGTTAACTTCCGCACCATCAATACAGTCCGCTTCGTACGATGATAACACATTATTACACACGGTGCAAAACAATGTCAAGAAATTTGTATCAGCATTTACAAAGGTGAGTGTAGTATAGAATAAAACTACTACTAATAATAGTTATAACAACTCAATTTCTGCAACTACTAATACATCAACTGTATCACCTATAGCCACCGATGATACCGCACAAGTCTGTGTACATCACCCAATTTATCGATTACCGATTTATACAAACTAACAAACCTATTATAATTACAATAAATAACAACAATAGTCCATGATGAGTAAGGGGAATAATAGTAGTAGTAGTAGTAGTAATGTAAAGTTATCGACGAAATTTGCCATTCCTATTACACCATCCCCACCAACCATTCTGACTCCTCTAGACTTTGTAGCTGGGCAGGCTATTGTACGTTATTTGGGTAGACTGTCACAGCACTTTATTCGAGAATCATATGAGGTGTACACTACCGATGAGCTCAGTGCCTTTTATCAGCAAGCGTCGTTTGAAGTGTAGTGTTGTGTACATGCACTCATACATTTGATGGGTGGTAATGCGTTGTTGAAGCATCGTGTGGTGTGCCATGAGGTGTGGGATTCGGACGGGAGTGGCTGTGCGTTTGTCTTTGTAACGGTTACCGGTGATGTTGCTCAGACATCATCGTAGACAATTGTCGCAGAAAATGGCGATAACAAATCAAACGAAGTAAAGTAAAAGAACAAGAAAATAAAATATGGACAAATTTAATGTCATATTTATTTGAAAAATCTTTTAATAAATAAAACTAGCAACATGTAAGAAGATGTTATGCATTTTAATTTATATTTTTCATATTACTATTTTGTTGTAACGTTACATTTGTAAAATTACTAATAGAATTATCAATGAAAATTAATAGTACTAAAAAGAGAAGTTGTGAATAACTTTTCATGTTTATGACAGCACATTATACATTTGTCAATTTTCTGATTATTAAACTGAAATTTATCGCTTTCGACCATTTTTTTCTTTCATGATTATTTTTCTTTTCGTTTTTGTTCTCAGTCTACCCAAAAAAATATATAGAAAAATCATGAATCGAGCAATCTGTAGTCAGCATTCTCTAGTTATGTTGCTTTGTCAACAACTTTTGTGTTCGCGTTCAAAATGACAAACACCTCGTCAACATGAAAGCATGTTGTGTACTTGTGCACGATGGCACTCGACGTAATCGTAAAGCTGTACTAAGATTGTTAATAAAATTAGCGAATAACATCAAGATAGTGTTACCGTGACAAGTGTCAAATGCGCTGTGCAAGATTAAAGTAAATAACAACAACAAAGCCTAGATAAGAAAGGTGAGCATACACATTAACAGCATTACTCTCAAACAAATGTGAAAAATGATCATAATTAGTATAACAATAGCGACTATGACGACGACGAAGAAGAAGATAAACGTTATGTACCGCAATGATTTAATAAGCAAGTGAGATTAGGCGAAGATTAGTTTGCCTCTAGGCCAATAACTTAACAAGACATTTTCCCACGTGGTCGGTGATATGGACGGAAGACGATGAGTAAGCAGAGATAAGACGTAAAACAATCGTAGAAGAAAAGTAGTAGCAGTAGTAATAGTAGAGGTAAACCGCGACAAGACATCTTCAACTTCGAGAGATAAGACATGTACGACAGGTATGCAAGGGCACAATAGTAATAGGCACATGCCAGAGACGCAGTGATGGGCAAGAGCAACGAGGAACTGTTTCCTAACTGAGCTCCAGATGAGTAGGCACCGCGAGAATAATTTATGCAGCTTGACCCAAGTCTACAAACTCAGTACATTTACAACCGACTGTCCATGGCTGAGCGACGCATTCGTCTTGCCCCAGATTTTGGTGCGACTGGATTGGCTGTTTACTTGTACTATGGTGATATGATGCTCCGTGAGTGTGAATCACTGCTAAATGAATTAGGTTGAATGACAAAGTTACTGCAATCGCGGATAAACTAATTAAAAGCATTGAGCCTAAACCATAAGATCGAAAACGATTTACTGTAAAACAGCAACAAAGGGGTAGAGATGTACAAATAAAAAGAAAACACATTTACAAAATGAAACGAAAACATTTTAGCTTTAATATTATCGCGTTCACTGTACACTTAACTTATTATAATATTATTTAGATATAGCACCATTTATTTTCTCATTTGTATTAAATTTTTATGCGATGCATTTACAACATTACTTCACTTTAATACATACTTCTTTTTTTCTCTTGTGTGTCATTTCGCATTCATGGAACAGTTTACTCTTATTTTTTACCATGCAAGTAAAAAGTGCAACTGTCAAGGCAGACACAGCTCAATGCTGCTTACATGATGCATGCAACAGTAAGTCTGTGGCGACACACTCAGTGCCTGCTAATCATACAAAGTTTTATAAAAGAATAAGCTCAGAGCAAAGTCAGTGTAGACGCACTGGTCAATTGCATCACATTCAACAATATGAAATTCCTAGTTTAGTGCATATAAAGCGAATTGCACACAAGCATACCACTATAACAAAGACGCCGACAGTCATACCTCACTAGATATCACAAACATCAAGTAAAAATAATGTGAAAAGATAGAAATAGTTAAAACTGCAAACAGGTGCAAATACATAGTCTTCGTCCTATTTGTCTATTAGCTCAATACATCAATAACATTAGCCATTACACCAATAACAACAGCAATAGTGTTACAAAAAATAATTACAGTCGTAACAATAATAGTAATCTGTAACGCAGGCATCATCAAAGTCCTTGACGTGGTGCTCGTCAAACATTGAAACGCCACCTATTACAGAAAATATTTGCCCAGTTCATGTAACGTTGCCTACTCCTGTGCCTATTCCAGCATTGACATTACCTCGTAACGAAATAGTGAACATGCCATCTCACTCATCTCTTTTCGATAGTGATAAAAATGCCAAATAGAAAGATAATTACTGTACTAAAGACATCATCAACGGGAGCAAAAATAACAATAATGGTAATAAAAAGAGTGTACTTGAATACGTGGATAGATGACTTACTACGGCAAATCCGTTATCGTAAAAGGAGCTGTAGCATCTTTTTCACAGTGCACGCATAAATGTCATTGTTAATAGTTTAGCCCTGTCTGATCCATGTGATTATTGCATTTTATTCACCTCGTAATTTAGTGTAGCACACTATTTATTACCGATTGTCCGCTGCTTGACAGCCATACGCCTGGTCACCAGTGCAGCGTTAGAGGCCACACAACACATCAACTTGTGTGAGAGTGATAATAATACTGGAAGTAATGTCAGAATTGAAGGAGTGTGTCATAATAACTTGTGTGATGTCAGACAACTAACATCATCATCGTCATCATCATCATCATCGTCGTAGTAGTAATAATTATCATTATCATTAACTTAACTAGTGTAAAAGAGATAGAAATATTAGGTACTATCTGATACGTGCAAAAGTAAAACAAAAAGCAGCAATTATAAGACAGAAAAGCATAGTTTACCATAAGTCATTACAAGTCAAACATCTCTGATGCACCCGTCATGCTTTACCATTGTTGTCATTCCAGTTAATGCACATCACATCTCTCTCCATGTTACACTCAGGGCATAAGTACAAGATGTGTTTTATCAAGCCATGATTGATCGTTTTAACCGTGTCTACGTCGCCGCCGCAGACTTGCCATTCCCACCGAGTGTTCACCAACTGAGTGATGCACAACGTAAACGTATTTTGTTCTGTGTATTGTAGGATTGCATCTTCCACAAGGCAAACGTACCTCCACATGCTCAGGTAGAGCTGTTTCCTACCCACATTCACGATACCCGTGATGCACTCTGGTATAGTTCCATTGAGCTTTGTCATCTCATATCTGGTCCAGCGTAAAACGATGTGGCAGATTACTTTGGTCATGAGGTAATGTTCTACTTTGCCTGAATGCATCATTACATCAAGTGACTTATTGGGCTTGCATTAGTTAGTGTTGTGATTTCATGTACCACCCACATCACATCAGGTTTATTATTGTAGTCCATTGAAACTGATATTGATAGTAATAATAATTTTCCATTGAATGAAAAGTGAATGTTTTTACACATATTATGAGTGCTGCTAGGCAGTGTAGCGTGTGTAAAGACGTGAGAGCGATAGTATCACCGAATTATGATGCGTCATGAGCTGCTTCAGCAAGAGGCGTGTGGGGATCGACAGCGTGGGTTTCATGGTACGCGGCACGTAGACCCTGTTACCGGTGAACATATTACACACTATGCACACTGACAACGTGCACTAGTGCGTCAACCACTAAGTTGATTGATGATTGCACTGGTGTTACTCTTCACCTTTACGGTGATGCTACTCTCGCTTAATTTGTAAGGAATAACCAACGCAAATGATTGAGGCAGTGTGAAATGGCTATATAACATGTCACACAACGAAAAGGGTCCACTCAACCCGTAAAGTCATCCATGACGCGTCTCATGTGTTTCATTCTTGTATGGAGTGTTTATCAGTGTGCTGAGTAGTGGTTTTGCTCAGTTGGCTAAGTGGCTGACCAAGTGATAGAATTATCGCTATCGTGGTGATTACATTCGAGCCTTAACACTAAAACGTGTGGTGTTTGATTTTTGTAATTCCTATTGCAAGTTATTCTACATTGCCTTTGTTCGTCGTGATGCACAGCTGCTCGCAATAAACTTGCGTTCTCTTTTCATGACAAGTGCACTTATACAATTGCTGAGTGACACGGTCGTCCCATTTATTTTCACACATCGCAGGCAAATACTACTACACCCGTGAAGTAAATGAAAGATAAAAGGAACATTAGCACTACCATCATCATCATCATCATCATCATCATCATCATCATGTAAAACGTAATGTTAACATAAACTCAGTCAAAATGTGTCAAAGGATGACAATCAATAAAATGTAGCTCATTTATAATGTAAGAACTGTTGTATGAAGAGCTAATAACAAAATAATAAAATGAGCACAACACACATGACAATATTTGACAAACTCACCCACTTGTTTGTGATGTTGATGACGGCAAATGCATAATTGCAAAATGATGACAGTATAAATGTCAAGTTATCGGTCAATGAGTTTGATGAAAATCTGTAGGTGTATGACCTGTACAGTGATTGCATTCAAACTGCTATTCAGTTTGGGTACATGACGTTCTTCGCATCAATCTTTCCACTAGCATCGGTGGTGGCTTTATTTTCTAACGTGATATAGGTTCGTTCTGATCTTCTCAAGATGTGTTATGTGGCCCGACGGCCAATCCCACGATTAGGTGTACAAGAATGATCTACTTGGTGTGATGTACTGAAAGGGTTTGTACTCATTAGTGCCATTACCAACACCATACTCTTCTGCTTTACCACAGGACAACTGGCACAGTGAATGCCGTCACATTTTTATGTCACCCGGGCAGACAAGGTCAATGATGCACCAATGCGTTTACACCTTGTTCAGTAAACATCAAATGAAACTATTTGATGTGCCGTGTTATTATAGCATCTTATGGTATTACTGGTATTGTTCATTCTATGACGCGTTTCATCTACACCACATGAGGTGAAAGAAGCCTCTGCACGACGAATGTATGAACGTATACAACGACATAAATCAACTGTAGAGTGTCTTGCGTGGGACGAGCACAAGTGTGCATAACAATCACGATAGCGATATAATTTTTATCAAAATTAATATTCACTAAGAAGGTAAATACCAACTGTGTATTATTTATTTTATGACTTATTTTTTACTGTCTGTATTCATTAAATACACACATAAACACTATACTATTATAAATTTTAGTATTAACTTTCTTGTTAATGTATATATATATATATATATATATACATTAACATGTTTTCATACATACACACATATACACACTAGTTTACTTTCTTACGGATTTATTTATCGTTCCTATTACTAAGTTATGATAGTGTAGTCTTAGTTCATGCATTCTAACAGCTTACACTAACGACTATACTTGTTATACAACTTATTTTGTTGAGTAATTTGTTACACAGTTATTGGTACACAAAATATATCTATGTGTATTGCATGTAAAACTATCCAATCTACTCATCTATCGCAATCACTTTCTTTTCGATCTTCAATTATATTGTTGTTGTTGTTGTTACAAAGCAACACAGTTTACTCTACTTCACTTGATAATAATATTAGCTACAACACACACAAGCAAAAACAAATAAAAGGTAATAATTGTATTGAATTAACTATTCACTATTTTTTTTTAAACGCCATAAACTAATTAACTCATAAAGATTTAGTAATACTTAAAAAAAAAACAATATAATTATATTTTACACTAATTTATTTTTAAAAACAAAAACTAAAATAAGCTCTCACTACAGCATGCGCATCAATTTGATTTGCAACAATTCCCAGTATAGCGCTAGTGATCTGGAGGTGTAGTCTACCGCCACGGTAGCCTAACTGCGGCGGCGAATTCAAACCCGTACCGGACTCTCTCGTGCCGCGGCCGACTCTGCCCGTCTCTTACACACTGGTCGCCTACTGTCCGACAGCAACACACTCGATCACAGTAACGTGCATGATGGGTCTACTATTCACATGGTGCTAGCCCCCGCTAATCAATCTACGAGTGCAAACACCGGCTCCTCCTCCGCCTCCTCATCAATGCCGTTTGGAAGCTCTACCGGTGGCACTTCTTCTACAACCGGTGGGTTTACCGGTCCAGGCGGTGTTAATGGGCCACAAATGACATTTAGCTTTGGTGGAGGTAGTGGTACTGGTCCAGCTCCACCGTTCCCGTTTCCACCGGGTTTCATGCCGCCCGGTGCAAACAGTGGTGAGATGGTCATCAACTTTATGGATGGTGATCCTAACATTGATGTGCAATCGATCATGAACAGTATAGGTAATATGATCAGCACCCAGTTACCGGGTGTGGTGCCTGGTGGGGTAAACGTTGGGGTGACGAGTAACGTTAATGGCACCCCGTTTTCGCAATCCTGGACCACCACCTCCTCTGGGAGTACCTCTCCAGCGAGTACCACCGCCACCACCACTCCTACCACCACACCTCCTACTACCACCGCTACGACAGCCTCTTCCACGACAAATGCTCCGGCCAGTCACACTACAACTCCACCACCAGCACCAGCACCAGCACCTGTACCTACTCCTGCTACAAGCACAAATACAAATACGACTAATTCACCTCAGCCTCATATCACTGCTCACATTCGCACCCATGCCGTACCATCCTCTGGTCCATTTAACTTTATGAGCTCCGTATTGCCAACATCTGGTACGAATGCAAGTACTTCTACTAACACCGTAGGAGTACCCACCAATGCAAACGCTAATGTTGGTGTTAGTATAAGTAATTTGTCACCATTTACTCACATGCCCATGATGGAGAATACCCACACGTCTGCCGCGTTACCGTCCTAAGCATTACACAATGTACACGTGCATGTTCATTGTACGATGGATGAGTTGGAGGTGCTACCGTAGCGTATTGCTCGTCTGTCTCAGCGCATGCAACCGTCACGTCCGTCAGTTTTCCCGCACATGATGGCAATACCACGACCTAACGCACCAGGAGGAGGTCATGCTACATCCAATCAGCAACAACAACAATCGCAGAATCAACAATCACAGAATCAACAATCACAGAATCAGCAGCAGTAACAGTCATCATCTTCGTCGTTAGAATTATTTAATAGTTTGTTTTAATCAATCAGCTCACAAATGCCACAAATTCTCTCACTGAGTGTATCAGTTGGTACTGACCTGATCATGTCCTCTCCTATGATAAAAGAGTCGATAATTCGTGCCTACAAGTATGTCAAAGAAATAATAGATAAGCATGAAACGTGTGAGTATATGTGAACTATATTGTCACAGCGAGAACATCACATGTAGTTCTTCAATGCAGTACACTCCTTCTGCCAAAATAATCTCACCTCATAGCAGATGACACGATTGAAGCCAAAGATGACACGATTAATGTGTCACTTTGTCGGTCAAGTCGGTGAAATTGTTCTTCAACAGGAGCAAAACAGAGGTTCATCGACAAACGGTTCTAACACAATGACAACCGAAGAAGAAAACGTCATTGTAGACAAGATGAAGCCCATAGTGAAAAAATTTGTTGCCTGTGCCATGTTACTCATCAAAAATGAGCAGCCACGTATTGTGTAACTGATCAAGTAGTTTTTCACGCAACAGGCACAATCTACATCCGCATCTACGGGTGCCCTAAACACCTCTTCACTTGATCGCATTTGGAGTGCTGTTGGCACTTTGGTCTCACAAGATTAACTATAGCAATTACTCTCACATCCGTACAATGGGTCAGCGTTATCTAGACTTGATCGTTTCATGTCATGTGATCGTGCAACCAATGAGTCAACTTCTTTATCATAAACAACAGATGAACTGCCATAGTAAGATCACATTTCCAGCATTTCGTCTGGTCACCACATAAGTCACACACAAGCAGAACAAAATAATAACAATAATAATGACGACGATGATTTACTTGATAGTCTTGCTAATGAGTTACTTGAGCAGTAAGATCAATCATCTAATATACAATCATCTGCTCAAAATTCATCTTTATACTCGTCGTAGCTGAAAGACGCGCTGGAGGAGTGATCCTCTGCGGTTAACGCGTCGGAGGCGACGAGGTTGTATATTTCTCGTTTACTTGACATTTCTCTGTAATAAAAAAAAAATAACTATTTTATTTTCTTACTTTAATTTTGTCAGTAAATTAATGTTTTGAGCAGTTAAAAAAATTTTTTTTGTGTAACTCACTATTAAATTATATTTATTTTATTTTTGGTTTGTTTTGGTGAGAATTATTATTATTAAATGGCAAATTTATTATTCGAAATAGTATAAAACAATGAAAGGAACAAATTGTCGGTGCATAAAATAGGCATATATATTTTTTTTTTTCAATAATGTCTTTTATAAATATTTTCATGTTTGAATTCAATGATATCAATTATGTCGATGTTAATATACTGGTTGTAGTGCTCAAATTAAGCAAAGTGTACACAAATATAAATTTGAAAAAAGAACAATTTGTAGTGCTCTGCGCATATTATTAATTGACAACTTTATTAATAATTAATGTTCTTTTTTTTTGTTATGAATGTTGTCTATAAACCAGTCGAAGTAACAAGGAGGAAAAAAAAATGTAGCAAAATATGATAGTGTAAATTTTTTTTAATTTTAGCTGTAAAGCAAACCACAAACTTTTACGTAATTATATTACTCTTATCAACTTCTCAGCATAATTATAATGTGAGTATTACTATTGTTGTTGTTGTTGTTGTTGTTGTTGTTCTTGTTGTTGTTGTTGTTGTTGTTCTTGTTGTTGTTGTTGTTGTTATTGTTGTTATTTTAATACAAGTTATAAAAAATAGTTTGTTACGTTAGCACAGAGAAAATAGAAAAAAGCTAAATATAAATATTTATTTTTTTCCTATTAAATTTTCTTATCAGTTTCTTTTTTCGTCACGTTTATTGACGAATGGCAATTACAATCAACAACACACATGTAAAATTTATGCTTCAAATAGACCACTTTATGAATGGAGCATTTTGCGATGTAATCAAGTAAAACTATATATTATCAATTATGAGTTTTGATTATTCTACTATAATACTTAGCTTTACTTAATTATTGCTTGTTATTTGTATTGTTCAGCAATTATTTTTTTCATACTAACGATTTGATTACGTTCAGAGGGAGTTATTTTTAACGGAAAAAATGCAGACATACAAGAAGCTGATTGTGACAACCTTGTCGCCAAACTTTCGCGCTGCCACACAGTTAGTGTAAGTTGCACTACCGACGTAGGTCAGGTCAAGCGAGTTGTTGGTGAAAAACCATTACACCGGTATTAATGCCAGTGATGTCAACTACACCGCTGGTTCTTACTCACCAGGTGCAGTTCCACCATTTGATTGTGGCTTTGAGGCACTCGGGTAAGTTGTTGCTATTGGGTCATCAGTGCACACAATAAAAGCCGGTGACTTTGTCGTTACACGTCACTTTGGTAGCTTTGCCTAATATCAACTTGTTCCATCGCGCGCTGCCAAAAAGGTCCCGTCATTGTAGAAAGAGTGAATATCACTAGACCTTAGTGGGACTACCGCGTCGATTGCACTATAGTAAGTGTTAAAACCACAAAAGGGAGAGCGGGCTGTGGTTACCGCGGCAGCCGGTGGCACTGGCCACATTGCCGTACAATTACTGAAAAATGTTTATGGATGTCAGGTTGTAGGCGTTTGCTCAAGACGCAACAAGGCTGAGATGCTGGCGAACAAACTGCACTGTGACGGTGTAATTTGCACTACAGATAATGTGAGCTTGCGTTAATAAATAATGCGTTTCTAACCTGCTGGTGCAAATATCGCATACGAATCAGTCGGAGGTGACGTGTTGTAAAACGTAATAGCGGCAATGGCACTGCGAGGTCGAATATTAAGTATTGGTTCAATGAGCACGTACATCCCTGAGGATGCAAAGAGGTTGTCATCACAACAGCTATCCTCTTTTACATCAACACCCAACACTACTAATGCCACTCCTTTACCTTTGCAACTTCTGAGCAAAAGCGCCACGCTGCACACATTCTTTTTGCCACATTACCTCAAGTTCACAAACAGTCATTTTGACAAATTGTGTAAACTGCGAGAGCAAGGCCTGATTTGCCCCGTGATTGACAATACCGTGTAGTTTAAAGGAATTGAGTCGATTGCCGATGCAGTAGATCACATGTTTGCTCGTCTGAATAACGGTAAAGTTATTGTTAAATTGTAAAGTAAAAGGTAAATTAGATGTTTGCTTTTCTTTTTAACATACACTTTTGATCGTTCTTGTGTTCATGTATAAAATATCTTTTGTATGACTTTTATAATTATCACATATGTGGTAAAAAATGAAATTTTTTGCCATGATTTCCCTTTGAAAACAACATGTTTGGTTACTTTGCGGTGTTGCTTTTCCGCCTTTTCTTTCCTGCCTGCCGCTCAGCCCCAGGCCGATTGCGCGCCATCGCGCCAACGCCCGAACGGACAGAGACCATTGGAAAAACGACGAAAGCAAAAACAACGCAAATAGGCAAACAAAAGCAAATCAGAATAATACATGCCAAAGCGCAAACGAAACAAAACCAAAGCAAGACAACAGCAAGGAAACAAACAAAATTTTTTTCTAATGTGTGCACAATACTTATTTTTGACACTGTTAAAAGTAACGTTTTACGTTCTTTACGCCATGACGCGTTTTGCAAAAGTTAACGTCGACATAATCTATGCCAGCATTTGAGGTGCTTGTATATTGAATAGAAGTATTATTATCTCTTTGATTTGCTCAATTGCTTTAACAGTATGTGGATCGGGCAGAGTTAGAGGCTTTGCATCTTCCGTGATTAGTTACACCTCACATGGTACACACGGCTTGAGACAAGCCATGAACAACACCCGAGAGTTGCCGGTCAAGCCATCGCGAATGAGCTGCGTGAGTGTGTCATTAGCATAACCCTGTGCTAAAATCGATCGTTGTGTTGCACTCAGACTATGTGCTACGTCTTTACTATTATTATTATTAAATTTTAAATTACGCACAAAAAGAGTGCGGTTGTTTGACGTTGCTCGCTGCTGTGCATTCCATTGTGTAGATACAGCTGGTGTTGTCTAAATGATGTTGTTATTGTTGTTACTGTCACTATCATAAGCAAAATTTTACGTTTGTTGTATTATAGGAGCAACACGAGTGAAGGTCATTCCATGAATCGGTTGCAGTACATCTCATCATTTACCTGGGTCTTCATCAAAAATCGACTGATTGGGCAATGAAGTACAATTTGTTTCCTACTTGATCAGTGAAAGCGAAGTGTTGTTATTACCATTGTTTTTAGTCAATCTGTTATACTTGCTGTTAGTTTTGTCACTTACGCTAAGTGCATGACACTTTAATTTATTCAACTGACCAGTTTACTTTGATTTACATTACAGTAGCTCACGCTACTTTTCGTTCAAACTTGTGCCGTGATTAAGCGTATATAATACATTACCGATTGATGTCAAGGTGCGCGTTGTTTGCTATTTGTTTGTACGCTTGAGAACGTCGTCATTTTTTTTACCATTACTATTATCAATACAATGACTGCTCTCACTTCCTGTAGCTACTTCTACAAATAACATTTGCACCTATTTTGTTTATGTGCTACCTTGATTACCTTTGCAAATTGTAATATTATTATTTTCCTCTACGCTTTATGAATGTTGTAAATTGTGCTGTTGTGCGTGCTTAGCTTTAACATTGTGAAGAGTGCCAAGAATGCAGCGTACCACAATCAACAAGTGATAATTGCTGTTTGTACTTTCATAACTTGTACTATCAAATTCCGTTTATTATGATGCCTTGTGTGCACTACTTTGCGTGCTGTTGTCATTTTGCATATCATCTTTGCTGCAAGTATAACTATCACTTTTACCTGCGTCAATTCTTGTGTGCTCTCCTGTGAATGATAACGACGACTCATGTCTGCTACACTTAAATTCTACACTCTTCAGTATTTCCATGATTGTAATGATGTCATTCATTGATGTTACGTTCACCGATTACATAGAGATATTCTGTTTGTTTACTTTGGTCGTAAAAGGTTTCATCAACAGCGACGATGAAGAAGAAGAAGAAGAAGAAGAAGAAGAAGAAGAAGAGAAGAGAGTATTTGAACCTTTGTTAATTTTTTGTGTAGTACATTGCTGATGACAGTCATTACTGTTATTTTTGTTGTTATTTCTTGTTAGTTTTGCAAAGATGTCATGTACACAAGTTTGATTAACTGTACATGCAGACACACCAATCTACACAATCTGATATTTATGCTCTAATAAATGAGAGTGTTGCCTGTTAGAACGTAAATTAGCAACGAGAAACTGCAATGTTTGTGGGAGCAATCCATCTGTACTACAAGAACGACTAGAATTAAATGTATTGCTTGACAGTTGCTTCGATATTTCTTATTTCAACATTGACATAGTTTTACGTGAATTTATTGTACTTTGTGCGACAGATTGTCAAGCTGCGCTGTATGCTGACACATTTGTATTTTGTTATTTGTGCCTGCTAGTACGTGCTTGCGCATTCTCGTTCATATTTACTACTCAGTTTGCATCAACGGCGGTAATTCCACGTTGCGTTGCTTATTTACTACTTGTTTACTCACATGCAGGAATACGAGTATCGTATTTACTGGAGTTGCAATGTGCTACATCTTCGTCCGTGTGCTATTTATTATCTTTCTCAGTGTTATCATGGCACTGTTCACTCACGTTAGTGAAGTTGCCTAGTAGAGTGTACGACTTGCCACTACCTTTTGCACCATACGCAATTACAGTGACAAAACGTTTGTCTGCACAAAACAACAATTATAAAATAAGTGGGAGTAGTTGCTCTGCGAAAATGCGCTTCTGCTGCTGCTGCTGCTGTTGCTTTTGTTATCATTATTATTACTTTTGCTTCTTTTTCTCTGCTTATGTGAATTGTGTTTTACTGCTTTGTTGTTAATTATTCGTATTATTTTTGCTGTGATAATTAGACAAGCAAATAGAGCTATCAGTTTATTTTTGGCAAGATGTATTTGTAGATGTTGGTTTATACACTGCATTCAATATAAATGTGCGTACTCCCTTTGTAGGGACACGTACCTGTATTGATGCACTTGCCTCATTTACAAATGCGCTATACTCGTTATTCGATTGCATATCACGTCATACAGCATTTCACACGTTTTTCACTTGATCATTTTACAGACATACTTTTCTTGTCATACTAATATTATTATTACTATCATTTTTATCTTTCACAGCATTAAGTTTTTTAGTACTTTATCTAGATTTTGTTTGTTTGCGTAATTTTATATTTTGTTGAAGAATGTGCTAAAATGAACATGGAGGTCGAAGTCGAGCAACGACTTTGACGATATTTGTTGATTGTGCTGTCAACGATCAATTAGAATGATTAGTATTATTACTGTTGCTATTACTCTGTTGAATTTCTGACAATGTAGATTAATGATGAGAAGATGTTTCGCCTACTTGATCGGTTTACATTTACTTAGTGCTATTTCATTCGTGCTACATTTTCTGTCGCATTTGACTGACACAGGCATGGGCAACGGAGGCAATCAACTATCTGCATAATATGACACCTTATGCCTACAACTCAGCTCTTTCGTTTGTCAATAACTCATGTACTTTCTGATCTTTATTGCTAATTTTGCTAGTTTGTTTATACTTTGAAATCAAATAGGCATCTACACATTTCTGTCAAGTACGCAACATCTTATGCATTTCATTGTCAAGCAGTACAATATCTTGATCAATGCTCAATTGTGCGTTTTTCATTTTATCTAGTATACGTTTCGTGGCACAGCGAGTACGATTTTGCATTGCCTTTATACGTACAGCTTCACTTTACAAATTTGCTAATTTCTAATGCAACGAGTGTAACTGTTACTATGCGTCGTGTCTTATTGCATCACTTGCTCTCATCACCTGTTCACGCAAGACACGCTTTTCGTTTTCTACTTCATCGTCTAACTACTGTGCGCTGTTCCGTGCTGCAGCAAGCTACTGCCGCAGTGCATCAATGTACTTGGCGGTGTGCATCTTTTTGCTATTTGCACAAGCACTTTCGCCATAATCACTATCATTGTCACTACTACTCATACTACTACTGCCTTTACTTTCAGTTTTTACGCTAAATTTTCTTTTGTGATTGCCATCGTCATCGTCATCACTCTAGTCGCTCATTACTATGACACTTTTTGTATTATTCCGTTTATTTTTTATATGTGTTTATAGTTCAATGTTGCGAATTTACTGTGTTAACGAGCTATCACAGTGCTAAAGTACACTTTATTGTTTTTATTTTTGCGTTGTTTTCTTTTTATCTTTTGTGCTCACTGAACGTTGCAGAAAATAACGGTGTACCTCAACTGTGTCACCGTCTCTAAGCATCTCATCCGGTAGCACAACCTTGCCATTGGCGAATTGCAAAACATACTGCATTTTACAAGATTAACACCGTGTTTGCGGTGATGTTAACGATGACGACGACGATGATGATGATGATGATGATGTTGATGATAAAGTTGTTACTGTTGGTATGAGAGTATTTTTGATCACCTACTCAAGATCATGACCGTTTACAAGTGTTTATTACGGTTTTCGTATGTTGCGCTACACACGTAGCTTGAATTCGACATTGTCATTCTGCTCATTATTACTAGTGCAAATATTATACCTGCTATCATTTACACCACAATCTATAACATATATGTGTGCCATATCACTCTGTGAGTGTGGAATAGAGCTATTTACATATTACTACTTTTACGAAATTGTTGACATTTTTCTTCTTGTCATAGTGAAAGTATGTGTGTGTATAAATAGATAACTTTTTCTATCTGTTGTACAGATAAGAAATATAAAAAATCAGGAGATTATAGCGAATAGTGTGTATACCCTTGATCTATACAATTTTGTAATAAATATATGTGTATACTTCAAAAAAATATATAAACAAATAGGGAACAGAAATTGTAAGTATATGCATAATTACACCAAAACATTGCATGCCTACAGTATATTACTGACAGAATAACCCCTTCTGCAAAAAATCTACAAAAAGATTGAAAGAAGTTTTGAGGTAGTAGTAATAATATCAAACTCGGATATTAGTTATCAATATTAATATGATCATTGTATTGTACGTGGTGTATAATGTATAGTGTAAAAACAAAAGTGTGTAAAGATGTGATTACTTGTCTAAAAAAAGAAACAACATTTTTTATGCGATTATGATCAGCATACTATGCGTCATATTAGTTTTCTATTCGTAAAACGAAATATGCTTATTTTTGTCAACGCACATTTGTATTCATTTCCACAATTTTGACAAAAAGTTTTCTCTTTTACTATTGAACATACTTTATCAATTTTTAGGTTTTTCCATGGTGAATTGTATACACAAAGCATTTGATACGTTATAATTTGTTATGAGTAGAAGAAAAAAGGTCTAAAAAAAATGAAATATTGTAGCCATCTATACAAAAAAATATCAGTATTATCGTAATGAAAAGTGTTCATTTCAGCTAAAATAAAACAACACATTTGACAAACGTAATCATTTGTTGCACCGTATACTTGTTTTTTACAATTATGTTTGTACATTCACTGCACACTCAGAATATATGTATGTAGTAAGTATATAACAATTTTTGTTATTGTAATTATTGTTTTATAGACTAAATGTGTTTGTAATTGCGTGTATACGTTGTACATGTGTATATTTATGATAACATCTTCATGTTAGTGTCACATGCTGTAGCGGCAAAAGGATATAAAATATAACAAAAGAAATTTAGAAAAAGTGTGCGTGTCATTACACTTGTAATTAAGCAAACATTTATTTTTATTTATATAAGAATGTATTTATGTGTAAGTGTATGTTTTGAGAATTATTGCATTTTTTTAATCAGTTTGAAAATAAGCAAACTTAAAAGTAAAAAGCAAAAATCTATCATATAAGACTAAGTGGATCTATGAGATTTACGAGTATTCTTTATAAAAATTTCAATAAAGTTACGTCATTTGCAGAACGTAAAAAGCGAAATAATAATTAAGTATGTGTAATGAATGCAATACACACACAGAAAAAAAATGTGTACAGTGAAGTTTTAGGTCTATTCTTTTTGTTTACTTTACTCAAAATAGTAAATATAAAAAATTTTACACTCAACTTAGCAACATTTTACTTAGTTGCAAACGATATCTACAACTATTATTTCTTTTTTTTATTTATTACAAAAATTGTTGTTGATGCTAATCATAGCAAAGTTGACGAGTGTTATTATAACTGTTAGTGTTTGTGTGTGTATGTGTGAGCGTGTGTGTATACATGTGTAAGAATGATATATCTATGAAAGATGATAGAAAAAGCAGTTAGAAGTTTTCTTATCATCAAAAAAGTAATACTTCATCTAAAAGTTTTTTAAGAAAAAAATTTACACTAAAGATAAAAGGAGAAGGATAAAGCACGTGAAATAAGTATACATGAACGTAAAAGAAGTTAATCGAAAAAGTTAATTGAAAGCAAACAAAAAAATAAATGTTACACTATGACTTTTGTAGAATGTTATATAGTGACACATTGACGTTTGTGTGTGTATAGGTGTGTTGGGTGATGCCCTCCAAATTAAAAAATATTTACAAAGTCAATGTGCTGTTATGTTTTAGAGATATTATTTTTTTATTAATAATACAGCACACTTTACTTACTAACCTCACATGCATCTTCAGCACGCTACATCCAAATTCGACAGTGGAATTTAGCAAACAAGGTGCGAACAAGTTGTCGAAAGTCAACACTAACGTTGCTCTTGTAGAAAAATGTTAGCTTCTTCATGTTAAACTGATACACCGCTGTCACAATAGTAAGAGGCAGGTGCAATTACCGAACTGCGGCTTGACAAATGGGTATGGTATGTTGTGCGGCTTATGTCTGATGATGTTGCCAATTCTGCTGCTCATCGCTGCTGGCAGTTCGTAACACCATTGGTGTACCACTTCGACGACGTGTTGAGGCCGACATGAGATTTGTAATTACCATTGCCTCCGATGGAGCAAGTGATAATGACTCACACCGTGGCTAACATTATGCAGAAGCAGCGGAGCAGGACATGATGGATGGTGCCAAATCCATCACTTGTGTATATTATTACGAGAAACGAGAAAGACACTGTACCACCTGACCCAAATCAATGCCTCGGTCAGAGTCAAAGATGACGAAACATTTGACATTGTATGGAATATGCGAAAACACCGCTGCCTTTTGCCCGTAATGCCCTTCAATGACTATAATAAATTCTGGTAGACCATCCGTGTTATGATGACTTGTGCGGCGTGTAGCGTGATAACGTGTAATTTATGAATGCTACGCATGTGCAAGAGAGTGGGTAGACTTGATAGTATTACCTGCACCTTTTATGTACTCTTCCTACGTTGTATGCTTCGCTGTGCGAAGTGCATTTTTCATTGAAGTAGTGCTGTTTGTTTGCACATCCTCGTCATTGTTTGCTGCAATGTCAATCAAGGAGCAGTTATGATCATCACCTCGTACATTATCTTACGTACACGTACAGTCAGCAGAGTTGTGCTGTTCAAACGACTACAAGAGGCAATCATTCAATGAGCGTCGTGGGTCAAACAATCTTGGTAATTGTGGTTACTGCTGCTTTTCGCTTTGTGGTTTATTTGCTGTCTTATTATTACTGAATGCATGTGTGTTGTTATCATTTATACTAGCACTCTCATAGTTATCATCAACATCCACATTGTTATCATTATTATCACGAAAATCTTTATTCTCAAGGTGGTGGTGATGGTGAATGTTGGTGGTAGTAGTAGCATCTGTATTCATATTAGTAATCTTCTTATCCTCTTCAGCTACTTCTGTTGCTGTTGTTGTTGTTGCCGCATCAGCAGTAGTAGTAGTAACTACTTCAGGTGTATGAAACTACATTTGATTTGAATGTAACGGTAACTTACGTTGCTGTTTGATTTGTCGCACCAAGTGCTACATCGCCGTTGCAATGTTTCGTGTGGACGATTATGAAACCTGTGTGGTGGCATTGATGCAACTTGTTGATTGATTGTGTAATGAACGCAAATGTTCTTGAGGCGATGGTGCATTATGTGATTGATCGTCTGCATGAGTCAATTACTCATTTTCACTTGTAACTATTGTATTAGTTGTCTTGCACATTGATTTCTACACCTCACATACACTGCTGTTGTTATTGTTAATATTATTTATCCAATTATTTTCATTCATCCCACAAGACACATGATTTGTGCTTATATGGTTTGTCCTACAATTAGCAGCTAATTCATCATTGTTATCAACGTTGGCGTTATTATTTATTGTCTTTGAATAGTTGCACTCATTTTCGGCAACCATCGTAGTGTCAGTACTATTGTCAGTGAGTGTTAAAGAGCGCTGTGTGTTGTTGTAGTTGTTGTTGTTATTCTTATTAGTATTAGCAGCAGAAATAGTAACATCTACCATGTTTTACGTATTTTGACGTGTGACTTATGCATCGTTCGGTAGACCGAGTGAGGAGTAATGAGCCGCCTCCACGCTCGGGTCACATTGTTGAACGCTGTAGACGGCATCTCGATTCACAACCAGCGATGGACTACAGCTGTTGTAGTGTTTGGTAGAGACGGTCATACCCATCTGCGATGGTGTAATGGACATGCCATGAGAACACGACGTAAATGTCATGTACTCTTTCGAGTTACCACTCGATGGAGCGGCGTAGTACAGCTTTGTGGTGAGTTGATGATGGGGCGTCTTTTCCAGACACCGTCGTGGTGAGGGTGAAATCTACATTTACTCTTTTTTTACTTTACCCTTTGATGTTGTAGTTGTAGTAGTTACACTGTTATTATCATTACTAACGATATTATCCGTTGAGTTAGTTATTGTTGTATTGTTATTACTATTGTTATTAATCTTTTCATCATAATAAACGTAGCGACTACTACTTCTAGCTGCACATGGGGTGGTATCATCATTATTATAATTATTGTTGTTATTGTGAATATTATGTTGAGCAATTTGTACATTTTCATTCGTATCGATGTTACATTCTGCCTCATGTAAAACATTACGTGATTGTAGCTTGTCATTCATGGCGTGCACCATCTGTGAGTTTGTAACCTGTGGTTGACAAACCGAGGCACGATGGCGTTGTAGCCGTGAGTGCAATTCTTTGTTTCTGGTCAACTCAAAGGGTGTCATGGCGGCCTCTTTACGAGCCAAGTCAATAAACTGAACCCGGCATGGTTTGACACTTGGACCATAGACAGGTTCACCATAGGACGGTTGCAGCGTTAGCTTGGAGATGATGTTGTTGTGCTATTATGCATTGTACGTTCAATCATTTACATTCCTGTTGCTAGTATTTTGATTATTGTTGTTGCTTATACTGACATTATTATTAGCATGACAAATAACAAAATCACTACTATTGCTACTCATTCTCTTTGTCTTGTTTTTGTAATATTATTACATGAAGCTTGGTTGAGTTGGTGGCAGTAATGCAGAAGCTGGGTATTTAATCTACAGAGGTCTACGTTAATACGATGCAGGTCGTGCAGAGGAGTGTAAAGTGTATTTATTTTCTTGCTATTATTGCTGGAGATGCAGCATCGACTGGGAGTAACGTCTCACATCGGAGTTTGGTAATGAGGTTCAGTCCAACGCTGATATTGCGGATTAGGTAGAAGGTACTGGCAGTGCATCATCTTGCTGCAATTCCTGCTCCTCTTCTTCATGTGCGATATTGAGAGTGTTTGCTGCACTTATAGTTCTCTCCTTCATCATCATCATCATCATCGTCGTTGTAGTTGTTTCATTGTTTACATCATTAATATAATTTGTTGTATCTGCTTCAAAGGTATTATTAACTGGCACATTAACATTTTCATCAATACAGTCGACAGCCGCAGCACCTCTTGCTGCTGTTGTTGTTGTTGCCAATGTATTGTTATTATTATTAATAGTAGTAGTAGCAATTTTACTGGGAACATAATATGGCATTTGATAATAATTATAATACTACTACGGGTAGTATGGGTACATTGCACTGGTGGTGTAATCTTATGGTGTTAACGACAACTATTATCCAGTAGATGTTATTGCTGCTGCTGCATCTACATCTGCATCTGTATCTGTTGCTGCCGCCATCTCACGATAGTATTGCGATGAACCTAATTCTCAGTTAGCAAAGTATGGTGAGTGTGTTTGCGATTCCATTGTAATGTTATCTTGATTATTTTCATTACTTGCCTGCTGTTCCACAATTGTAGCGCAGTTTTGCGGATGGGCTTCTGTTTCTCGTAACGAGGTGCTTAAACCCAGTAGAGGAAACGCATTGCGTGATAATGAGGTAGATAGAGATG
Organism: Blastocrithidia nonstop; assembly: GCA_028554745.1. Classification (NCBI taxonomy): domain Eukaryota; phylum Euglenozoa; class Kinetoplastea; order Trypanosomatida; family Trypanosomatidae; genus Blastocrithidia; species Blastocrithidia nonstop. Next base: position 214,282 of record JAQOTN010000004.1, read on the forward strand.
TTTTTTCTACACATAAGGGTATTTTGCTGTTATTTGCTAAATTTGATGAACTGTAATAAAGCAATGATGGATAGCTCATTGCTGCTGATGCTGATGTTGTGGTGGTGGTGCTCCTTCTACTTTGATTTTGTAATAATAAATGACGTTGTGATGAAGCAGGTGCATCAGACATGTGTATACTCTCATCGTTGCTATTAATATTAGTAAAGTTTAATTTGTCATGTACATTGATTTGCCGCTATACATTACTTTGTTATTTCAATTCGTTATTAGTTGCATTGCTGTATTGTGTGTAGTATTATTGTCTGTGTTGCATGGTATTATCTGTAGTGTTAGTCAATGAAATTTGACTACCCTCAGCGCATTTACTATTGTGCAACACTCCAGCTTTGCTGGATAAAAGAGGAAAATTTGCGTAGTACATTTTGCCCTTGTGATTCATTTGTTGTATGTCAATAAGGTGTTTTTGTAGTGTATACACGGTTAATGTATGCAAAACAAGCAAATAAGATGTTACAGAAAGGCAAAGAAGAAAGGAAAAAAAAGATAATCAATCTTGCAAAGAGATGTATAACTTTAATTTCACACAAAGTCTACAAAAAGATGTAGCAAACAACAAAAACTAAAATAATGTGCTTGATAAGATAAAGTAGTGATAGTAAGTATAAGTAACACAATTGCTATCAACACCAGAACTAGCACTGCTGCTATTGACACTACAAATAAAGAATTAGGAAATGAGAAGAGGAAATACAAATGTGACTAAAGTATCTATGGCTAAGAAAAAAATTAGAATTAGGAAAAGATGAAATACGAGAATAATTGTGTTATTAGAGCAAATAGAAAATAAATTTATGAAATGCAAACGATGCGGTTTATTCTTCTTTTCGTCTATTTTATGCTTGTGTTGTATTTTTTTTTGTATAATCAGTCAAATGTTGTTGAGAAGCTTAATAGCTTGTGTAACAAGTGTACTACTTATCGTAAAAATAAACAAAAATATCTTTTTAAGTTAATTCGAAAATATGAATACAAATAATACTTTTCAATCGATATAAAATAAAAACAATGAATAACATGTAGTACAAAATAAAATCATATAGTGCGGAAAATTACATAATTTTTTTTCTCATTAACAAAAAACAACATTTTAATTTTTTTTTTAATAATTAAAATTGATCAGTACTATATTAATATGTTGCATAATAAACATTTTTAGAAGAAAAATTGATTATTGACAACTACAATAATTTACTTCAGCTAATTATATTTCAGTACTTATAAAATGTATTGTTAACAGGGATGTACTAGCTTACTACTATTGTATTTTAACAAAGCTGATCCCTATTATGAAGTTACACTTTTTTCCAATTATAACAAAAAATAAATAAATCAATATTATGCGTTCATCACTTATTAACAACTATTACAAAAACTTATGTATATACTATTTAAATATTTATATTTGCTAATTATATTTTCATACCAATTATTTTTTAATTTAATTTATAATTATTTATCTTCTTACTCTTCTTCATTAGCAGTATCTACACGAACGCGCTTCGTCACAGGTGAGCCGTCTGCTTTCACACGACGTGTATTTGCAAAGTCAAGAGGCTAAGCCAATACTCTCAATATCTTCTCGTATATCATATTGGCTTCTTGTGGCGCTTGCTAATCTTCGAAATATTTATCCATTGCCGTTATGATCGATGTTATTAGATATGATTGTGACAGTGATGGTGGTGCACCACACAGTACAGTAATTTTACGATTACTCACCGCTACCGTGGCAGAAAAACGGGCTGTAATGTGCTTGCCTCCTTTGGTGCGCAACACCGGAAGACGATCCACCACACCTTGCTTTGTTAAAACATGTAAACCCATCTTGGCCTTGAGTGGATTGCCTAGCTGACGAGCAAAGTGAAATGGAAAGCAGAAACACGTGTTATCGATCGTCTTCAGTGTTGCATTGGCCTGTTCTAATCGCGCATCATTGTAGTAGTCTGCTGTGGTGCGACGGTACAGCGTCACCGCATCTTGCGTAGGCACTAGTCGGTACGTTTTGTTATTCGTGAAGGCAATGTCTACGTTTCAGACTTGATTTTCACCAATACTGCACTACTACACCTACTGGTGTGGGTCTTCGTGAATTATTCGTCGTCCAATAATGCAATCGATGCCATCTTGCACCCAACGCTTAGTGCGATGCGATAGTACGCCTTCTACGGCTTAGACACCGAAGTAGTTTCCTACCATTGCTACAAATTAGGTAATGTCATTGTTTACTGCACCCGGTTTTAACAAGTGTATCATTCCAGAGAGTGCCACACTAGCCGCCTTGATGGTGTTACTTACATCTTTGCTAATGTTATTATTATTGTTGGTGTCATTAACACTATACGCTGTAGTAGTAGTAGTAGTAGTAGTATTAGCATTAGAATTTACAGACTTGGCGTTAGAAATAATTATCGTGCGTGCTGCACTTACCGGGTAGCCGTCCAAGTGTGCACCCAAATGAATCTTGACCACGTCATTAACTTTCAACACATAACTCTCTTCCTATCGAAACGGTGCATAATTGCACAACACATCATTTACAGAAATGTTAGTAGGATAACAGATTCCACGAGGCAGCATTTTCTTCTTTGCCTTACCCTGATTATCACTACCAAGATTACTGTTGCCCTTGCTAGCACCAGCATTACCTTTTGTGTTGTTACCACGTACACTTGATGTAGAAGTGCCACTTCTGCCATGCCGAACAGAATAACTTCGCATATTTAACACAGACGTCTTGAACATCGATGACTGTGATTGGGATCGACTGTCATTACATGGTAATGCATTTGCATTCACTTCATTACTCTTGTGATCACTGTCATTGGCCTCTTGCCTTTCATCTGTAACTTGTGCCTTTGTGAAAATGCCATGAAGTCGCTAGAGTAACTAGCTATCTCCTTTCACACATAATGCAGCCACATTGACACCTGATACACATGCACTGCACAACAAGTCTAACACCTCATCCACAATACGTCCCACAGCCTTGTACTTGGTCATGACATCGGGCCGAGTAATAATCTACATTTCATTTTCACTTGGCTACATCTCCTCATCTAATTAGGCTTCCATGGCCGCAAGACGATGACGAAGCAGCGAAGCAGAGCGCCTTTGTTGAACAGCAGCAGCGGCAGCAGCAGCAGCATTAGTCTTTTCTGTAGCTACTGATGCTTGTGCAGATCACTTTGTGCGCTTATTCTCTTGTTTTACTGTACTCTTTGCATCTACCTTTGTTTTGACTAATGTTGACGGTGATTTTGATGATGATGATGATTATTATTACTACTGTAAATCAAAATTTTGTTTTACAATACTTGTTGCACCGTTGGCGTTGCTTGTTGCAGCATTCTTTTCAGCATCAGTAAGTGAGGCACGTTTGCGTGCGTTGGGTAATAATGTCAACATGCGACGTTGCAATTCATCTGACATCTTTTACATTTTATTTTCTATCTTTTCATTTGTGAGTGAAATGTTATCTTTGTGTGCACCGCTTTTATTTGTACGGTGATGAGCATTATTATCATCACCTGTCTTTTTGTTTGTTACAGCCTTATGTAGCTCAATACTTTTCTTCAAGGCATGTAAAGAGGCTGAGCGTTCTCTCTTTATACGTACCGTAGGACGTTTACTCTTGCTACGACTAGCACTATAACCTCTGCCCATTATTGACGCTTTATCGTATTGGTCTTTGTATTTAAATGTATTATATGTGTGTGATTGTGTTTATATGTGTAATAAAAAACTATACTAACAAATTATCTACAATGAGCACAATCAATATAAACAATTACACAAAAAAAATATATAATCTAAATAGTAGTTGTAAAAAGTATATTATTTACTAATACTTCACATATGTTTTGACGCAAATACACAAATGCAAAAGTTATAATGTTAAAATCACCTAACACAAATACCCTCTTAACATTGCTTTCTTATCAAGAAAATAAGAAGACGATTACTGTCTGAAGCTTGTACACATTACAAACGTAGACGTGATAAAATTTACATTTAATTGTTGTTATTATATGTTGTTGGTGTTTTTGATATTATTTATGTATAGGTATGAAAGTAAATTCCAATAATATATACAGTATTGTTCTAAGTATGTGTGACGTGATTAATTTTAACGAGATTTTTTTTTTTTTTAGCGATGGCATCCTTGTCAAACAACGCACATACAATAACAAAGGAAAAATATAATAACATATTTTGTCGCAAAATAAACAAAGTGACATTTGTGTGGAAAAAAAAAAAGGCAAAACGGAAATAAATTTATAATCATAATCGAAAACTGCCCTCTAATAACTGTATGTATGTATGTATATTTTTTTATTCAGTATCATAAATTTATATTTTGACATTTCAAAAATTTTTTTTTAAAAAAAATTTAATTTTTTTAAGAAAAGTTTTTTTTACTTAAAACTATTTAATTATCTTTTTTTCCCGTAATTTACTTTACTTACTTTACGCCTTGTTCGACTCCATTTGCCTTCGCAACTCTTCAAGCTGCTTCTCTAGCTCCTTCAGACGCTCTTGCTAAGCATTATTGTTACTTCCTGCTGCTTGTTGAGTCTGCGGAGGTGATGTTGGCGCAATTGTTGACGAAGGTGTCGGCGGAGGAGGTGGTGGTGTACGAGGAGGTTGTGTAGTAGGTTGTGCTCGATAATTGTACACTGGGGTGTACTTGTAATGCGGCTTATGTTGGTGCTGATTTGATGCTGCTGGCTGCTGCGTCTCGTAAACATCATGATTGTAAACTTCACCCTCAAGAGGCATGACGTGGAAGAAGGAAATATCGTGTACCTACGTAGCCCCACCTGTCTCTGCGGTTACACCAAGATGGTATATATTGTTACGATCCACTCCTGGAATAGGAACGATGGGCAGGTCAAAGCACAATTTTTCGTTATTCTCGTTATCACGTGACAGGAAGAGTTGAACGTGGCCATGGTCATACCGAAAGCGTGCGGTTGCCACGTGGTCACCGTTGGCATTACGAAAATCAAAGGCACACATTGCCAGATACTCACCACGAAAGTCACGTTGTGGGCTAAATACCTTATTGGGGTTACTACCATCATTCACAATAATCCCTACTTTTGGGTTATCACGCATGTAATCGTTATCAAAGACATCAAACATAATCCCCAAGCCAGTAAACTTCATTGGGTGGCCAAACAAGGGGCCAACGTCTTGTGGAATCTGGCTGACCATTCACAGCGCAAAACCTTCACCGCCACCAGCAAACGGCTTCACCACACGAAACCCAACGACAATCTCAAACGCATCCAGGTCTAACGGCTATACATTTCAGAACTGGCCCTTTTGCTACTTGGTCTATGCCGTGAGACGAACATAATTGTCCGTCACGACCGTTGAACCTGCTGACATCCAGAATGGAATTTAGCCATCACCGTAGTACGACTGCAGCAGCGGTGGAGTAAACGAGTGGTGCTCAATCACTGAGTGCACCACACGTTGCCGTTCTTTTTCTGTCATGAAGTAATTTGCACTCACAGTTGTTAACTGACTTGACAAGATGCATGCTGCACAAACCATTAATAGCACCGTCAAGTGCATCATGGTACAATGACGAGCGTGCATTAACATAAACTCTCTTTTTTTTTCTTTGTTGTGCTTTATTAGCTAATAAGCAATATAATTGTAAAAGAAAAAAATAAATTTGTACGTATATAAGTGTGTATCTGTGTGTATGTGTCAAATTGGAAGAACGCTTACTGCAGTGAAAAAGAGAAAGAAACGATTTTATTGGAAATAAAGAAATTAGTACAATATAATAATAATGAATTGCAGTAGTCTACCGTAAGTTTGATGTATTGTGTAAATCAACACTTTTGACAACAATAATTTATTTGACACAATTGCTTTTCTGATTAATGAAAGCAGCACACTTACTTTTTACAGACATCAACGCAGATTTTTACACGTAATAATATTAATGAGGACAAAACAAAACATGGTAAATAACATCTCACAACACGTTTATATACATGATTAGCAAACAATTGATTACAAAAGCAAGCAGCACCTTTTTGTGCTTGAAGTTGCCTAGTCGTTTAGTGTCATAACACTGATAAACATATAATTTCTTCGGGGTTTTCCATTAAAAATCACACTCTTTTTTAATACACTTTTCTTTGGTAATATATATTAAATGTTTATTTAAGAAAATAGCAATAATTACGTACTTAAAAACATCTACATGTTTATTTGACTTTTTTTTTGAAGGCAACATTATTGTCCATACTGTTACTGCTGTCAAGAAATGCATTAGAAAAAAAGAGTTATTTCAGCGTCAATACAATTGACAATATTGACGGAAAATACTTATACTCTAAATAATTAATTCAATGTTAATACTTTACAAATCGAAATTTATGTACATTATCACAAAATTCGTACGTTAAGTGAGTTATTGAGGGGGTAATTTAATCTTAAACAAGAAAAAAAGGTATTTGTAATAAAGTAATATAGGTGTTGCAAATACTGCTGTAAAGGTTAATTGACTTAAAGTATTGCACCATCAATTATTTTCAAATGACATTACGTTTATTTTTTATGCGACTTTGCCGCCCGCTTTACACGAAACCGCGCAATCTCCCGTTGAAGCTTAGTGTCAATCTCAATTGCCTCATTGATGGCTTCACCGGAAATCGGGTCTACGTGTCCTACGGAGTCGACCACATTCATCAGAGCATCATACTCAAAGCGATGGCCATTCTTTAGTGTAACCGGTTCACGCATCACTTTGCCTGTCAACTGGCAACGATAAGACTCAGGGTATTTCAGCAAACTACCAGTCGAGTGAGACGATTTCTTACCATTCTTATCATCAATTTCATGTGATGCACTAGTCTACTTGGCGTTACTACCACTACTTTTATCATTTAGCTTATTACTGTTTGCATTTACATTTACGTTAGATGTATTTGTAGGCGATGCGCCAAATATGTTGTGGAAGCGTGGCTCATTACTTATACCCATGATGCTTAACGGAGGAGGAGGATGAGAAGTAGATGAGGAGGAGGAATATGATGAGTCTTGTAGGAGTGGCACATGAGCGGAGTTGTACTCGTAATTATTATTTTCGGTGTTGTACCAAAATATATTATTGAGCCACATCTCGCTTAAAATCTCACCAATGGCAAGTTGCATGACGGCTGTTTGCAGTGCACTTAGCTGATTCTACAAGTTCTCAAAGAGCACAAACATTTACGTGTTTGCCTCAAGCTATTGTTCTTCGTATGCAAATTTGCTGTGCACAAGTTACGAGGTGGCGTTTGCGGCACCACGAAAGACGGACTATAATTTGTTGAAGCACAGTGCAAAGGCACCTGCGGCGGTGCACTAGACATTGGCACGTAGCTTGGTGGTATCCGTGGCAATGACATTGACCAGTGTGGAGCACTCTGCTGCCAGGTTAACCGGTTGCACCCGCTCCATGGCGTTAACGTTGCACAGGCAGTCTACCGTGATGACCATGATGAGAAGTCCAATATACTCTTTACGAATGATCGGCTACAGTCGTGAGACGAAATGGGTGAGGTTTAGTAACGCAGTTTGTAACTCGTGAGATAATTGCGTTGGCAATGCGCCATGGTAGAGTGCAAAACGAACAAACCGTAAAACCAGCAGTGAGGTGTTGACACACTACATATTTTCACCAACATGATTGTGTGGATCAGATAAACTTGTGTTGTTGTTGTTGTTGTTATTGTTATTACTAGTAGCAGCATTACTTCCACTTGCTGTCGCTTCTTGCTGTGGCTGCTGCTGCTGATGCTGGTCTTGATAGTGTTCGTTTCCTTCGCGTACAGCTCTATTTCACATTTGCAAAGAGGCTAAAACAAATGGAATGAGTGCGGTGGCTATGCATTTTTGTGCGTGATCACGCATCAATGTTTGCATTCGCAAAACGCTTGTAAAATTTTCACAGAACTAGGCCAAGTTTTGTGTTAAGGTCTGGAAATAGCGCAATAATACAGATCAGTAGTGTAACTCTTTCAGTTGGTTCTATGTCAGAGGGCTGTACATTTCTGTAATCTGTGAGGCTACCCCAAATGCTCCTATCCCACCAGAATTATTTGCTGATGATGATAATGATGATTTTGATTAAGTTGCGGGTAATGCGTGATGGGCACATTTCACCGACAGCGCTCACCGCTCTGTAATCTCGTTTGTAATGGTGAGTATGATCTTTTCACGTTACAATATGTCCATTAGTGTTCGTAGGTGTTGCAAAAACGCTGTGGCCTATGTGTCCTACCGAGCCGTGCCATCTTAGGAAGCCTCAAAGTAGCTGAGTGGCGTGGTAAGTTCATACATGCAACGCATTACCGCAATAAGTAGTGGCCATTCATTATCTCGTTGGGTGAAAATGCCAAGCAGTAGATGAAGCAGACGTCGTTCATCATTGTTGCACAACTGACAAAGTAAATCACCCGCCTTGAGACGAGTGTAACCGGTACAGCGAAAAAGTAAAACAGTAAGCATAATTCGGTGCGAGAGAAGATCATCGTTGTCACTGTCATCATTATTGCCTCTTGCGTTACTTTTACATTAGTTACTTGTGTTAACAGCAGCTTGACATTCAAGCAACGCCTCAAACGAATGACCTAGTTGATCTACCGTGTTGAACAACTGGCCTTGACGAAAGGACTCATTGGGGTAAGAAGATAAGTGGTAAAGAGCCTCAATCGTCATGAGACGTACATTGACATTAGCTATCGTGTTGTTTGCAATTGCAATGAGATGACGTAGTAACTGATCTCGTGTTCCACTCTACGCTCGATTTTACACAAGTGTAGCAACTAGTGCAGCGTCATCGCGAAGTGCTAATGTGAGTGATGTCAGTGTTGTGGCTGACACACTTTCAATTAATTGTGAAAGGAAGGCCTGAATAGACGGATGTGATGACATTGTGTGAATCTTTTTCTTTATTCTGAATATTTATATTGCTTTCCCTAGCTTTAAACGTTGCAAACAAAACTAATCCTCTTCTTACTTTTTGTATGCTTGTATGCTTATGTAAAAATTATGATAATAATACTTATGATTTAATAATATGAAATGAAAAAATTATTGACAAGCAAGAAAAGAGAAAAAGTTAATTCAAATTATATAATCAAATAAAGATTGCAGCAAAAAAAACAATATTGTACTAATAATGAGTTGGTTAATATGATACCAGAAAATACACATATTCTGCATATGTATGTAAAATGGAAGATAGTTTACACGCAAATGTTACAATTAAATTTATGAAGTCATATTATATTAAAACACACACAATTTTGTTACACGACCGAGATCAACAATGTACACCGTTAACACTTCTGTTAACCTAATAATTATGAAATTAAGAGTAAAAAATGCCGCAAATGTAAAGTTTGTATGTAATATTCTGTTATGTAAAAAAAATCAAGCAAATTTTTATATAACATATGATGCATTTACTTATCATATTTTTGGCATACTTATGTAAAAAAACACGAAAACATTAAATATATATGTATATAATATGTATATAATGTTATCAAAAGTAATTTAAATGCATGCTACATAAATTTATTTTATTACTGTTGTGTTTTTTAACTTTGCGGTTTAGTCGATGATGTGCCCGGTGTAATTCGATTGAGCGGCCCAGCCGGGTCTAGTGTACGTGCGCCTGGAATCACATTATACGATGCACCATCTCCATTAGCATTTGCCTATCTGTAAGATTGCGGTAGTGAAAGTACATTTGCTGGCTCATTATATATGTCTAGTTGTTCATACAAAGCGTCCTTCTTTGTACTACGTATTTGATGATTACGATCATTTCGATTATTGCTTGTCACTGTATCGGCAAGAGATGGGGCCACAGCAATTGGGGCCTTACCTTCTTTTCCACCTGCTATGTCTGTATTCAATTCATCATAGTTATTCTATTTTCCTTGTGCTAGTGTTACTGTGGTGGTTGGTGTTGCTATTTACACCGATACACTGTGGTGTGTGCCATTCGCCACATCCGCCGCGGCGTGCAGTTGGTGTTGTATGAGTACCTGTACACTGGATCAGAATCGAGCCTAGTGCGTTTCCTCGCTGGCTCGACGTGCTGGAATGGGCAGCATTCACTCCAAGAACGAACCATCACCAAAGGCATGACGTAAATTGCCTCACACAAACCGCTGTGGTGCTGGTAGGGCGTCCTACGCAAAGAGTGGGCGGTAAATGCCTGAAAACGTAAATCTGCGAACGTACTGCTATGCAAGTTAGCGATCCTCACGGTTAAGCTGCATCACGGTGGTCTCACCACGTCCAAGGGTTAAGAAGGCTTGTGTGGTAAATGGGATAAGCATAATACTAAATGCCGCAACAAAGGCAAAGGAGAAGAAAAACGAAGAGTTACTGTCACGGGCTGTGTAGAAAAACGCCCAGTGTGCACTCACCGCAATCACACACGCCAGACCACTTAGTACACAACTTAGTGTGGTGTAAATGAGAAAGAGTAAGTAAAATTTCTGATTAGCCACCCCAACACACTGTCCAAAGTACTCACAGTGGTGGTCCATTTCAAACACACACCGCTCACACGTGTTGCAGTGGTACGTCTACTGTAACTTGTACACATCACAAAACCGACACAGGTGTGTGCCACGTAGCAAAAACTACATTTACCGCTCCACACTGCTTCGATCTCCATTTAACGCCACCAGTGCGTTATTCGCTAACTGACCAACCGATAAAATTTACAGCCCAAGTTGCTCCTTACGGCGACGACGTTACTGCATACGAGCAGGAAAGTGCATGGGCAGTCGTCGATCATCTTCCATGTCCGTATTCACATTTACATAGTTATTGTTACTATTGTTATCTACCGCGTAGAGTGAATCGTGTGCATTGTTCATGTTTGGCATCATGGTATGAGATGCATTACCACTTAGAAAAGTGTCTGCAGTAGACGATGCATGTGTGTTACTAATGGCATTGTGATTGCCTGTGTGAGAAAAGTTATTGTGCCCAGCTGCATTAGACAATGAAGGACTATTATTGGAAGTTGCATAACTTGATTCATCACGTACGCCAGATGAAGTTGCCGTAGTGGTATTCGTGGTGAGACGTTCTGCCAACGCTGCGGAAAGAGCGGCATTGGCGCTAATATACTTATCATTATCATTCAATAAGTATGCATCCTTTGTGATGTTAGTGTTTATTGCAGTGCCATCATTATTTGCATTCGTTGTGTTATTTTAATTTATTATTGAGTGCCCAGGCAATGGTACTGGTGATTGTTGTGGCGCTGCTTACTTGTTACTCTTGCCATGTTTTGCATGCCGATTTTCATTCTCAATCACATTTGCTAGCACGTCCTTCACAAAGGATTACACTCGATTCTTGGCTAATCACGGTGGTAGTGGTCCAGGGTCTACGTAACTGGCAATAGCCAAATTAATATACGTCAACGTGAGGCAGATAAGAAATGCCACACTCATCACTACACCTCAAAATGGTGAGTTCTTCACGATTGCCACAAAGGCATTGGTGAATGTGATATACGACAGCACGGAGATGGTAGCTAACGCGAGAACAATTCCCGCTCACCGTGAGAAGCGAAGTACACTCATGACTTTAGCAATTATGCGTATATGTGTGTTTGTGTGTGTAAAAAAAAAGAGCTTGAGAAGATAATGATGTGTAGGAAAAAATTTTGTAAGAATAATGTGCAAGCTTTTATATCAACGAACTTCCTTGTTATAAATAAGATCAACATAAATATAAAAATAAAAATTCAAGTACATCTACAAACCATATTCATAGACAGGCATACGTAAATTTATTTGATTAATTACAAAAAATATTTTCCAACAAATAATATGTATTATAATCAAGTAATAAATAAAAATTAGTTTTATTGAACAAAATTACACAATTTATAATTAATATATTTTATTAATTTAATTTATTAAGTTTGTCATGGCAGACTTCACGACACTTTTCCTTATTTCATAGTTAACTACGTGTGCTTAACGCGTAATGCAACCAATTCATTTACTGTTTTGGCCGCCTCAGCGACAAAGTTAACGTGAGCTGATGCACTGCCTTGCACTAAGCCTTGGTCTAAACATTGATGATGCATTGATGTTAATAAATGTAATAGTAACTAGTTAAACATCATTGTATCACATTGTTGTTGTGATGATTGTTGCACGTGTTGGCATTACTGTAGTATGATTCGTTGCAACTCTGCTCATGCATTTTGTCGCATAACCGGAGAGCACAATAACGTAGTGTCATTATCATGAAGTAGCTCATTGTCAATGTCATCGCTATCATCATCGCTATCATCATCACCATCATTATTTATAGTGTCATTATTTTCACTCATTTTGTAATGTAATTTGGATTAGTTATTGAGTTTATTGCCATTACGTGCCGCTTCGGTTTGTAGCAGTAATTATTGATATTTACCTTATTCCGAGTCATTGAGGTCATCGTATAAATAGGATGTATTATCATCTTCTTCATCATCACCATCATTATCATCATCATCATCATCATCATCGTCTTCTTCGTAGTCTTATGATAACCATGATTACTATGATTATGATTACTGATCACTATCTTCTTCATCTTCTCATTCCTCGCTGCCCTCATTACTGACGTTCTCGTCGTATTCGTTCTTACACTAAAGTTTGTTATTGACATTATCTTCTGTACTTGTTCGCCGTGTAAGCTTTAAAATACTCTTCTTGTGCAGCTTACTTTCACTCGTACTCTGCTCTACTTCAGACTGTGCGTATGCGTTAATCAATCCACTTTGTCACACGCTACAGAGTACATGTAATGTTTCATCAAATCATGTTTCGATTTGCATTTGGGTGGTGGTGCTAGTGGTAACAGTTGTGCTGCACACACACTACAACATTTTGACAATGGCCGTCACAAATAATGCGCGATCATATGAACGAAGATGTTGAAATAAGACATGTTTGTCATTGTTGTGCGTGTTTGCAACAGACTTGCACTGATCACACGGACTGTTCGCTTTGCTAGGGTTACTCTCCGCATGAATATTAATATTATTCTTGTCATCACCTATTGCAGGCATGCAGAGTTGCACATAATGCTCAAAGAAAGAGGTTAGTGTGTGTAATGAACTGAGTTGGTGCAGTGTGGTCGGTGCATCGGCAATAATACTCGTCAGAAGTACATTGGATAAGAGTAAACGAAACGCATTACGCTGACCTGGCCGATGAGTGGCTACGGTTAATATCTATGACAATATTTTTGACAACAACACTGAGGCTGATGGAATGACATGCGTTTACAAACTGTTAGTATGTCTACAGGTCAAATGGTAATGACGGAGTGTAATTTATGTGTGTTGTGTCATGTCTCAGTAGCATGTGATGATGTTTGTTAACAGAACTGGTACACCTGCCACCTCGCGAATACACAGAGATGCAGAACGCATTACCAAGACACACATTCGTAACACCAATTATGCAGGTGTACAACTCATCATATTTACATTTGCATCACTATCATTATTATCGCTAATAATATCTGTAATATTGTACTTATGAGCAGAGGTGCACATGCAGTTATTGTTTATGGGTATCGTGACTAAATTATCTGCAGATTGTGAGCAAAGTAAGGACAATGGTGTAAAGATAAACTCAAACGGAGCAGCATGCAGGAAGGCTTACAGCAGCGGTATCATTTACGCAAAGTAGTCTGTGGCACCGTTGATGATCAAAACGTACAAACTCGGTAGTAACGCTCACATGGACGTGTGAACTGCAACACTACGTGAAAGGAGCAGCACTGCTAATCGTAAGACACCATCAATAAACTCATAACTACTTTACGTTTGTTGTGAGAGCAGCGTGACGAGCATACTGCCAAGACGTTACTGAATACACATAAATACATCATTGATTACATCATTGTGAGTTAATGAGTGAGGCAACTACACGGATATGTTATTCAATGTAATGTTACTTAGAAGGTAGTCCATTCGTAAACATTTGGTAAGCTCAGATGCAGGAAGTGCCTTGATTACTGTGATAAATGTCTACAACAACTCATCTGCAGCACTCAGTGCCTCAACTAGTTCGTCGCTAGACACACAGGCACTATTATTGTTTGTTTGATAAGAAACATTTTTATTATCTTTTGCATTGCATCCAGCTTATAAATGATTATTGTTGTTATTGTTATTTATGTTGATGTCCATAAGGTGCTTTTGTAAAATGTCATGATAGGTTCGATTAAACTGTTCCACTAGCATCTCCGTCAACTGCACTGCCCATTGCAAAAGTGAATCCTTGTAAAGTGTGATCGTCTTTCGAAGTGTGTGTATAACACCATCGTTATTCGCCAATCGCATAATTCGGAAATATTGCCCTACCAGCGGTCCAACGTTGGGGGTAATGACTGGTCTAGCCAGCTCATGGCCAACCAAGGAGGCAAACACCCTACACGTCTACAACTGCACCGCTTCATCTGGGTCGTTGAGTAATGCCAGTGTGCAGCCAAGCACAAAACGAAAATGCTATTCGTTGCTTCAGTGAATAGCATTGGCGTAAGCAGAGAGCACCAACACGGCTCGTGCGCGTAAGATGCCAAGCCGTGCATTTTGAACGATCGACACAACAAATTTGTTAACAAATGACTACAAACGAGGCAAGATAAGACATGATTGATTGTTATCCTGATTGTTATAACGTTTTTTACTATTCTTTTTCTGCCGAACAAAAAGATTAAACTGTCTACAAATAATTTTCCTCAGTGTGAAAAGGCAATAGAGACACGCATCGACACAACGTGCTGCTGCTACTTTCATTAGCGCAGAAGGATGAGTTTGTGTTGGCAACGAATGATCATCGCAAACAGCACTAGTAGCATGATGAAAATCATCATCGGTGGCCTCAAGAGATAAAGGTAAGTGCATCTACATTTGCTGTTCTATGTAATTGTACAAGCACGTCAGTAAGTTACTTCATGCGTTTTCATTACTCTGTGTTGGTGCCACTAGTAGTGCAAGCATCAGGTTTGAGCTGTTTACTTTGGCGCTGTACAAATAACCAGTGGGACTGTGTTGACGCTGAATGTACTACTCTGGGTTGCTCTGCCACAACTCTATTTACTCATGTGAGATGCACAGCCTTGGTAAGATGAGACGTGTGAGCAGCTCCTCCATATTGGGTTGTATCAATTGAGAATAAAACACCTTGTCTTCTAACAGTGTAATACAGTTTTATATTGCCAAAATGTATGCCTTTGATGTGACGCAGTGTAATGTGCAATGCCAGCGTATAAGCTACAAGCAAATTGATGCATGCTGTAGTGCATACTGCTACTGCTGCACATGTTGACTTAAGCTGCTAACTTTGCGTTTAGCACGTGAAGCTGGCAAGACTAATTGTTGCATATACCGATTACTAAGTACAAGACATCATTTCAGAACTCGTCACATAGGGGAGTGCTGAAAAGACACAAAGTGTTACTGATAACTAATGTAATTATTTGCACAGCACTTAGCATTGTTGTTTTCACTTCCATCATCATCATTATTAGTACAACTACTTCTACACATAGTGGTACTATTAGATGTAGTAAACGGAGTATGCTCTAGTAATTGTAGTTGACGAAATGATCATGGAAGTAGGTAGATCAGTGCATTTTGTAATGGCCCACGTATGCAATGCTGCCAAAAGGTATCAAACAATGTGTTACTGTTCAACGCTTTAGGCAATCGAGCCACGCTGAGTGATCAGATGCACTTGAGTACAAGACGCATACAATGAGACGTTTACACTAAAATGGGTGACGACGATGATGCAGATAACACATTTTCTTACTACAAATTTAATGGAGTATCAATAGTAGTAGTAGAAATACTGTGTTTTGTAGGAATACTGTTTGTACTATTAAGTGAGGTGATTACAGACTTGACAGAGTTGCTTGTCCTTTACACTTACTGCTCATGTAAACACCTCAGTTCTTTTTCTCACAATTTTTGCAAAAACAAAGGTGACATAATCTGTAACAAAGATGGCAAATAGACAGCACAAAACAAATTGATGTCCGTCAAGTTAAACTGCTAAACTTTTTCATACGACTAACACACGTAACGTAAAATAGCTAGACAGTGTTTCAGTCGTTGCAGTGCCACTAAACGCAAGGCACAATGTTGTTGTTACTAACACTGCTAGCGTTACAATTGTTCATTTAGTGAAATGTGCGGCAAACACTCGTTAATGCACTAGGTGAGTTGGGTCAGTAGAGAAGTTCAGCGTTGTGGGTAATCGTATGCTATCAGGTCATCGGTGGCACTCAGTATCTGGCGTCGTACCTTGTCATGAAGATGAGGCTCAATTTGAATGCGTATTATACTTTGATGTATTTACTATCGTACTGTGCTGTTAATTTCTACTCGTCGGTTTCAATCACTTTTACTGATAATGTTACGAAAGTGAATAGCAGCGGCTAGTTGTATATGCAATAACATTTTTATTGACTACGACGATGGTGTTGCTACTGCTCCTGCACTCATTATCGTTTACAATGAAGACGTGGCAAATTGAAGTAAGTACACCAAAAACAATGGTTGTTCTTTGTACAATTCAGACAAGCGCTGCTCAGCAGCTTCGCGCTACAATTTTTGCTAGCTTAGTGTGTGCGCAAACACGTGGTATAGCTATTACATCTTTACCTTAGAATCTTTGTTTGATCTGTGCAATACTTTTATTGTAAAAGCTTGAAAAAACTTGGAAAAAATTGAAAGTAAAGAGAGAAGTAAGTACTGATATTAATACAGTATATTACAATACGTGTGCGTTTTTTGCAATCATTATTAACATTTACTATTTTGATTTTTGTTGTTTTGCACATTATCGTCACATCACAAATGAATACGTTTGTGTCTAAAAAAACTGTAAGCTTTGCCATCTTTGTTCATACTGTTTTAAAGGTAGATATTTACTTTAAAAAATGTGACGTAATAATTAAGATTTTATCAAATGTTATTATTTTCCGCTTGTGTAGTTAATATTAGAAAATACGCATGCGAGAGAGAAGAAAAAAAGGATGATCACGTTGTGGTGTAATGTTGCAAAAATAGATATGCACATATATATATATATATATATATTTATATTGCTCGAAATGACTATGTCAAGCACACAGTCTAAAAGGAACAGTATAAGGTGAAAAAACATTTATGCATAGAGTGAGAAAGAACAAAGTGATGAGCTTTATATAGAGAGAGTAGAGTAATGTTCAATATATTAATGAAGTTATAAAAAGCAAGAATAATTCTTACACTACTTATGTAAATAGTAGTTGTGCAAAATATATATGACATTCACTAGATTTTATTTAAAATTACACGGCACCCTTGTAGAACATTGGTCCAGGTGGAGGGTGTGTCTTTATTCAATGACGTGCAATTTCTTCTCGAGTCGCAATCCACACATTTGGTTTACTCTTGATGTACTATAAAAATTTCATTAACCCAGCACAACGAGCTGGTTTACCAATAATACGGCAGTGCAAGCCTACCGACATCATCTTTGGCTTTCCATTTTTGCCCTCTTCGTAAAGTACATCAAACTGATCCTTCGCGTAACGGAAGAATTGATCAGACTACGTGAAGCCGTTTTGACCGACATATTTCATGTCATTGACATCAAGTGTGTACGGGACAATAAGTTGATAGCGTGCATCCTTGTTGTAGTGTAATAACGGTTGTGTGTAATACGGGTAATCATCTGCGTAACTATCGGCGTCGTACAAAAAATGTTATGAAGAGGCACAAATCATGGCACTGTTGGGACTGTTACGACCAATGTAACAACCTACAGGAGGTCTACCACACAACTCAGCATGACTTTGTACCGCTTTGACAAGATATTACTTCTCGACTTGTGGTGGCATAAATTGATAGTTTATTCAGCGATCACCATGTGTGGCAATCTACCACTGAGCCTCGCACATTGCACGTACCGCCTATTTATTCAATCGTAATGCATGTGTAACGGCAAACACCGTCACCGGCATCGAATACTGTGTAAATAGCCGATGTAAACGTCAAAACCCGGCACGTGAGCCGTATTCAAACAAACTTTACACATCCGCACGTCGCATGCCTTGCACAGCGTCCGTGCCTACCAGATCCATCAAATAACGCTACGAGCACTCGTCTCCATTGAGCACACCCCGCTCACCACCTTCTTCGTAATTAATTACAAAGTTGATAGCAACATACGCCTAATGAGGCCAGTGCACCTACGGCAATGTAGCGCCGTAGCCTACAAGATCACGTTCATAGTGATAAACGTCAAGCATTTCTTTTTATGTGTGCGTGAAATTATATCAATACGTGTGTGTTTGCTTATGTTAAAGTGAAATGTAGCTAATAATTATAAACTTCGTTAATCAAGTGTATGAAAATTTATATTGTATGTTGTTTCCTAACAATAAACATGTGAGCATTTTATCAATTATAAAAGATTAGTTAACATCAATCAATATATTCTTAAAACAAGAAAAAAATTAGTTATTTCTTTATAAAAACATTCATAAGGACTAAGAAGGAAATATATGCAACGTACAAACTAAAAAACGTATAGAGAAATAGGGAGCGAACTAACTGTATAACGCAACAACAAATTATATACTAAGCTTATAATGTACACAAATCATTGGGTTTTTTTATTTTAATCATCACCCTTTGTTCATTTAATTTTATTACTATGTCATGTTATTTACCTGCTCTGACATTTCATTCAAACGCATCACATGCTTCGATAACTGTCGTAAATTTTCACCTAATGCACTGAACTAACCCTCAAGTACAGCAAAGTGCGCCTCTACATTTTCAAATGCTTTATCAGCAAACCCAGCCTCATTTGGCCACTCATTAGGATGCGTGTAGGATGCGTTGCCCTTTCGCATGCTATCAAAGGTTGTGTTGTTATTGTTATTACTACTAGTGTTAGCACTATTATTAATATTATCGGTGCCATTGGCATTTCCCTTTAATTGTCCTCTGGCATAAGTTGAGTTTCCACGTGGAGATGGACTTTTCTGCGCAGTCGATCCGTTTTGCGGTGAACGTGCACGAGACGGAAATGTGAATGGTAGATTACTCGTTGCATCGGCGATTGATCGAAGTGTATCATTTGCAGTCATGTTAGGATGTAGATACGGATTATCAGGACTACCACTATTAGTCTTTGCAGAATTTTTGTTATTATTATTATTATTATTTATTCAGCTATTTCCACCGTCATGAGAGTGCGCACTATTTGCAGAGTAACTACGTTCATCGTGGTGTTTGTTATTTTTGCTGAGTGTGCTGTTCATTGTCTGCGCGGTACTGGTTGCAGGCTAAAATACAGGTACACCATCTTACATATGTTGACCTTGTGGTGTTTACGTTGATAATGACGGTTGTGCACTCGCAAACATGTTGGTGATTAGTCCATGTTCTTCTTCTTTACCTCGTTTCAAGATACTGCACATTTTGTAAAAAACTTGTGTTTAGATTTAGGCAATGCGTCGAAGGTCACGCAGAAACTCTTCTTGGGTACTAGCTGGACCAAAGGCGTTCATTCTACCTGACGCAAACTCATTTTCTATCTGGTTGAGTTATTATTATACGTCGTTGAAGTCGGACTTCATTTTTTTAATTCAATGTTTGAAAAAATTTTTTGATTGCACTTCGACAGTATTTACTTTTTGTAAAACAAATTCTATAAATAACAGAGAAGATAAATGTTTGTTCTGACATGGTACAAGTTGCAACTAAATACAAAAACAGCACATACACATCTTTGTTTGTAAGTCAAAAGATTGTGTTATTATAGATTTGTGCTATAAATCCAAACGATTAATCATCTTGAAAAAAATAGCTATTTATACATACAAACATATATTATCACATTTCGTAATATCACTTCAAAGTAATTTTTATAAAATAAATTTTTGTATTATTAATAGTCGTAATAACGTGTGAATACACGAATAGACAAAGTATAGCACATTTTTTTTTTATGTGAAGAAAAAATGTAAATGTAAGTATAAGGTAAGAAAATCCTTTTAGTCAACAGGAATAAAGTCTATAAAATATGTGGTAACATCTCAAAATTAAAGTTTTTTAACTTAAATTTTCT
Source organism: Blastocrithidia nonstop (assembly GCA_028554745.1). Classification (NCBI taxonomy): domain Eukaryota; phylum Euglenozoa; class Kinetoplastea; order Trypanosomatida; family Trypanosomatidae; genus Blastocrithidia; species Blastocrithidia nonstop. The sequence goes on from JAQOTN010000004.1 coordinate 234,534, forward strand.
TTTTTGAGCGTATTAGTAAATAAAATGTAATCACGCACAATAGTTATGAATACATGATTGAAAAACACTAAAATATTATAATTATTATGTGATACACGTTATAATTCAATAGTATACCAAATTTTTCAGACTAGGAGAATAAAGAAACAAAAAAAAATTAGTCTTAGAATAATTTATAGATGCAAACATATTTTTTTCAGAAGTTCCAAATTGTAAATAAAAAATGTGTAGTTTGCAAGTAATACATTATTAATATTTATAATTCTGAGTGACATATAAAGAAAATTACACTACATATTTATACTTTTTATCTTACCATTTTTACAGATGTGAGCTTGCGAAAGAAGTTAGCGTGTTTAGTTCTTTTGTATAATAAATACACGATGGTGACTTTGCCCTTGCATTACAAGGCGATTTATTTATCTTTGACTGGACGTAACCATTTTGTTGCATCACTTTACGCCGCAAATCATATTGAGTATCATTGACATCGTCACAAATTATGATAATTGTTGAGTGAAATACTTTCATTGATACCTATTCCATTTTGATGAGCAAAGCACCCAGGGCTACTTCAGCGTATGACTTTGGCACAATACATATGTGATCAACAAACGTCACCATCTGCCGTTTATTCGTTCAACAATCACTAACTTCATGACGAAGACGCAACGTTGCAACGGGAAGTAAAGTTTGATATCTTACAACCGTTTTTTTCCTGTCTAATTCATAGCTGTAATCTTGTAAGGCAGGTGGTTGTAAATGAAGTTACAGCCCAGTGCATCGGTTCCATTATTACAGTATGCGTTATCGCTTATAGCTTAGTTTAGGTGGGTCAGTGTTAACGTAAACAACAATGTGCATACTAACTGGATCATATCGCGCAAAATCGTTGATTTTCAAGTTATCATGATGGCACTTGTGCTATTATTTGTTTTGCATCGTCTAAAGATTTTCATCTCCTTTGTTGGTCATTTGTGTTGTGTGTGTTGACTGTTTTAGTTAAGTATTGAGTGGAACCTTGTTATGATTTTTACAGTTTAGTTGATGCACAGTGTGGCGCAAATGCTTTACATGTGTAAAAATGGGTATTGCGGTGCCAACTACTGTTTTTGTCAGCAAGTGAGGTAGTTTGCTCTTGTCCATTTGCTAAACTTATCCTTGTGTTAGTACTTGTTTTCTCTCATACTTCTACGTATTTTGTTATTTCTTCGCTGAGTATGTCCATGATAGTTGTTGCATTGATGAGGGTGAAGGTGGTGCTGCTGATGGTGCCAATTATTGCTTTACATGTTATTATTATTGTGACGTTTGCATTTTCTGTGTAGTTTTATTACCTTACACTAAAATTAATTTGTCTTTGATAGATAAAATATAGTTTACACTTATGTTTGTCTTCTACAAAAATGTTTTTGAAGTATTCACAAAAGCAACAATTAATAACAATAATGACAGAAGAATAGTAAGGAAGTATGTTTACAAAAGTATAAAGTGAGCAAGCACAAAATAGTTTTTTTAAACTAATACATTTACATAGTAGTTAATAACAAAAGGCAAAGTAGTAAATCAATCTATTTTCATTAGTACTAATTTATTTACTTTGCGCAGTAAATGTTACCACATGATAATTTTATTTATTTGAACCTTTTGGGGTGTCATCTTAGTTACTACAACTTTTCTGTTGCTGTACATAATAGTTGTCTAACTTCAAATAAGATATCAACGAGGATATCACTATTCCGATTGCGATGCTATGATTTGCACGATAGAATCAACTACCTTGACTCTAACTGAACAACTTGACAACAGCGGTAAGTACAATTCCAATGCTTGCAGTAGTACACCATCGCACATCATCTACAGAATTTATTCAAAGATAAAATCTGCTCATTAGGTAATCCATTTGTAATTTTGTCAAGTGTCCTCTTGTACTACACATGTCATTAATGGCAGTTGTAAATGGCAATTTGTCACGCAGATACGTCTTTTTTCTTTGCTCTTATGTTATTGTTGACAGTACAGGTTGACGAGTTACACTCTTGTCATCAGAGTAGTTATAATAATTTGATGCATCGTGCACAGTTGAGTGAGTTTGAATTCAAAGTACGCCATGGATGGGTAAGAAGTCCTGCGTCGTTTTCTACAACTCATTTACTCTGTGCAGGCCTAACATCTTCGCTCATCGCTACATGAACACCTATTCACGCACATGAAACTTCAAAAGCACCTTGTCATATCAACTTAATCGATTTCACAACTTCTGATGAACATATCCTTTGCGTTTTGCTCAATTGCACAGTGCACGCTCAGCTAATTAACGCTATCGGGCTATTTGCCGTTACAACGAGCACGGCTGAATAGCTTATATATCACATACCCCATTATAACAAACGCCACACACAATCCCAAATAATGATGTGTACGGCATCGTCAACGATAAATAATTTATATATTGCGTAAACGTACGTGCTTACGGTCTTAACTTTTTTCATTGATAGCCGCATCGATAAAACGTTGCCAATGCAAATCCGGTAAAAATGCTAACACGTGCACCACCTAAAGCGTAGCTCATCGATAACAAAAGTCACGGTCTGCTATATTTATTTTGATGTTTTGCTTCGTTAACGTCGTAGTCTAACAACGAAGCTTGTTCGATAAACATAAACAGTTAATTAGCTCTCATCACTACTATAGTTATGTTGTGTTTTTATCAGTAAACAATTATTATGTCTATCAAAATAAATTTTGTTAATTAAAGTTGTGAAAGTCAAGTATAATATGAAAATCGTCATACAACAAACAATTGACTTAGCAACATATACTGGTTTCACATGTACTACAAATAAAATCTAATATTACTTTACAGTAAAATATATAAATAATATGTAATTTGCAAAATAGATTACTTGATTACACTCACAAAAAATATCAATTCATATTGATCGGGAGGCTCGCAACTTTTACGTTACACACTTCCAAATCTAATTGATATACAGAATTACCGCATGTATACTTTTTACAAATTTACATAACATAAAATGCCATATAATTATAGTGTTTAGCGCAAAGAAAATAAGTCTATATAAGTGGATTAATAACTATATACTATCTGTCTTTATTCGTGCTTCACACATACAAAAAAAAAAGATTTAAGAAAAGCAGCTATCGATGAATGTATTGAATATACAATCACATTAATAATATACACGCAAGGTATGTAAATAAAATTTAAGAAAAAAAGTTGTTATTACTAATAAAGATATGCTTAACAACAACACACATTTATATTTATGCGTATATATGTATCAGTTTATGGAGGAAAATTCCTTTTTTTCAACGTCGAGAACATGTATAACGTTTTATTGATTATGAAAAAAAAAGTAAAAGTATTTACAAGAAAAAAATGGTATAGTACTATGAAGTAGAAAGCAAAGAATTTATTTTTGCTTACTAAAGGTAATTACAAATCTCTTTTTTCAAATAAATAAATAAATAAATAGATAAAAAAGCGATAATATACAAGATAGAAACACATCCACAAAAGACAAACTGGGGGAAAAAAACTAATAAATGAATAAATAAATTATAAATAGTTTCTAAAACGTAGATACAAAATGTACAGTGGAAATCCAAGAAAAAACTGAAAAACGAAAGAAATGGTCACACAATTGATTTGTGTAGAAAAAAGCAAACAACGAACAAAGTGTGTCATTGTATAAATGGCATCATCAATCAATACATGTCTGTTTGTGTTCTCGTATGCAAAGTGTTCTTATCTTTGGTCGACTTTACTTATTACAGTGCTTCGAAAAAACCGCAAGAAGAAATAATGCACAACAAAATTATTGTTATTATAATCAGTAATATATTTTGTACTGTTAACAACAGCTCTATTTCTATAACTAATCTCTTTCTTATAATTATTGTTCTTATTGTTGTTGCTGCTGAATTATTGTCATATCAACCTTTTGTAGCAGTGACTAGACCGTATGCAATGTCGAAGATGTTAATTGGTGCAACACATTCAATTCTCTTACTACATCACAAAGTTGCTCAAATCACATACCACCGTTTGCAAACTATGTGTGATGTGTATGACTGCCCTCTTCTACGAAAAAGAGTTCATCAGCAGAATAATGCGTGCTTAAGATAAACAACAGATAAAAAAATATAATGTCAGCATATCGTGAATTTTGTACTTCTCGCACAGTGATTTGCTGGTCGTGTTTGTTAACTGTTGATGTACACTACAAACTTTTTGCATCCACGTTTGTCGGCTGTGCTAATGTTTTGTTGCACCACCCGTTCACATTTGACATCAATGCACCTGCATTATTACCTTCTGTAAATGGCAAAGACAACGGCGGAAGTGATGAAGAGGTAGAGGACAAGGATTTATTTGTCATGTTTATTATCAACGAAATCACTGCCAACAACTAAAGTATTTCAGATTACATATTCTGCAAATACAGTAATCACTGCTTCAGTTTTTGTTGTACGATTATATTGTTTTCATAACTATTCGTACACTAATTAGTTTTACACATGTTGGTAGTTTTCTCATTACCTTTATCATTACATTCATCATTATCATGATGTTTTTTGTCATTGCAAATAATGTTATTTTCCTACTAATCATTGACATTATGTAGACTGCACTAATTATCTATAACAATTTTTCCTACAAGTAAAGTACAGTGATGAATGGCATTAACGGCAATGTACACTCATCTCAAATATGTCATAAAGTCAAAATTGTGCTTGGGCAAATTGTATTTTATAAGTATCTACCCGTTATTATCACTATCGTCATCATTATTGTACATCTATGCTAGCTTACTTTCACTTATTGTGAGCTATTCAACTAAAGCCGTGTCGTTTGCTATTTCAGTGCATTGAGTACTACTACTATTATTATTACTTCGCTCAATGTTTTACAAATAGTTTTGTATTCGCGTAGTCAACGACTAGAATTAAAGAAAAACTTCAACGAGTGATGCAGAGGTGGCGTCAACCAATTGTAACGTACGCGAGCGATCAGAAAGAGAGGCATATGGTTGTAGCACACAAAGGCCATCAACTATTTGTAAGGAATTAGCTAAAAATTTGCCACTCGTCGCATTAGTTTTGTTTGACTTATGTTGTGATATGCTTTTACTGTGTGGCACTCCATTATACACTTAGGACATGTAGAACGCATTTTGCTACACCTACGATTGTAGCGGTGTGGCAACAAACAAGTTTGACTCACTCACTTCCGTCAAGACATTAATCACATTGAGAAGACACGCATGCCGTGTTACATCTACCATCATCTGAGCAACCATGACATCTCACAATCACTTACACCTTGTGAAATCAATTTGCAGTGATTGAATCGCATTAAGCCTTTTGTTAGTGTGGCTGTTATCGTAACAAGAGCCATTGCTGGAAATGATATTTTTAGCACCAGCAGCACCATAAAATACCCGATGTAAATCTTAAACACGATTTCAGGTTGAAGAAAACGTGGGTATTGTTTCATACACCACATTTAGCTGAGACTGCAGCACGTAGATAAACTGTAATGGAGGAGTAGTAAGTGGATTGACTGGACAAAAAATAACTGAAAGTGTGTCTTGCACACTTTGTTACTCTTGTTTTGTTCTTTTAGACACATCATCATCATAACAATTACTATTATTAGTCGTATTAGCGCCAACTGTAGTATCTGCACTTTTACAGTTTCCTTGACTATTATTCTCATGTTTGAAATTGGATTCAGACAATGTGTACTTAGTGTTACTATCACTTTACAACATCAACACATCATTACACGTTTATGACAGTTAACGTAATGCAACCGATTGTGGTAACGACGATACAGTATATTTGTTGCCATCACGCATTAGTATTTGTAAAGCACGCAAAATGTTGTCAATGGCACTGTGAATTTACTTAACGGGGCTACTCATGGAAAGTGAATGAAAGGATGATGTGCTCGAGATTATGTTGTGTGTACGCTAAATAGAATGTTGATGTGCAAATGACGGTGAACGTGTAGAAATAATGTGATTACTCTTGACCTCAATAGTGTTCTGATTTATTTCATCAGCTGTCTCTTTGCCTTATGTGTTGCCTTCATCATTTTGTACTTATACGTTAGTCATAGTATCACCATTTGTGTTATACGTGGAATTTGTATTATTTTTGTAGTCTTTGTCTTTACTCTTTTCGCTATCATGTACACACTACCTACACTCCGTACTTATATTGTTATTACGATCATTACCTTACTTAAACTACATGAGATGCGTTTGTATGACCTATTGAATACGTGCAATACCACTAATTAATGCGGTATTTCGTTATAGTGATTGTCTATGATAGCGGTGTAGCATTTGCACCTATTTGTGATGCATTTCACTTTACCTGTGTCAGCACTGGGACAGTTTATGGATTTCCTCACGTGCGGCTGATTTTGCTCGCTCTTCACTTAGCAACCTAATGTTATTACTACTTATAATACTGCTATTGTTATTGTAATTATTGCATATATTGTTACTTGACTCGCCTTCTAAAACTTATGCACGTTATTTACTAGTTTGGATGTTATTCATACAATTATGATTTCGTTGCTTGTCTGACTTTCTTGGTGCATTTATTGACGTAAGTTTGTCATCAATTAACGGCAAGGTGTACCGACGAGATGATGGCTGCAGTGTGTCTTCCTCTTCCTCCTCATCATCATCTTCTTTATTATCATCAAGGTTAGTCTTAACTTTATTTGGTTATTATGGACTACGCGGTCTTGCCTTTTCTGTGAGAAAAGGTTGCACGTCATGCGTCGTTGGCTTTGCATTATTTTTCTTTCTTTTCATCAAGCATGCAATGGCAATACCCATGGACTTGCCCTAAGGACTTTGATATTGTCGCTAAACATTTGTACGCTACTCATTCGTCAGTGCAAAGAGTAGCTACGGAGAAGCGAGTAAATGAGATGAGAGCGTCTCATGCAATTTGGCAAAATCAGCCAATGGTATTTATGTTCGTTGTAAGTTGATTAACATATACTTCATTGCCTCTGCATTCTACCGGATTGAATCAATAGATGATAGAACATTAGGGGATAAGGAATTTGTTGCGTTATGTATTTGTAGTGATTATGAAAACAATTGTTTTTTGCTTTCTTTTTTCGTAAATTACATTTGTTGTTGTTTTTGTTATTGTGACGGTAATTCTTGAGGTGATAGAAGTGTTAATGAGGAGATAGAGTTTACTAATGCGACAGCCGGTAGACCATTAGTTACATTTGCAGCTGCATTGGTAGCGGTATTTTGTGTGTTTGTCAATACCGCATCGTAGTTGTGTTAACGTGGTTGTTGATGACTATAATTGTTTGATCGAGACGTGATGGTGTTTGTGGCAGTGGTAATACCATTTCATGCCGGTGCAGCCTTACTTGCAATGCGTGTCTTGGTATACGATTATGGAACTGGTTAGACCTATTCATCAACATTATTATTATTATTGTTATTGTTATAATTATTCATTTTAGCATCACTATTAGCGTTGTTCATTTGATTTTGTACATTTATTGTATTTGTGTTAGTGGAAGCAATAGTAGTAGTAGTAATAATATTAGTATTCGCTGCCGTTGTTACTGCTCTACGACCCATATTGACCTGTCGCTGTGGTGCCATGTTAATTTATTGTGCATAATGTGATGAGATTCGAATCGGAGGCATCTAGGCATAGGTAAAGATCGAAAGCAGCTTGTTTGACAGTGGTGTCTCGTCTACCTCATGCGCAAGGATGGCGAGTGGGTAGGTGGTAAAGAGACGAATACCAATCGGAGAGACATTCATGATTTCATTACCCAAATACGTCAATGCCGGTTGGAGTGGCATGTGTAGGTCTAATATACCAATTCGATCGACTTCACTCTACACCATGGGGCCATGCCCAACAAAGATTGCCTGGCAATCATGAAAGGTAATAGCACTCAATGTCAAGTTAAGTGAGGTGGCTACCTCGTAGGTGAGAGGGTCAATGAGTTGTGTATTTCGCACCATACCAGCCCAGACATACTCGTGCTCTGTGCCGTAGCATGAAATCAGATTCACCTCACTCTTCAGCTTCACCGCGTTCGGTACGGTTTAGGTAGAGGAGCGAGTCAAGCATACATTTCCGCCTTATGCCTCATACACACGAATAATGTTATCATCGGCAATGCCTCACACCTGTTGTGTGCAGTGAACGTAGCACATATCATTTAATATAGCCGCAATGTGACGTGTCTTGATTCGCCGTCGTGTTTGTGGATCTCACACTTTGATCGCCTTGTCACGCCCGGAGGTTCACACTTTGCCATTGTCTAAGTATCAAATCTTATGAACCGTGTCGGAGTGGGCGTTGGCGATGAAGCCATCAATGGTGTTGTGTTCAAGGTCTACCACACAAATCGTACCACGTGCCATTCCACACCACAACACATAATTTTCCTCACTCTGGGCATTGGCCGCACAGGTAGGTTCATGCGATACCTGACGTGCAATCTGTTTACGAGTTCGAAGTGCCTTACCTCGTCGAGTTAACGTAACAAGCTACGCTTCATTACTACTATTAACGTTATTTGCCATGTGTACAATTTATTTATTATAACTACTGTTGTTGTAACTAGTATTATTGTTGTTATTGCTGCTATTAGTCCGTTGTAATACATTTGTATTGATGTTTGCATTTTTGAGTGTGTTACCTTCATTACTAGTAGCAGCTGTATTAGCATTAGCAAATAAAAACGACGTCGTTGTTGTTGTTGTACTTGACTTTATATTATTACCTTTATTATTATAATAATCATTATCATTAACATAAGAATTACGCTCATTGAGTAGCTTAAACGTAGTTTGATGTGTGCATGGAATACGCACCACCGCCATGCAATAGACAAACGTAACCGTCTCCATCACACTACTTACACGTAAATCGGCCCCGTCCAACTCCAACACCGCCAGTGGGTCATCTCCTACGGCGGTAAATAAGGTTTGCCCGTTGGGGGCTACAGCCATGTCGCGTATATAATTTGTCATTGTCATTCGTGAGAGTAAGTGTAGTGGTAATCAGGTCTGAGGTTCATTGCGGGACGTTCGAGCAGGACTACTATGAACCTGTGACACAGTGGCGTGATCATTAGCAATATTATTGTGCTGCACAGGTTTGTCTATTTTGTGATCTTTCTTATTTTGATATTATGGCTATTAGTTCTAATGCACTATTTGCTGCTACAACTACTCTCGCTTGTACTCCTATTATTTCACTTATTTATCATGACCATTATTAATATTATTACTATAATCAAGGCGTTGATGATTTTGATGATGAGAGTCTGGAGAAAGAGGGGAGTATAAGTTGGTCTTATTTACAAAAGGAAGTTTGCCATTTATAGCATTACCATTAATCTGCACCTGTGCAACTTAACTCGAGCTTGAGCCATTGGAGACGTAACTCTTGATTGAGGTAGGTGAAGCGGCTATACGATTTGTTGTGTCAATTAACGGTACAAATGTTTTCTTCTAATTATTATTTAGACTATCTGCCTAATGCAAATGAGATGATGTTGGTGGTGTACGTGTAAACTCGTGTTGTCTTTATCTGACTATTTGTGATTATTGAGGTAATAACGTTCATTTATTGTTTGCAGAAGCAGTAGTATTGTTTGTGTTATTGGCTGCTACATGATTACTATCTTATACACTTTGCATGACATGATGTTTATTAAGTTGTACTTGTTCAACTGTCTGTGGCTTGCTTGCGTCAATGTTTATATCAGTATTTTCAATGCTACGCCCACCTTGAATAGACGAGGACGGAGTGCTCTTGCCGTGCAATGAGTTGGCGTACCAAGGAACTCGTCCACTGCCGTGGTCAATGAATGTGTTATCATCATCCTAGGCTTGTACGTTGTATTGTGTTTCGTGCACCATGCTCTCACTCGGATACTATTACACACGGAAACTGTCTAATGGTGCTATTTTGTAATTTTATGGAGTGCAATGTAAATTTTACTATTGCTTTACCTGCTATAATTATATTCTATTTATGCCCTGTTTTGTTGATAAAATTAAATGTTATTGTGAACATGATGGCTGCAACGGTGCTGCTGAAGCTGGTTACAAGACTGGTATATTGTTATGCATAAGTTTATTACCATTATTCTGATTGACCTTATTCTTGTTGTTGTTATTATTATTATCATTATTGTTGCTAACAATCTTAACACTATCTGTCTTATTTAATCCTTTATTCTTCTTTAACGTGTTATTTTTCTTTTCATGTTCATTATTGTTATTATTATTAGTAGTAGTAGTAGTAGTAAAACCATCAATATCATTGTTACTACAACTACGTTATCGTGCACGATCCGTGTTATTTACATCACTACTAGCATCATGAGTGCTAGAATGCGTTAAGATCTGCGCGTTTGTCGTCGGGCGGGCAACTTTGTAAACGAGTTTGTTTTGCTTGAGCTGATCTTACGCGGGGGGCAGTCGTGCAAACTGCTCACCGAGTCCTCACCCACCTCCGGTCTAAAAGCCTGCGAACTACAGCTTTGGTATAGTCACCCTCATATTATTGTTAAGTTTAACGTCTGACATTAGCAAAATCACCAGAAGAACCAAAAAAAGAGAAGAAAATGTCTATTTTACTACTAAAACAAATTTTAAAAAAACAACGATCGTGTTAGTGTGAAAATTTTACTAAGAGTTATATTTTTGTGCTTTGAGTTTTACGTGAGTGTAATGTATATTGTTTAGCGTATGAACTTGTCACAAATAAAAGAGAGGGAGAAGAAAAAATGATGTATAGTTTGCTTTTGTCAATAAGTAAAAATATATTGTTGGAAAATTAATAACTAAATGTAAATGTTTTTGCCAAAACTATATGCTGAGGAAGTATGATAATGTTGTAGTGTATAAAAATATATAACTATGTTGTAATTTTAATATAAAAAAAAAGTAATAAAGTAAACAATAAAAATGTTTTTGAAAAAATCAAGTGGTTGTTGTAAAACATGTTACATTTGCATAAATCCTTGATAACTAATAAAACTACCGTTATAATGTGAAGTAACAAGAACATGTTCATAGGCATAGTTAATTTTAGATAAATAAGAGGAAATGACAAATAACAAAATGAGTAAACAAGTTATGTAAAAGAAAAGAAAAAATAAAACTAATGTCTTGATTTCGTTCCATATTGTGTTACATTTGTAATTTACTTTGAACTTCACAAATCAGTGTGCACACAATTTTTACAAAAACTAGCGTGTGGTTAGTCACAAAAGTAGTTATGTTCTGTTACTGTAATTTTATAACTTATATTTACGCATTAATTTACTATTTTCACGGAAATAAATGCATTTACTTTACCACTTAGTTTTATCATTGTTTACGATTTTACAAAAATGGAAAAAAAATTCGAAATAAATAAAAAAATGTTGTGGCACAAAGCGCTTAACCTGCTTACTGAAGGTGGGATAGTAGGTAATCCAACGCACGAGAGCGCTCACCAAAGTCGCGAATAGCCACACAGGAGCACTTCATCGTCTTCTTGATGTTGCCCGTGTCGTCTTTGCGCACCAAATTAGCCCACTGCGCGAGCTTTTCACGCTCTTCAACGTTGATCAGGTCAATCTCACCTTGTTTGCACAGTGCGGTGATGAGCTTCTTGTACTCTTCATCATCACAGTCATCAGCCAAGATACACATGTGTGCGGTACGGCGATCAAGTGCACGAGCCACCTCGGACAAGCCACGGACCAGGCCATTTGCCTCAAGTGATTTGCGAATCACCACACTGATGGCATCCTCCAGTGATTCTGGTTCAGGGTCAGCGAGGTGGACGGCACGCTCAGCTACAGGGACTTCGACAGCAACGGTCTCCTCAGCCATTGTAGACAGTTGATTGAGTGAAAGTGGAAAAAAAGGAAAACGGTGATGAAAGAGGCGGATTAAGTAGACGGTGAGTGCAAAGTAAGCTTTTCTTTTTTATAGCTATTTGTCTTTTAGTTTTGTTTGCTTGTTTGTGCGATGGAACGTAAAATCTGTATATATTATAAACAATAAAAAAAGTAAGCGAAAAGTAGGAAAAAATAGTAATGTATATATTAGAAAAAAGATATGCAAACATGTACATAGTCATATCTGTATTGCATGGATCAGTTTTATTAGCGTCAAACCCAATGCACATACCAACCTATTTAATCTATTCAATTGTTTAGATAAGTCTACGTTTTTACAAAGTCAGCATCAAACTTTACAGCAATAACACATAGCTGTATTGTGGTACATGTGTTGCGAATAAAGTATTTATTAACGATGCACAAAGTAGAAACGTAAAATAACAATTATCAGAAGAAAAAAAGATAAACAAAAATAAATAAAAACAAATATTTTGAAATAAATGCATTGTTACAATGAGAAACTAGTTTATCCATTGCCTCGTTATCGTGCTTAAACATGACGGAAGGCCTTGCGCTTGTACGCACACCCAGCTCGACGTCCTCGCTTGGTTTCTTTGCCACGGTTCGTGCCATGGGGCTTGGCATGACTGCCAGGTTTGCCAGCTGCACCAAAGTGCTTCACCGACTCACGTCCTGACTTGCGTCCACGTAGCAGTAGTGTGTTCTTGCCCATGGGTGAGATCATCGCCAGCTGGTCAAACGTCAAACACTCACCTCCAGCGGCTAAGATGCTCTGACGGGCCGTCGTGGAGAAGCGAAGCGCACACACACGTAGTGCCGGTAGACGTGTCATTCGTACATCATCTAACACATCGCCTACGACAACCGCGATGGGTGCCTTTTGCAGTTTACTCATAAACACCGTCTTGCGCTTCATGACGACCGCAATGCGGCTGAGTGAGATGGGTGCACGATTGCTGCGACTCTTCAACAGGCGCTGGTAGATGAGCTTGTTGAATGGTGAGTTGGTGCGCTTGGCTAGGAACTTGTACAGCTTGATGAGCAGCTTGATGTACGGGTTAGGGGAGTAGGTGTGATGACGCACCACACGCTTCTTCTTTGTTACACCAGTCAAGTCAACGCCCATTGTTTGCTTTGTTATTTGTTCTCTTCCTTGTGTGAAAATTACTACTACGATAGACAATTTTGCAATAAGTAAAATATAAAAAATAAAAATTGCAATGCAGAAACAGCAAGAAATTGAATGAATAATAAACGATAATGATGATGATAGTTATATTTGTATATCAATATTGCAAATCATTTAAATGATTTAAAGGCAACTCACAACATTATTATTTTACAGACTGAAAAAAAAAATAATTTGCTTACTATTACCGGAGAAGTATTATAAATCGCTACAATAAAAATTTTATTGAAGGTGAAGGGGTAAAGAAAAGGACAAAGCAAGAAAACAAAGCATTGTTAATCAATATTTGAGGTGGGTTTTTTTCTCTGGCGTTACAAATACTATTTCCAGAAAATTGCAAATATAAATATAAACATAAAATTGACATATTAACGTAATATTGCTCTGATTACAATTTCTATGCAAGTGATAAATTGTAATGAATACAAGTCAAGAAATACGCTTTGTAAAATATTGCTCCACCTATTGTAGAACAAATAATTTTGCGCATGATACGCGCAAAAAATAAATGCAAATTAATTGCTTTTATACACGTTTCAGCTTCATATAGCAAAGTCGCACTTTTCTGTATAACGACATTTGATCGCGTGCATATACATTTGTTTTGAGAAAGCAAATTATTAATATTTACTATTGCTGATCAAATAATACATAGATTTATGTAATAATACATTGTAAATGACAAAAGATTAACAAACTCTGTAGAAATACTATTTTAAAAAATTTCAGGTTATTAGACCCTTTTCACTTATGGAAGTAATGTAAACAAATAAAAACAAACGCTTCTGTGTGTGTGTAAGAACAAATGAAAGTAACACATTGTATTACTCTGTTATGTTAATAGAACAATAAAATGTAGCAGTAAAAAAAAAATATATAATAAAACATCCACAAACACGCTTCATTATCTTTGTTCGTTGTCTCTTATATACCCACCTATAAGACACAAATATTTAATCTATCAGCATTTTCTTGTAAATAAGTAAAAGTAAAAAAGAAAAAATTTTAAAATAAATATTTAAAGAGAAATTGTTCGTTTAGGAATTTATCAGTTAAAAGCAAAATTAGATCAAGTGAGAATCTAAAGAAAATCGATGGTAATCTGTATGTTCGTAAATAGTAACAATAACAGTGGTAATTAATTAATAAAATAACATATAAATAAAAATTTGAAATCTTTATTTTACCAAATTGATGTTTTATTGTATTTATTGTCAGTATTAGCTACTTTACTAATCATCGTCAGTCTACCTGACTTCACGTAATTGATTTTTGTTAAGACCCTTGTATGGCTCTCCTAGCACCTAATAAGCCCAAGCCCATGAATAAGTGACGTGGCGATTCACCCAATTCCATCTATTCTTAACGCCAAAAATGTACGTTGGCTGTTCACATTCCTATGTTGGGCTTATCTACTCATAAACATCCTTGTCACTGTCGTCACTATCACCATTCTTTTCATTACCATCATGATCATTGTTGTTACGTTCATCAATCTTCTTATCGCTACCATCACTACCTTGTGATGTCTTTACATCCGTCTTTGTCTCATCTACTTTGCTACTTTCATCATTTGTATTACTTGCTTCGTTGGTTTGTTCATTACCTCTAATATTTTCTTCGATTTTGCCCTCTTCTTGACTTTCTACAACTCTTTTATTTTAAATTGGTTTACCTTCACTACTTGTCAAAGATGTGTAAGTTGCAGAAGTGCCAGTTTTGTTACTGCTCTCTTCACATTTCCTTGTAGTTTGACTGTCATCATCATTTTGAGTAGTATTAGTCTTGGTCTACTTTGTAGCCTCAGCATCACTGCTATTGCTGTCACTGCTAGCCGCTGATTCTACTTTTTTATTGTCATTATCATTATTTTGATTGGTAACCTTTTCAGAGGCTGGCACCTAAGTAACTAACTACTTACTTGGCTAAGTGTTTGTCTGATCTACATTGGTGTTATTCACATTATTTTTTCTGGTATGGGGAGTGGGTTTATTGCGCAGCGTAAACGCGCCAGCCGCACGTGCAATATTAATTACAAAACTGTCCACATTAGCATCACTTGCCTCTGATGCTGCTACAATTCACGTTCCACCAGCCACTTCACCTTTCAGCTGATTCTTACCCCAACCAGCAAACCCACACAACACTACCACATCCTACACCGATGCCTCATGATTTTACAATTTAGCCATCAGTACATCTAAATCACCATCAATTCACAAATTATCGGAAATGGGTAGTGCCTTCGGTACACCTGGAACACGGTGAAGTAGGAAAATGCTTTCATAGACAGATCCACTCACCATGACTGGCCCACCTACCATAATGGTGTGCTTACTCAAGAAGCGTGCAAAAATTGGGTGCACTCGGCTATACCGCACAATCGTTTCCACCGTAGCGAGGACACCCTTGTCATTCATTAATGGACGATTGATGACAAACGCAGCCGCCTCGTTATCGGTGTTGCTCACTAACAACTGCACCGTACGTCAGAAGAAGCCATGCAGCATTGGGTGAGCCAGTAATAGCTGGACATGACTAGGTGTACGTAGAGTCTCAATAATTTACTCTTTACAAACTTTGCCAGTAAAAAAATTACTTTTTTCTGAAGTTTAGCTTGACGTCTTTTCACTATTCTTGTTGCTACTGCTACTATTACTGCTATCATCTTGCACTGTTTGCGCTGTTTGAGAAGAAGATGGGGTAGGCTATTTGGTCTTATTGATGTTATCACTATTTTGTGCTGCTGTTTCCGTATTATTTTATTTATTGTTGCTATCAACGTTACCTTCTGCTTTGTCCTTTGCTACAGTAGATGACTTTGATTATGACTATTTGGTCTAGCTGACCTTTTCAGTACTAGTGTCCTTTGAGCGTACACTCTGCATGGTAATGTCAAATGCCTCCTCCGTTGCAATGCCTGGCTTAACATTTTTATTTTTTGCGGTTGATTACTACTACTACTACTACTACTACGATGTTGTTGTTGTACGATTGCACGCAGAAGCGGAGCGTGCTTCGGCAATTACCTCTCGTCGTCGTGCGGCTGTTGCCGCGGCTTGTAGTGATCGGCGTAGCTACGGGGTTAACCCTTGCACCAGGAAAATACCATCCATTGCGATGGGCTACAGTTGTCGCTATAGATGAGGCACAGGAAGTTTACACAAGTAATGTGAAACTTCATGTATCGCACCCTTTGACTTGTCTACTCCGGCGCTCAAGCAGTTTAGCAGCTTCACCGCCGTAAAGACATTATTGAGTTTACTCGACGAAAAGGGAGTGGTCTAAAACAAATAACGCAGTACATGCTGTAACTTGCTAAATGGAGCAATGTTGGGCGGAATATCAGGTAGCACGAAATCTTTCTTACTATTACTATTACTATTAGCACTAGTGTTACTTGATGAGTTGCCTAACTTAGGTCGTACCTATGTACGTGAATTTGTACCTGCCTTGTCAGTAATTACTTTTGTTGTTGTACTAACTTTCTATTTAGCTTCTGTTGCTGTTGCTTTTGCATCTGTCTTTGCACTTTATTTGCCACTGGTAGCATCACTATTTGCCTCATTTGTAGTATTGTTGCCTTCAGTTTTGCTTTTAGTGTTATCATCACTAGAATTACTAGAATCGCATCTACCGCATTGACTTATATCACCATATCGTAGCTTTACCGCCTATAATTAACTTGTCGTTGGAGGAATATAATATTGTCGTCCATTGTTCAATCGTCGCATCAGTGCGTTCAGATAGTACTACGACTCTGGTACTTGTCTAAAGAACGATTCATCAATAGGAATTCACCCACCTGAAATAGGTTCGTACATAACCGTTGCCCCACACACTAATGTCGATCGCAGCACTAAGCTGCCATCTATTCGACTGCACATTTTCCACAGTTTACGGTACGTGGTAAGTAATAATTTTTACATGATAGACACACGCTTAGTTTACAGTTCAAATTAATATTATTATTGTTAATATTGTTTAAAAAAATAAACTATTTTTCCTTTCTTCTTATAAAGAAAGATATTTTATTACACACACAAAAGGAAAAAGAATTATTTATGTCAAACGAAAAAAAAGATAAAGTATAAGCATAATGCAAACATATTTATGCATACAAGTAAGGTACAGTTGACCAATTGTGCAGGTTATGTCAAATAATAAATGAATTACAATATATATATATAATTGTATTCCACTAATTTTTTTAATGTGAAATACTTTATTTTACAATATGAGGTTACATCAATTACGCTGTATCATGTGACACCTTGTCAGTTTTCGCAGGTTTATCGTTATCATTGTTGCCTCGAAGCAAATTTGCCGGGTTATTCTTACGCATTCGTCGCATCAGCACCGCATTGTCAATATATTTTTCCTCAACACTAGCACGCTCAACAATAGACCATAACCGTCACGTCACCACAGTCGTCACGGGCACAAAGATAAGAAAACTTCGTCGATGACACAATCCATAGTACAACAAGGCCGCAGTACTCATTGCCGAAACGGCAGTCAGCCCAAACACACTAATCTGATACAAATGGGCACCACCAAGTGCACTCTTGTGTTACTTGACTAACCGTGACGATTATGGACGGATCAACTTGTCCTATTACATATTTGTCCACTTGATTACCTGCACATCAGCATTCTACGCACGTATCTTCTCCTTACGAAGTTGATAGGCACGTTGATTGGCAAAGTCAATCAATACACCTCGTCGAGCGGTTGCACAAATCTCGTCATAGGTCACATATGTCGCCGGTTTGCTTTTGACTGTCTCGCTATTTGATACTTCGCTGCTTGGCTGTATTGTTTTGAACTTTGACATTTGGTATTATAACAATAATCTCAATTTTATACGGAAAAAAAAATACGATAATTGAAAATAAAATGTGAATAGTAAATAGTGAATAGTTGCTTTGTATACAAAGTATGTTATAGTAACAAAACTTGATAATAATATCACAAAAACAAATAGGAAAAAAAAAAAAGATAGTGTAAATTGGTAAACTACGAAAATTATTTGTGTAATGTTAAGTATCACATAACTTTGCCACAACCGCCCACTAAACGTTTAATGTGAGCACAATGTCATCACAAGTAAGTAGTACATCAAAATTTACAATTTTATTACTTCTCCTTTCACTAAGAAAAAAAACAAAACAATATGCGATCAATAACAAATAATGTACACAGCTAAGATGGAAAAAAAAAGAGAGAAAAAACTGTCCTAAAAAATAAAGGAAAAGTTTCATATGCTGTCATCAATGATGTTGTTTGTTTATTATACAGTTTCTATGTCTACTATATACAATACAAATAAAATAAATAAAAAATAGATGTAATGCTCTATTTTACAGTTAGTTTATTCTACTAATTTATATGACAATGTGCCTGTGTTTTTTTTTATTGTTGTTTTCAAGTAATTAATATTACTCTCTGGCAGTACATGCAGATGTATTTGTAGAGTCAGCAAGTGGCAGCAAATCAGTAAACGATGCTACCCTGTACACACTAGATGACGAGCATAAAGACTCATCATGACTACACGAATGCATACTTGCCGCACGACGGTGATGTACATTAGCAGCATTTTGCTTTGATGCATGAGAATGCGTAGTACGTTCATGAAGTGACATATTATTGCTGTCATGGTTGCCATTGACTCGATGTGTTGGTAATTGTGGTGGTGGTGGCAGTAGTTGCATTGATGACAGCAGAGATTACTACGCGTTAGATGATGAAGTTGAGAAAGAGGAAGAAGACGAGGAAGAAGAGTTGGCTCGTATTCGTGTGTCTTGCACGGATGATGTCTATGTTGTCAAGCAAGAAGATGTTATTGCCGCTGGCGATGATTGAGAGGAGTGAATGCGTGAAGGGTGAAAAGCATGCAGTTCATTGTGTTTCCTTTCAGAATAGCCTAACCTGTGTTTGTGTTTATGCCTTTTGTTGCTAATAATGTCATTATCACCACCGTTACAAATACGTTTGTTTGCTCATTTGTCACTGTGATCACGCTTGAGATTATTTATTGTAGATGTATCCATCGCAGCACTTCTATGTTTACTGCTGCTCGTCCTGTAATTCGTTTAACGGTGATGATGATGATATTGATGGTCTTTATCGTGTTTTTATTATTATTACTGCTTATATGACAATTGACAATGACGAGAAGGGCGTGCCTTGTCTTGCGTCGATGTGGAGTGATGATGTTAATGTGCATTTTGCTTGTAGTGATTTCGGTGTGTTGATATTTTGCCGGCATTACCTTTATTCGTAACATCATCATCGTCTAACAATAAATTGGATGATGACATTGGAGGAGTAGGCGTGGAAGTACGTGACATTATCTTCCTCAACTATTTGTAATAATGTTTGCCACTATGAGTATTTCAAGGAATTTCGTTTCTATTTATATCATGTGGTTTATTCGTCAGCTTGTTGCGTAATGTAGTTTACCGTGAAGATGTAGAAGTAGCTACGCCTGCAGCTGCAGCTGCTACTGATGATGCTGTATTTGTCGTGTAAGATAAAGCATACTTGTCAACACATTTGCTTTTATCTTTCATATTTGGGTTGCAAAGCATCTTAAGTTGCATGTGTCGTAGGTGATGTATGTGATCCTTGTACTAAACTTGTACCTGTTTCTTTTATTTCTTTAACAAAGTCAGTTGCTGCGTTAGCTCCTTCCTACGCTGCTACAATTGTACGTGTTACACTCTCAATTTTTCTTCTTCGCAGTTTGCTTTGATACTTTCTACTGTTACATGAGTTAGTTGATGATGTACTGTTTCTCGTTCCTTGTCAAGTTGATGCAGTTGCTCTATTAGTGCAATTCAACTGTGATGAAAATGTTTACTTCGCGCTTGTAGTTACTTTACCGCCTCTACTTGCTCTTTCACGTGTGATGTCATTTCATTACGACATTATTTTTACAATGCTGTTTTTTCCTACAATTGTGCTACAATGACATCAAGCAACGCCGTCGCAGTCATTAGTGCCGGTGGTGAGTACGTTTAGACAGATGTCTGTGTCATTTCCGTTCCTGTGGTGATGGGCAAGTGGGTAGTGTATGTACTTCTACAATCATCATTAATCTTTGTCGATGGCGTTATGTGTTCGTTGCTTGGCAAATTGCACGCTTGCAAAAATTTGAGTGGCTTGTCATGTGCCACATGAACTGGAACATTGAGAGTAAAGGGTATAGACAAATGTTGAAGATACGCCTTTTCTCATGATGTGCGGATAAAGTTTTGCTCACATTATGCGGCATGCTGCGCGGCTTGACGTGTTTGAAACGTTTGCACACATTAATTATCTATCATGTGCAACAAACGAAGTTGTGAATGGTGAATT
This sequence comes from Blastocrithidia nonstop, assembly GCA_028554745.1. NCBI lineage: Eukaryota > Euglenozoa > Kinetoplastea > Trypanosomatida > Trypanosomatidae > Blastocrithidia > Blastocrithidia nonstop. The sequence goes on from JAQOTN010000004.1 coordinate 255,053, forward strand.
TCACTCTTCTGTTATAGTAATGCATTTGTGCGCTTTTCTAGTTCGTGCAAGAGAGATTGATTGATGTGGTCCAGCTACTCTATCTCTTTACTAGAAACATGAATAGCGTTTGTGTTATTTTTATCATCCGAACCAACCTAATTACTATTTGTATGCATCCCTGTATTGTTTGTACTTTATTGTATTAAAGTATACACGTTTTGTGCCTTACCATCAACTTGGCTTGTGAACTTGCCAATACGACTTGCAAGAGATTATAGAGCCAAACGTGACTGAGTTAGATCCTTTTACATGGATGCTAGTTGACGAGCTGATTCTGCTTATGAAAGTTGATGCATTCGAGAGAACTGCTCCTGCAATGTGTTTTCTTGTGACTGGAACAGTTGACGCTGCACACGCTCTTCAAGCTCAAATCGCTTTTGCAGTTTGGCTTGCTAAGCTAGTGCGACATTTTTGTTATTTAGTAACACTTGCGCCGCTTTAGTCTCAAACAAGGAGGCCGTCTACAAGGCTGAGGTGTTGAAATGAGTTGTCATATCCGCTATTTTGTCTTGAAATTTACTTCATAGTTGTTATTATTATGCTTGCTGACGCTTGCCTAGTTACGTTATCGCATTTTGTGTTGTGTTGCGCAGTGATTGCAACTTTGCCTCATTTCGTTCTTGTCGCTTTTTCATGAATGCTCTGTGATTTGTTATTGTGTCGCTTATTTGCTTGTCAAGCTTTGACTTGTGTTCATTGCACTCATCTCGAAACGCTGCTACACGTGAATTGTGTATCGCACTGGACACGTTTAGCGTTTCTCTGTGAATGAAATCAACAGTATTCTTCCGCATCACATCTACACGCTGATCACCACACGATTGCAATAATGAAACCACAATGGCAACAGCTTGGTCTAATCTACTCGCATGAACAGATTTATTATTGTTAGTTTTATTGTTTGTTTCGCTTTCATGACCGTCATCATTGCCCTCATTCTTGACACTGAGGTGATCACCACCACTAAAAATATTATTACTGTTTTATGTACTGCTGACTAATTTTTGTTTAGCGTGTACATTGTTGGTCTATTGATCGTTTTCTTTACTTTCTTCAAGTATTGATTTGTGCAATCGAAGCCTAACACCCTGAGTAGAAAGAGGTGCACGTTACATAATTAAATCGCGCTATTATCGCATTTTTGCAACTCTGCCTTCACACTACTTAATTTGATTGAATAGTGTTTGCAGTTGTCGACGATAACGCAGCTAACCTTATTGTCGCATCTGTTATTCCTGCTCTTTCAATTCTTTTTGCAATCGTTATGCAATTTCAGCTTTGCGTTGCACAAGATGACGCTCAGTTTACGCTTTCGTTGCTTCTGCTTTGTGACTTTCTTAGGTAAGAACATTTTGTTTATCACATATTCTCACCTACAACTATAACAATGCTGCCTCCTCTTTTTACTGTCGGCTAATCAATGCCTGTTATTTTTGTTGCACTTCGTTAGTCAAGGCAGTCAGTGTGGCTCGTAGTTAACGCATTTCTTATTATTTTTGAGTGTTCAATTTTTATTATTACGATATGATGGTGTTCTTGTGCGCTTGTGTAGAACTCATCTCATTGATTTATCATGGGACTTGCAATGCATTGGAGCTATTTCCATTACCATGTAAAGTAGTTATATTTGTTGTAGGCTGTGTTAATGCAGCTGGTCTGACTTACAAGAATGCTAACGGATCATCTTCATCGTTGTTGACCGTATTATTATTGACTAATGGTCTATTACTTGTTTAGTGGTAACTTTTTTGATTGATACTACTGTTAATATTATGAATTACATTTTGATTTTTACTATTGCTGCTATTGTCTGCATCATCATTCAGTCAAGCTAATGGGTCGTTATCGTCATTGTTTACTTCTACAGTGTTATTTATGTTATTAGTAGCATGCGATGGCACATTTGCTACAGGCTGTATTCTAATGTTCGAGTTAGCAATAGAGTTATTACTATTATTTGTATTAGTATTAGTGTTGACTACACTCGCAGGCACTGAAGCATTTGCACGGCGACCATGTGTTGCACTTGACACCTGCGAAGTCGTGGGTAAGAAATGTACATTGCTTTATTGATTTGCTACAGTGATAGCAGGTGATACTAGAGCTGGTTGTGTCATCATTGCTGAAAAGGGTGTAGATGATGCATTGGTGGAAGAGTTTGCAGCATTACGAACTCGGCTATACTAAGTGTTATTTGTGTTGTTATTAATATTGCTATTACTACTGCTAACTTTAGAGTTTGTATGTTATTGCTGTTGTTGTTTATCCACGTTTATCTACAGCGCAGCTACGATGCTGTCAAAGTTGCTCAAATCACTCGCAAAAGGATCATCAACGTTCATTGTGTATTTACTGAATAATGTAAATAGTAATCTTATAAGACTATATAAATATATTATGAAAAAGAGGTGATGTGTAGCGTAACAATAAGTAAGAAAAAATGTAAAATTAGTTAGTAGACAAAATAAATACTTCAATATTGTTGCAGCTTTATTTTAATTATATATAGAATTTCGCAAGTTTGTTTACCGATATAATTTTGCAGTTTGTAAAGTGCGTTATCACACAGACACACACACACACACACACATACACAATTACATTTATTTAATATTAAATAAAAATTGTACGATATGAATATATGTAGGTAGAGAAACAACCTTATAACTTCATACAAAAATATTACAATTAGATAAGAATAAATAATAGTTTGAAATTGTTTTGTAGACGATTAAAACAAATTTTTTATGCTTACTTCTTTTTACCCTTTCCCTTTGTGTCATTAACACCTTTGCCTTTGACTTCATCGTCTTTGTCATCACTACTGCTACTGTTGCCATCCTTGTCATTATCCTCATCATGATCCTCCATTCACTGTCGTTCCGCCTATAGTGCTTCATGATCGCGCATCTCACTTCGCTGCACGAACGGGTTTGCCGGATCTTTCAGCCACATCTTTCAGATAATGTCGTTGTACTGCGTCCGACGCAAATGTGGATTCTCATCTTTCACAATCGGTAGCTTTTTATCGTAGAATAACTTGTACAATACTTTAGCGCGTTTGCCTAAATGTCGATCATCTGGTATGGTAGATGACGCAGTAATGTTGCTTACTTGTTTGCTCTGTTTATGCAAACCACCTTCTTCGAGCGCGAGAAGTACCTTGCCAATGTCACCCGAGGCCTGAATGACGGGCACGTTGGACTGCTCCATCTCACTTCGTCGTTGCAAGTTTACATTTGTCTCTGGTAGCTTTGCAACGACAATGTTAGCGTTTTCGTCCTGTGTGGGAGTGGCATTGGTGTTGTCAATCACCGCACCATGCTGACCAGCACGCAACTTCTACCGCTACTTATCATAATTGGCCAGCATCTTTGACAAGTTCTTCTGTAGCTCACGCTGAGTTACCTTTTTCGGTGCCTTTGACCTCAGTTCACGTTCTTACTACATTAGTTGCTGACGCTTTTCTTGCTCACGCATTAACTTTTCTTCTGCCTTACGCTCTTCCTCACGCTGTTTGGCAAGACGTTTGTTTGCTTTACTGTTCTCGTCGTTTCACTGAGCGTCTTCTGCGGCAGCGGCGGCAGCGGCCTTTGCGGTACTGCTTCGCTACTCGTCTCGCTGACGTGCCTCAGCACTGTGACGATTAAAGTATTTGTTTGCTTTTGGCCCACTGGGCATAATTTTTTGTATAAAAAAATAATATATTATTAAAACTTCTTACAAGTTTATTGACTAAGCAATTAATAAAATGGTAAATGTAATTTAGAGTAAAAAAGGAGAATATATAAGTAGATTTATCAAAGAAAGTCACATGATTGATTGATGGCATATTGTAAATGTGAAAAGTGCTGTTGATCAGTAAAAATTGTTGATGTATTTAAAATATTTTCTTTGTGAATCAAAAAACTATTATTATAATAAGACAATTTATGGTGCACTATTTGCCGCATCGCTTTGTACTTGTACAAAGCGAACAGTAGCAGCATCACTAGTGTACTTATCATTACCATTATCGTGTGATATTTTGAGACGCAATAAATTATGTTTGTAAAGTTGGTCAAAATGATGACGTACCATATCGACTAACTGCATTGCTTCGTACTATGAGCTATATGATAATATTCGACGTTCACACAAAAGTGGAGCAGCATTTTCGACAATGCTCAAGTGGGACTATACGTGATGTGGAGCAATGACAGCATTAGAATGTGTTTACTAGTTTGATCGCATTCACGTATTGCGTTTGCAATGAAGTTTAGCATTGTTGTTGTTGGTGTTGTTGTTCTTGCACACAGCAAATACAACAACTTTACCAACACTCACAATACCCTGATTTAGCTCCGCTACCTAACTTCCATCTAACGTGTGCATTTAACGTATTAGGCGATCTGAGAATGACTAATGAGAGTTATGCATATTAGCAGCACTATTTTTCAAATGCTGAGCTGAAGATAGTAATCGATTGTGTGCTTTGTTCTAATGATAAGCGTTATTCATCAGTCGTGGTATAAGCTGTATTACAACATCACCCACATAGAATGGAACGACGTGTTAGTGTTGTTTATCACTACCACTAATACCATAACCTCGCGAGGAGGAAAACATCTGAGAGCGCTAAAAGCGTTATCTGTAATAATCATTTATGCTAAATCGTTATGAATATGCAAGTTGTTGTAACGGAGAGTTTATTAGTGGTGAACGTGACGCTGATTGTGTTTGCGCTGTAACAGCTGTACTTTTATTTATTCACGTATATTGACGAAATGCACCAGGTGCATTCCCCTTACTATCATGTTTGGACAAAAAGCACCGGCCAGTTAATGGAATGAATACTTGTGATGCACGATGCATCGAACCTTTTCAACAAAATAAATATATGAAAGAGAGAAAAATGTCTGTTGATTACTGTATGTCACACGATAAGATAATAATGATAACTATTTTTATAAAAAAAAATAAGAAGACAGGTGCATGCAGTTTCAAATGTGTATGCAAAACATTTATATAAATAAAGAATACAAAAGAATATTTGCAAAATGAGGTGATAGGCAAAATGCATAAAGTTTTTTATATAAAGAAAATTTTATGAGTTGAACAGGAAATACTGTGAAACTAAAAACATTAAAAATAAAATTATAGCACAAGTATGCTCTTATAATTCATAACAATAACAAGTGTGATGATAATAATAATTAATTAATTTGTTTATATGTAAATGTAAGAAAACAAAAGTGATTAATGTAATAAAATAATTCATTTATTTAATTCCTTTTTTTACAGTTTCCTTGTTTACTTCGGGTGTGGAAGAACGAAGGAGTATTGCTGATCCATTCCCAAATACGCATCACAAATAAGATACGCATTCAGCATAACGCCTTGCTTATCAACTATTGCATTTTTTGCACTGATATTGTCAATAGTCGCTATGTCAATGTTGTTCGAGGCAGCTGCATGTGCTAGCTTGGTTGCTTGACTTGTCCAGGTTGCCTATGTGCCCATTGTGTTGTACTGGGTTGGCATAACTACTTCATTCATGTTATTATTTTCTTATCTATTTCATTCATTATCTCACTACACTCGCAGTGTCACGGTAGCCGTATGCTGAAGTCGATTGAGGCGTTTGAGTGCAACTAGCTATCCTGTCTTTTCGTTACCAATCACAATTCAGTATTGTTCATCTTTTGCCTTCGAAAAGCGCGGTGCTACTACATGTTTGTTGTATGACGATAAACGTTTCAGGTGAACGTGAATGTCATAACTAATCTATTTTTCTCTATTACTGTCATCATTATCATCATCATCATCATCAATATCATCATTTTAGCTTTTAACAATCGTATAAGTCAAACTAACACGTATGAGCGGCAGAGACTGTACCGTATGCATAATTTATGTAATTTGCTACCTTGACAAGTTTATTTATCGTCGCTACAACGCACATCGAAAGCCCTCTTGTTGTTACCTTGTCATATTTGCAAGTTGTGCAATGTGTCGTACTTCGCATAGTTCATACATTACAGGCAACATGTTTGCCGTCACGTGTGGTAGTTGCAGCAGCGTGGAATCATTCCACCACCGGCCTTGCACAATACACTGCATGAGTGTCATACATTTCAGTGTGGTGTGCAAGTGTCCACTGTTTGCCGCGACATCGACCATCGCCTGAATGACACGAACCGCATTATCCATTGTGGACTTCAAATCGGTGACATAATCTACGGGCATCACGATGCGGGCAAACTGAGCTTGCAGCAAGACAAAAGCCTTGACATGTGGACTATCAGCTTCTGCTTCTTTAATTGGCAACGGCAACGTACGTGCGATTTAGATGTTTTTGCGATCCTCGTTATGACGTACTGGCAACTCGTTAAACTCTTAGGCATTGCATAAGATGCGTAGCACCTACACCTGAGATAAGTTGAACGTCAGCTGCGTGTTGAACATGTTTACCGTAATGTGTGAAATGTAATAGTACGAACACAACTTGCCCAGCACCGTGTACTGCAGTGCATCCGGGTCGACATTAGGATCATTGGGGTCAATAGGTTCAATACAACCACAACTCTACAAGTCGGTTAGTGTGTCTTTGATTAAGTTTGACATAAACGATGTAATGGCCGCTGCGTTGCCGTCTTACAAACCATAAAAAGATGGATTACGTGCTACCCGACGAAATAAGTACGTCCATGTCAAATAATTGACCGCGTCTTGTCGTGTCTTAATTGTACCGGAGACGATTTCGGCGTTTAAATGGACATGCAGACACTTGTGCAGTGAACTTTCAACAGGGAATGGGTCGTACAAAAATTTGCGGTAAAAGCCTTTTTTAGATTCCATACACAACACCTGCGCCACCCCTTACGTGTCAAACTGTGGTCTACCAGCTCGTCCAACCATCTGAAGTAGATCGGTAATGGGGAAGTCAACGTAGCCGTGTGTTTTGGCGTCATAGTACTAGGTCCCTTTCACCACCACCATGTGCGCCGGGAAATTTACACCTCAGGCCAGCGTAGAGGTGGCCACCAAGATTTGTATCTTGGACGCCAAAAAGGCCTACTACACCACCGCCCGATCACTCTCTAACAACCCAGCATGGTGCAAACCTACCCCAAACTGAAAGCAGTGCTTGACAATGTCATCGTCTAGCTTGCTCGTGTAGCGCTACATTTAGGCCACGTCCATGTGCACTCATCGTCCAGTGTGGCCGTCCATTAACAAAAAGCCAATAATCGCTAATGCAGTATTACGTGTTTGACGACGTGATGAGACGAAGATGATCACTGGCTGGGTAGGGCTTCGCTCACAAATGGCGTTATAGGTGGGTTTGTTCATTGCCATCATTCGTGGACAGTAATGTTTGCCATGGTAGCCCGCAATGTGCACCGTCATCGGTACCGGTCGCACCGATGGGTCAAAGTTGTAGACGGCTCATCGTTTATTGACACCCAATCAGGAACTGAGATCGGCAGGATTCGAGACAGCCGTGGACAGTCCGATCAATCGCACCGGTGCGTTTAGGTTTCAGCCAATATAACGCATTCGACTCACAATGACCTACAAGATAGGACCACGATCGGTGCCTAACATGTGTATCTCATCAAAAATGACCAGCCGCACCGTCGTCACGTACCGTCGAACCTGCCAACTTCGTGAGACACCGTCTCATTTCTACGGAGTCGTACACAAGATATCCGCACGTGCCAGTGCGTTTAAGTCCGGCGTGGCATCACCAGAGAGCTCCACCACGGTTCGGCCGATGCGTGTCATTCTACCTCGTCAATCACGCAATCGCTCCTTTACCAACGCCTTCAGTGGGGCAATGTAGACAATTTTGGCGTGTGGGTACTGCTCAAAGACACGTAATACCGCCATTTAGGCCGCAATAGTCTTACCACTACCAGTAGGCGCACCTAAAAACACATTTTCATCGGTGTGGTACATGGTATGAAACACCTGCGTCTGCACCGCGTTAAATTGTGTGTACTTGGTATTATACATCACATGATACTTCTACGGAATCACAGAAAGTCGAAGTGGGTTTAAAGGTAATAATTTGGTGGTAATTTGCGCATCTTATGGTAGGTGTAGGTGGCCAATAGAAAAGGTGTAATCCTACGCACAACCAAGTCAGCGATCACTGTACAGGCGAACCGAGTACATGTCATACTGGGGTACGACCGGAATTGCCAGGTGCACCACATGGGGTGTGTTGCTCTATACTTCTTTGCGGGTGAGAGAGATGGACTCGTGGTGAAAAATAAAATTGTTATCCTGGTCCTACACCAACAATCAGAACAGCTAGGCATTACCAGAGATTTATCGATTTCACTGAAAGTATGGGCTGATGGTGACTTTGACGCGTAAAATAGATCGTGTAATAGGCTGTACATCGACTGCCAACGAAAGTGAAGGGAAGTGACGCACAAAGGATGCGATTTCGAATCCAGCACGTGTGTTGTGCACCAACTACCCAACCTATCGTGCAGACATTTACTGCAACATGGACATACTTGGGTGATAACGCATTAAATTCATTCAAACCGCATCGGTAATATTCACACGGTGACTTCACGAGGTAAACTGCAGGAGTGGGTGCTCAAATTACCAGCAGCGGTGCTCAATACACTTACACAAGGTGAGAAAGGTGTACGTGGTTAGTGGGTGGCCTCGCTCAAGTTCAATCTCAAACAGCGCTCGAGCAATACGAGGCATGTTTTGTACCACGTAATTGGTATCCGCGGTTAAGGAGTGTTACTATGTAGGCATGCGACTGACATAGGCCTTGAGCAACGTGGTGACTTTCCACTGCACACTCGTGTCATCGGCGCTCTCACCGGTCAGACGAAACTCACGGACGACGTGTGGCAAGTTTAGGTTGAGTTTCTACAACTAAGGCAGCTACTCTGGTCGAAGACGAAGCTGTGCGAACTCATTCGCGCAGGCGGCGATGTTTAGTGCGGCGCCCATGTCTAACGATTCCACCCAGGTCCCATCGCTGCGTCGCATCTTTTCATTGAAAATGTTAATCGTCTCATGTGTAAGGTAGTAGTGACTCGCTAACCGGCCAAGGTCGGTGCTATCGACCGTACCCATCTACGGGTTATACCGTACCATGCCCGCCACCGCTAACTCGGAAAATGCGGTGTCAATCATGCCCTGGCGAACTCCATACAACTACGGATCCTTGCGGACATCGTTTACTTTCAATCCATAGAGCAGTGGGTTGACTCGAATACGTTGTCACATGTAGGTGTACTACAATCAGCTACTGGCCTAAGTAATGGACGAAATGGTGCCTGCGGTAACCTACGCATTAAGGTTATCGCACAACCGACGCTGCATCTGACTCTCAATCGGTAAGGCGTGTGCCAATAGTCGTAAGAAATGAGCCACCTATTTTTCATCCGAGATGATGATGCCGTGTCCGCTGGTGTCAAACTGGGGTCTACCGGCTCGACCAAAGATCTGCATCACATCTAACACCGAAATAGAAACCAACCCACCACGTTTAGGGTCATACAACTGAGTGCCACGAATAACCACCGTGTGGGCTGGTAAGTTTACGCCTCAGGCGAGGGTGCTGGTACAGCACAGCACCTTGATGTAACCTTCACGAAACAAGTCCTACGTGGTGGTGCGATCATAACGAACCAATCCAGCGTGGTGGGCACCAAAGCCCGCACTGAACAACATACTCAAATCTCGTCCATTGAGTGACTGCCCACGTCGTATAACTTGGGTAGGTAAGCTGGCTTCGTCATTTTTGAAGATGGATTACTGACCACGTTGCTTACTGCGTTCAATAAAGTGTTTACACAACGCCACCGTCTGCTTACGTGAGTGTACAAAGACCATCACCTGATGACCTCGTCGTACATTCTCTACTACTTATGCATAGGCCAGGTCATCTAACTGCTGCTCTTTGCTTTTACTAATATCCTGTAAACCAATAAACGTCTGCTATAGTGGGACTGGTCGGTATTATGGACCAAATACTTTGAGTCCTTCTCTTAAATCCACTTGCAAGAAATTGGCGACATCTTTGTAGTTGGGCAGCGTAGCCGATAGCCCCACCAAGCGAACTTGATGCGAACTGTCTACTTCACCCTGTCGTAGCGTACGTGCTACAATGGCCTCCAGCACAGGCCCACGATCTTCATTCAGTAGGTGAATTTCGTCCATGATGATGAGACGCACCGCGTCGGTCAAGTCATTGCTCTGTTTACGCGTGATGACATCTCACTTTTACGGAGTCGTGACAATGACGTGCGTTTATGCAATTTCGCGTTTGGTCAGCTGCATATCACCGGTCAACTCTCGCACCTTAATCAGGAATGGCGAGAGACGACGTCCAAAGTTGTCCACCATCTCCTGCGCGAGTGCCTTCATGGGGGCCACAAAGATCATCTTGAAGTTACGGTCCAGCTGCCCATTCACCATGTGATCACTAATGCAACGAAGCATGACGAGTAGCGCACAAACCGTCTTACCGGCTCCTGTAGGGGCACAAATGAGCATGTTTTGAGTAGTGTGAAAGGCGGTGTGAAAGATGGTGGTTTGTACCGTGTTGAGGTGCGTGATCGGGTGAAACGCGGCGTGGGTTCACTCTGGTAGCTATGAGGTTATACATACTCGTTTATCTTATGGCAGCACATTGGGTATCGGAGATGGGATATGCACTCGAACATGACCAGGTTTACGTGTAATGGTGATGCCGCTCGGCATAGAGGAGCCCATGACGCTGAAATCCTTCTTGAACATCGCATCCAGCTACGTCTACTGCAGTAGTGCACGATAGCGTTCATTCATGTGAGACAGTCAGCGTTCATCGGTCAACTCGCCATTCTTGGCAAACACAACACTATTACCACCATTGTTATTATTACGCGATCTGCCACCTCGCATAAATTGATACGAATACCCACACAACGCGATTTTACTACCACCCGTGATGACATTTCGTCCATTGCCAGAAGCGTTATGTGCTTGATAACTATTGTTGTTATTATTATTGAAAATGTTGTCGTTATTGTTATCATCATCATCGTCATCGTCGTTGAGGGTGCAAAATTATTATAAGAGACGTATAAATATCTCACGTGGGCGGTACATGATACACTGGAGCAAGTCATAGTGTTTCTCACCTACCACATCTAGTAACTCGTCAATGACTTTAATCTTGACCCGATCACGTTGATCGGCCGTCTCACAGGCGGTAACGCGATCGAGACAGTTAAGTAGCAACTTGGTCATATCCTCATCAAAGCAAACGTATATCTGTGAGACCACGTCGTCGGCGCTGGAGAGAAGGGTGTCTAACGTAACTTTATGACGCTACTGGTACGAGGACCGACCAGCTCCACCAACGGCATCCCCGCGTGGGGAAAGTGGGTCACCGGTGTGAGCCACCACCGCCACAGGTCGCTGAGCTTAACAGTTGATACTGACAAACGTACCACGCATCAGTGTCTTTGCCATGCCATTCTGTCATAACTTAACCTCCATGGAGTGTGTATGGTCGTTAACATACGTCGTTTATCTCCTTGTGCTAACGTTACTGCTTGTACAATTCTTCGATAAGTGTTGGCAGCGGTTGATTAGCCATGATAATCGACTTAGTGGAGTGTTGTTGTTATAACTGTTATCATTATTATTATTATAACTACTAACTTTTATATCACTTATATTGTTAACATTTGATTGATGCTGTACATTACTGGTGCCAGTCAGTGATGACTATAAACAATTAAGATTCGCTTGAGTGAAATGCCTGCTATCTTGATAGCTATTGTTGTTATTATTGGCAAAGTTGTTACCGCTAATATTATCATTTTTGGCAAAGGCGTTGTTATTCATATTATTTACGTTATTTATGTGTGGCTTACCATTGGTATTGATTGTTCTGCCTTTGTTATGTTTAGCATTGCTGGTATTACCTTCGTACTATCGTCAGCAACTGTGACAGTATCATTTACCATCTCGCTTGTCAATGTAACCGGTGTCGTAGGCTCGACACTGAGCACACAGGTTTCGCTTGACGGGCATTAACGTCTTGGTTAATGTTGTTTCTTTTGCCAGCAATAAAATTAAAAAAGGTAAATCAACAGAAAGTAAAAATGGACAAGATTTGTGCGTATGTATGGCTTGATACCTATTGTGTGGCAACGATTGTATACTTGTATTTGTGAAGAAAGAGAGGATAAATATATAGATTATATTTCTTTGATCTGATACTTCTGTAAGCTAATAAGATATAAAAAAGTTGTTTTGATGAGTGTAAATTACGCAAAAAAAAGCTATAATCAAATTTGATATTAAGAAACAAAGATAGTATTTAAAGTGATCATTAGATAATTATTTTAAAAAAACATTTTTATATTAACAAATTATAATTAATTGACAGATTACTACACAAACAATAGCAACTATCATTTATTTCAGATAATTAAAAGCATTTGCTTACTGATGAAATTTTACAATTATCTTTGTAGACAAGTACTACATTGATGCCATGGCAATCACCTTCCACTAGGTAGATAAATTTAATGAAAGTGCTGTTGGCGATGACTAGTTATGTGATTGCCGTGCCGATGGTGTTTCCGCCAATGTATTTTTGTTTAGTTTATCTGCCATGTGTTTTTGTTTATGCTGCTGTGCAATATTAGTGTTGTGATAGTTTTTAGCACAAAGTGCATGCTTGTGTTTTTATTTATTTTGACAGTAATTAACACGGTTGCTAGTCACCTGCGCACGTTACTGTAATGTGGGGATACGATAATAGTTATTGATGCGTTATAAAATAGTTCGACTACATGCAGGCACCGCATAACCTGAGTTGCGTAACAAATAGCGTGGACAGCATACCTATATCATGGCTGAGATAACATCTGCGTGCGTTACGGCTAATACGTTAGTTGCAGAAATGAGAGCAGGCTAGCCCATGAGTGTTTGCATGCAAGGATCAAGCTAATGAAATTGTAGCAGATATTTCGGAATTTGAGTTCGGCGTTATTTTGCCACGGCATCGTTGACAATAGCCGGTACATTATTTTAAGATTAATCTTTGTATTGTTGTTGCTACAAGTAATGTGTCTTCACAAAAAGTTCGCACCTCCTAATTAAGTCGTTTTTGTTTTACTGATAGAAAAGGCATTTACTTTATCTCGTGATGCGTTGCATCTTTAATAGACCATTACCGCTATCCTATTTTGACTTGTTGTCATTTGCATGTGGCTTTGTCTTTATTGTTTAAGTGCTCGATAGCAAGCCCTATCATGTTTTGTTATCTGTTCAAACAGGTAACACACGGTGCACTACTACTCATTGACGCACAATACGTATTCACTAGTTAACATCACTGACAGAGTATTAACAATTATTTTATATATTCCTATTGATAACTTTACTCTGCAGAAAAGGTATTAGTGTTTGAAGAATTGCATCGCACGGAAGTGCATAGTATGCGCGTCGTTTTATTTTATTAGTAGTAGTACGCGTTACATGTCACTCCTGCAGCGTTCCACTGATCATAGGAATGCTACGGTACACTTTTTTCTGTCCTCAATCTGACAATAAAGGATCAACAAACAAAGCACACTTACCATGAAAGGCGACAACGTTAATGATGATCGCACTCTATACACACCGATAGTATGGAGAAGTAACAATGTACGAAATTAATCCTTAAAGACGATGCTACAAAAGTTTCTGCTTTTGTAATCAACGATAACGAAGTGCGGTCTCAAAGCACTGATTTTTACCATCAATTGACAGTGGAGGATCACTAGAGGTTAACCATTCATTGCCGCGTCATGTGCGATCCACGTGATCAAGACGTTCTCCGTGTCTGAGTAACAGTAGGTTGTCTTTAAAGTAATGTGATGTGCACTAATTAATTGGTTCAGTTTGAAATTTTAGCGAGTTTAATTGTAACGCTGTGGCTAATGTGACAACATCATTATTTTGTGACATGTATTATACTACTTAATAAGATAAATAATAAAATTTTTAAGATATTAACTGAAAAAATAAATATGTACAGCTTCTACAAAACGTCTATATTGAATAGCAGAAAAAAATAAAAAATTTAGTATATTTGCATGATTGTCAATTTGAATTTTTGTTTTGAAATGGCGCATGCTTTTCAATACAATAATAACAATTGAGAAAAGAAAAGTTGTAATTGTGTAAAGACTTGAAACTGCACTAAAGGGAAAAAATAAATTATGTAAAATTTGAAGAGAGTTGTTGACAAAAAACATAAATGACAAATACACAATTAGTATACGATAAACAAAAAAAATAGCAAAATGTGGTTTTTTTTAAAATAAAATTATAAGTAATACATGTACACTGACAAATTCTTTAACTAACTTGTGAAGTTCAAAGAACAAAATTTATATGACATTAACATTATCATGCTGATATTTACGTGCAATTTACGTATAGTGCAATTTTGTCTGTCTAAGTTTTTTTTTCCAAATATTATTGATACTTTTACTACTACAATCCACTTTTTTACAATTCAGCAACGCTATGACTAACTTTCTACTATAACTGTCCATACATCTACAAAATAGTGTTATATCGCAGGTTGAGGTCATCGTACTGTATTTTCATCTAGTTTGCACTTGCCTCTACTTTCATTAACCGTTATAGTTCAATGGATTGTTATATAAGCTGTCTTTGCAAGCGACTAATCGTTTTTTGCTCATTCTTTACATTACGTGTGATGCTACTATCACGAAGTGAAGGAAACATGAGTGTAAAATTTTACCTGTTAGAAGTTTTATTAACTGCAGCAGCGCGTTATTTACAAATAGCGTTATCACTGTGATCAATAATACTACTACTACTTGCAATGTTTTTATAATCATCATTGACAGTATTTGTAGTATCACTCGCTTCTAACACGTTAATTAGCGTATTATGTATTACCTTTACATTATTGTGAGCAGGGCATTATCCTTCATTGTCGCTATATATTTTTGCGACATTTGTATTCGGTTAATGTTCAGTTTTAGCAGTATTAATGTTAATGTTACGTTAATCTAAATTATTTTTCCTTATACTACTACTTAGAGTTTATCATTAGCGACGCAGCTTATCAAGCTACGATTAAAGAGACATTTTCTGCTGGAGAAGACTATCTCGTTCACATGACAGCTACTACACCAAATTTGCTAATTATTTAACACGACTACTTCATTATTTTTCATCGATCTATGCACTATGCCTTACTGTTATAAGCTACCGTCTCAGCATCTCATTTGCCTTACGTTCTTATTGCAGTTATAGTTTTATCGAGCTAACTTTGTGTTGAAGTGATTACACGCTAGCGTGATTTTCACGAAGAGATGAGAATGAAGATAATTACAATTACCGACTACGTTGTTACAAGAGTTCAATTTGTTGTCTTGCTAGCATTAATTAATTTTGCACTCGTGCAACTTAGTTGTCATACTACCCTTGTCGTTAAGTCAATAACTTTTTATAATATTATTATCTCTACTGTATTTCTCTCTAACGCTCTGCTGTAAAAGCTGCAGAACGAGAATTATCTTATTTTATCGAGGTTTGTAGTTTATGTAGGTCATTCCTTGTCTTCTACAGCTATGATGTAGTGATGGAGAGTGTTGAGGATAGAGCTTTATTTTATTGTTATAATTAGTCAATACTTTTGCTAATCTACGTATTTATTTTCTAGCTGTTGACATTATATGATTATTTATCATATGTTCCTGGTGAGGGTAAGTTAGAGTTGACTCCCTAAGTTAATAGATTTTATATCGATGTATTGCGCTCTTTAAGCAAAGAGAGTTAATTTTTTAGTGCATTGCGTTATGCTGAAAGTTTTTTGCTACGTTATCGTTATTTACCTAATTTTGTAATCAAAACATCGATATCGTTATTAACAACTTGTGAACGTTTTTTAACAACACCTGAATCTAATTACTTTACATGTTATTGTGTAATAGGCAGTAGTTGTTGCAAGTTGTTTGTCAAGGATAGATTCTAAATTTGAGCGAATTGTAAGTTATCAACATTGTTCGCTAACTTACTCTCAACTGCGTTTTTGACACAGTTATTAGTACAATGGTTGACGCTATCAATGCTTATAGTTTCATTGGTTTTGCATTATTTTTATTATGAAAACTTTAAGTCTTGTCCACTTTTCCTGTTAGTTAATTTGTTTTATAATTATGCTAATTAATCGGTGTCAGCAAAAATCTTTTGAAGTTTACAAGTTTATTTGTCACCTGTAATTTATGGCTCGTTAGATGATTAGCTATCATCTTCCTGAAGATACTCTGCGGCGTCGTCAATTTTTTGTTGTAACTTTCCAATAATATCACTTCACATCGTTAATAACGCGTAAAAACTTTTTTTATAAATTTAGGTGTTGATAATAATTAAAATTATAATTAATAAAATAAACAAACAAAAAATAAACATGACGAAGAGGAAAAATGACAAAACAAAATTATCATATTTGAACAGAAAAAGAAAATTAGTAAGTAGTGTGAACTTTATCAGTAAAATATAATTAATAGTTAAAAAAACCAACAAACAAAAATCATTTTGAGTGAAATGTTGTAATAACAAAAATGCGCTAAATTTAAATTAAATAGAACCTTTACACTTATTTGCTCGTAAAGAAAAAAAAAATTTCAGAATGTTATCTTGATAAAAGATATATATGCTTAAAACTATAATGGTACATTTTTTAACAATAATAGGATGTTCAAAAATTAATCTAATAAAACAAATTGTAATAATAAGAGTAAAAATAAATTCTTCAAAAAAAAGATGAACGTGATGATTAAACAATTATGCTATCAATATATTTGTTTATCGACTTTAAAAAGATTATTTCTAGTACATATATGATAAAAAAATTATGTAGTAAAACTTGTTACTCATTACTTCCTGTAATAATATATATATATTAACTGTATTAGAATATATATTTACTCTCAAAATCATCAATATTATTTACATAACGTGGGGAGGGTGGGTGGTTTGTAAAAATAAGTTTGTTTGCACGTATTTAATCTAAATGTCAATAACAATCTACTTACTTTCAGTGTTAAACAAGTTAAATTGATATAGTAGAATGAATAAATTATGATAAAGTAATAATTAAGTAATCAGTAAAAAGCTTAACATAATATACGTAGCAAAGATATGGCAAAACAAAGATGTTAGAGAAAGGAATTTTTACATATCTAATTATATTGCGCCACGCCACAACCCTGCCCGGCATGGCTTGGTGTACATCGCAGTTTGACTCTATCTTAATTGTACAAGCGGCGTCGTTTATGTGGTTATATGCATGGGCGACAAGATGTGGCAGAGACACTCGTTGCACTAGGACAGCCATTAGCTGCTCTTTGTGATGATAATACAAATGGAAAGGAAACATTAGTGTCACTTACACAAAATGCGTTGAATAAGTAATTAGTGTTTGTACAAAGCAATGGTCAAATAGGACTTCCAAAACAACTTGATAAATGCAATTATACATTTGCATTAGGTGCTGCATTTCGAGGTAATATTACAAATATTGGTGCATAATCTGGACATTACACATTGTCTACACAACCACATCTATGTGATGTCGATTTGTATGTTAAAGATGTGTTAAGCATGTAATATGAACGTAAAGAAAGATGTGGTAATAGACTTAACACGGATCAGTAAAGTGTAAATAGTAATAGTTTAAAAGTTATTATTAATAATACAAATAATAATGTTAAAAGAAATTTTGTAAAACATACATCAATTGACTCAGCTAATCCACTAATTCTTGAGTAATGCGCTCAGAACAACGTAGCAAACGGGGTAGATTGTGAGGAGGAACATGCACTAAACACAGCACCACAGCTGCATTTAAACGGCTGGGGTAGACGTCCAGGGGGTCACGTCTGCCCACGAACATGATATGTGTGCAGCGGCAAGCCTCCACACGTCACACAAATGGCGTGAAAATGCAATCACACTGCAAACACGTCAACAACACCTGCGCTGAATAAACGAAATACGCGCAATGCCGGACGACGTACTCAATGTGTCGTTCCCAACAGCATTGCTAGAGTTGGTGCGCAGAATGGCTGTGGCACGCAAATGAAAGTAGTCAACGATTAGCAAAATATATGCTAACATCAAGGCAGCACTACTAAACCTGCCAATGTACACTAATCAGCTGCAGCCCATCAAACTGAATGAACACCCAGAATGACGAGCAGGAATGGCAGCAGCACTACGTTACAACAGGTAAACGCCAGCAACAACATTTACACCTGTAACGCTGCAGTAAGTAATGGCAGCAAAGAAGAAATTAGGTTACCACACAGAGGCTGCACTGTACCTCACCATGATGTGAGCCTTTGCTGCGCGTTCAGGAGATATAATGAATCTGGCAATGAGAGACGTAACATTGGGTGCAGTGAACACAGATGGCACAGTGCCTGTATCACTGACAACACGAAGAGGCAAAGGAGCACGTTTTCGCGGCCCATATCAACTGAGTTCGCTCATGAAACAATAAGATGCTTCCACACTACACGCACTCATGTGTCGTAAAACACCACATTAATACCTGTTTAGTGATGCCACGTTAGTCAAGAATGCGGTGCGATACGCACTACGTCAACAAAACCCACTGTCTGCACTGCCATCACTGCGCAAAGGAGCAGCACTACACTTGGCTGCCATGAAGGTACCTCAGTCGCAAATGATGCTGATGACATGTCATACACGCCTGGACACACTTCACAGATATCTGGGTTATGGCCACCAGCTGACATCGGAGGGCGCAATAGCGCAGGACAACGCAGGTCATGTCCTCCTCCCCAACCACACGAACTAGGACGCAAGGCACCTGACGACACCAGTTTAGGTGTCAGTGAAGTAGAACTCTACACACTAATAAGGCAAATGAACAACGAGCCTCCCATCACACTGCCACATCCATCCATATGACCCATTTTATCTAAAAGAGGTCACGTTGTTAAATGTAGATGCGGTAAAGAGTTTGCCCACAAATAATTTGTCTTCTCATTAGTTTCTACTTTTTGCTTTGCTGTGGTTGCAGCCTTTTTACTTTGTATCGCTTGATACCTCTCGCACAATCAAGAAGACGCAGTTGTTTCTTGATGACATACACAAAGCGGTTGAGATGCACAAGTTCAAGCGTTGTGACGCTTACATCACACAGCCCTTTCCTTTAGGCGTTCATAGTGTCAATGTGTTTGCAGTTAACGAGATGAAAGGTCGACGCAGGTTGATCACTTAGCCTCATCTCGACAAAGTAATCAAGGAAGAATGACTGTCACATCTCACGATACCCATCACGCCTTGCACGACGACAACAGCTGCGTTATGCACGCTACATGTTACAGATAGATTTCTAGGCATATTATGACAGTATTCCACTGCCTGAAGAGACACGCAACTGTATTGTATTTTCGTGCAAATGATGGCTATTACCGCCTAAAGACACTACCTACAGGAACACGATGAAGTGTGTTTGTAACACAAGCAATCACAAATGTCATTGTAGACATCAACACACCAGTAACAACAATAACAACAATGATAGATAACATAATGATTGCTGCAGAGTAAGGTCAATAATACAATTTTTTGCTGTAGTGTACGCACCATTTTGTAACATATATGTTGTGTCAACTTATTGACATCATCTAATAGAGAGGAACTAATTGCTAAGAGTGATGATGAACTATTGTAGATGGCTTGTGACAATACTGTGTTTTCTTGGGTGAGTAGTATGCATGGAATGGTAGATAGATAGTAGTGCGTAACAGTACAAAGACTGTTGATAATTTAATTTTAATGCTACGTGCACAACGTTTTACTTGCCGCACATTTGCATCATTAGTGTCACTAATCTGTTATGCAGTGCACACATCACAACTCAACCCTGCAAAGTTATTTACATTGCTACGTGCATATCGTGCTGTGTACAGACTGGTAGAAACACACCAAAACTGAGATGCAGAAATGTCTATAGCTGTGCCCTCAGTGCGTAGTGCACTTGATGACATTAGTTTAAAGTTAATTGAAAATAAGTGATGACACATAGCAGATCATGTAGTCTACACAAATAAGGATGACGACTATGATGTCATCATTTACACCGATGCATCAAAGAGTGGCTGAGGTGCCATTGCAAAGTGGCGTAATGGGGCAACACGCACATACCAACAAAGATGAGTGCATGATTTACAATGCACAGGCACACCACAAGGTGAAGGCACAACGAATTACTTCACCGCACAACACTCGGTACACGCATAACCGCGGGCGATCTTGATGTTGTTACAATACTTAACTCACACGTATTTACAGTACACATCAGCACCAATGAAGATTGCAGTAGTGACGGATCACTTCCCAATTGTGTTAGCCCAACGTAAAGAAAATGGGTATGGTAGCATTGGTAGGGGTTATGCTCTTAACAAGTTATATGAACTCACTAGCAATCTTACGTACAATAACAAAATCAATGCTGTATTTTTCTATCTTGCTGGTGGACTGAATCCTGCCGATACGCTATCACGTAATTTTGATTGACTCATGTTATTTAAAGTGATCCAGGTGACATCGGTGTACCGTTATTGCGCTAGTGCTGCTCGTTATTGAAAGTGAGTGAGTATTACACTTGCAGTAATTAAAGTAATAAAAACACCAAACAACTAATGGGACTGTGGGGTTGCCAATGGCCTGACCACAGAAAATAAATAATAATAATTATAAATAATAAATTATTTAATAACATGCAAATGTAAAGATGAAATGAATGCAATTACAATTTCATCATATAACAATTTGCTTGTTGTTTTTTCCCTTTTAATTTGCTTCAAGTTTAGCGACAATATAGGGAGTAAAAATTAAAATTAAATTTAGAATTCTGTTATCAATATTTTTTGTTATTTATAATTTATAGTATTATTGAAATTAAGTCGTTTTGTACTATTGATTTATGCCTTTATAAAAGCTTTTTGTTAATTATGGTAAATTTGATAAAAGATAATTTATTTTTTTCTATTTATGAATTTATTATTATGCGCAATTTTAATTATGTCAATAAGGATTTTTTCTGACGACACACATGCAATGTCAACATTATTATATTTATTAACACTTCTTTATATTTGTATTAATATTTTAATAATAGTTAGTAAGAAAAGTTTTGGTGATTTTTCGTAATTATTAATATCAATGTAAAAATTTAAGGGAGCGATCGGTATTGATTTAGGTACGACGTACTCGTGTGCAGCTGTATCATAAAATAATAAAGTCAAAAATTGTTCTTACTGATAGAGGTAACTTTACCACACCATCGTATGTTGCGTTTACAGACAATAAATGTATTGTGAGTGAAGTTGCAAAAAAGAAAGTAACGGCAAATCCGTAGAACACAATATATGACGTCAAACGATTTATTGGACGTAAATTCAGAGATGAGTGTGTGCAGAATAACATGAAACGTTGACCATTCAAGGTAATTGACAGAGGTGACAATAGACCAGTAGTTCAGGTGAAGATTGGTGGATAGACAAACACGTTTACAGCTGAAGAAATTAGTGCCAAGATACTGTAAAACCTGAAAGAAGCTGCATAAAAGTATTTGGGTGAGAGTGTAACGAAAGCTGTGATATCTGTACCTGCAAACTTCAATAACGCACAACGTCAAGCTACAAAGAAGGCAGGTGAACTTGCCGGTCTTGAGGTGTTGCGTATCATCAATGAACCTGCTGCTGCTGCTGCTATTGCGTATGGCGGTGAAAGAATACATGATAACAAAAAGCATAATGTGTTAATATACGATTTTGGTGGTGGTACATTTGATGTCATACCAATTAGTGTTTAGATTTGTAAGTTAATTTTTTATTTGTCTATTCATTCATTATTTATCGCATCTTTTCTACTGACAACTACATCAATACTTGTTTTCTTTCAATTTTCTTATTTTCTGCTATAATAACTTTTATATTTTTAATATCAACTTAAAATTTTAATTGTCAATTTGTTGTAATTATTATTCAAGATGCGTTTTGTAAAATGTTTTTTTCCATCAAGATGTGAATTGATGTAAGTGTTTACATTCAATAAAGATTATGTCAATGTTTACATGTATTTTTTTCGTTGTTCTACTTTTTACATCATTTATTTCATATTAACACATCAGTCCTTTACTACAGCGACTGATATCTATTAATATAAACCAATAAGAGTATTTATAAAAGTCCTAGGTTGACAACAGTTTTGTGTGTCATATTAAAATATAGTAAATTAACAAATTAAAGATAAGAGTATTTATATCATATTTCCAACTTTATACAATTATCAATAACAGTCAATTTATTATTAAGACTTAAGATAACACAATTTAACACAATGTCCAATCAAACTGAAGAACCAATCATTGTCCGCGTAAGCTCACACAAGCGAAAGTTTTTGTATGTCGACTATACTAAACACCGTTTACACGAGGGAGCGTCATGCGTTATCATCTCTGGTCTTGGCACTGCTATCACTGACGCCGTTTCTGTTGCTGAGATGCTGAAGAATAAGGGTTTGGTCGATATAACAAAAATTTGCACCACTCGCGGTGACGTAGATGGTGCACGTGCAAGTTACGTTGATAAAATTGAAATTACAGTTACTAAGACTGCCAACTTCGAAGCTGCATACGAAGAGCAAGAACGCGCTCGCCAAGCCAACGCTAATGCAAATCACGAGGACGAAGAAGAAGGCGAAGACGACGAATAAGCACGCTTGTTGTAGTAAGATAGTATTTATTAAATTTATTATTTTGTTTTAAAAGAAAAATTTAACTGACACAAAATAAGAAAAAATTATCAAATATATATTTCATGATAAATAGAAACGCAGTCAAATAAAAAAATTTGTTACACTTGTTATTTTCGATTTATTGAAGACGTTCAAACAAATCATCCCGTACATAAAGACTCTCAATTGATAAATATAATTTACATTATTATAACTTTTTTTTCGTCGTTAACGAAAAATTAAAATTGAATTTTGCTCTCCGGTAAAATACAAGGAAAATAAAATTGAATTCTAAAAGTAGGAAAAAAATTTTATTCTTATGGTGTAATAAACAAAAATATAAAGGATGTATATCTTGATACCTTGAGTACTTTTGTGTCTATGATCTGTAAACGACAAGGTAATATGAAACGATTTGCTGTTAGAAAAAATGCCAAAAAAATTATTTTAAATTATTCGTAGGTGCTAAAAAAAATAATAAACATACGTGCGTCAATGTATTTGCGTTTATCTCGAGTTGTAGAGTATGCTAGCATATTCTACTTGTTGACGATATATTTGGCTTACTAGGGATTGTTTTTTCATCAATCAAACTCTAAATAACCTGAACAAGCTAATAATATCACAACACAAAAGTTATCACAAACACGTTTGCGCATACATACACAAATTCAATAATATTAATAAGAACAAAAACAACAATATCTATAAAACACACAATCAACCAACCAAAAAAAAAACTTAAACTTTTTTCAAAATATCATTCTCTTTTTCTTATTATTTATTTCCGTTCGTTTGGTACAGTTTTACAAATGTATTTTTTTTTACACCTATTTTTTAAGAACAATATTATTATGATGATGCTTGTTCAGAGCTCAAGATACAAATATAAAATAAATATTGTTTTCTACAAAGTTATAAGTAAAGTAAATTTACACATGTCAGCTCTTTGTGTTTTGCCATGTTTGTCATGATGCATATGTGTGATCTACAAAGGAAAAGTAATACAAATCTGTCTTGTTGAGATGAGGTACAAAGCGCTAACGGTAATAAATATTTCGGGAAAAAATATTTGTTATGCTATTGCACTGAATATTGCTCCTAAAAAATATAATGTATTGTTGCAAATAATTACTAAATAGAAATCAGCAAAAAAAAACAAAATTTCAAACATGTGCTTGTGCAAATTTGATGATTATATGATGAAAAATTCATTAAGCTACGGTGTTAAAACAAAACAAAACTACAAAAAGGAAGTTAAAAAAATACTGTGAAAAAAAGTTATAATGAAATTTGTCGCAAGAGTTTTTACTTGTTCTTAATTATTTTGAAAATTTTTCGTATAATTATTTTACGATAGTGTAATAAAAATATATTAAAAAAAAAATATAAATAAAATTATATGTAATGCCAGCATAGGCAGTTAAATTTGAAAAAGAACATATAACAGTGAAGTTGCCGATGGATTGGTACAAATGTCGTAAAGCAAAAAAGTTATTTCTAAGTTTCTAAAAGAAAATAATGCTACTGAAAATATTAAATTCAATCTGTAAAAAATATTAAATTACTGATATAGCAATCCCATTTTGAAAAGAAGAATTACTTAGGTATTGACTATTAATGAACTTGTTGTTATAAATTACACTATGTGAAAAACGAAAGGTAATGTGTCAAAACTTGTCAAATATTAAAAAAAACAACATTATTAAGCCAATCAGAATCGTTGTCAAATTAGAAAAGTTTGATAAAACTAAATTATATTTTATGTAATCTGTTCCTTCTATTTTATGATGAATTATGCACTGTAAAAATGTTCACAACTTAGCATTTACTTTTGACTGCACTCATCTACGTTTTTTTATTAACAATCCCTAATTTTCTTTATATATATACTACGTCGTCACGTACTTTTTATTTCACATAAAACACTCCTTAAAATTTGTAAAATAAAAAACTTATTTATTCATAATTACGCATATATATTCACAAAATTAAATAATCTGCAAAGTTACATAAATCACATACATTACTCTTTATAGTCATTTCACATTAGACGCTTCATTTGTAAGCAATAATACATTTTGTGTAAATACGTACATCACATTAAACACTACCTAACAAACAATGGCAGCTGCAGATATTGAATTGCCTAAGAACACTGTGCGTGTGGGCTTCCGTCGTTCTAAGTTTTTGTACGTTGACTTGACCAAACATTTGCTGCACGATGGTGAACCTGAGGTACATGTTTCCGCTTTAGGTGCTGCTATCAATGAAGCAGTGTCGGTAGTTGAAATGTTAAAAGATCAGCAGATGGTTAAGGTTATCCGTATCAAGACAACTCGTGGTTCACCTGATGGTGTCTCACGTAACATACCAGTTGATAAGATTGAGATAACTGTTGTCAAGGCAGATGGTTTTGACGATAAGTATGATGAACAAATTCGCTTGAGAGAAGAACGTAAAGCACAGCGTGCCGCTGAAGGAGAAGAAGGCCATTATGACGAAGATGAGGAGGAAGAGGATGATGATGCACCAGCTGCATAAAACTAAATAGCAAGAATTATCATTTAAGTAAATAATATAATTTGTATCTAAAGGAAAAAGAATGAAAAAGTTTAATTTATTTTATTTTATATTATTTTTTAAAAAAATTTTATTCACATGTCACATCAAAGAAAGAAAAAAGTGATAAATAGGATACAAAAGAGAGAAATATAATTGCAGCAAATATATGTAAGAACATTCTCGTGTACACACGTACGAACATTAACATTTATTTGTGTTCATAAAAGCAAGAAATAAAATTAGGAAAAAAAATTGCGTGTGTGTGTGCTGCTTACATTAAAGTGTAATATTGGCAAAATTCTGAATAAAAAATGAATAATAAATGTGCTACCATTTATTTTATTCGACATAAACATAATTGTCTTTTACAATAATGTGTTAATAAGTTGATAACAACGCTACATTTTCTTTTGTGAAAACATAAACTAAGTGCTGATTTTATTAACCTTATATTTAATGAAAAAAGTTATATTTATCTATTCAAATCTTATAGTTTCGTTTTCGTGCGGGTGTGTGCGCACTCTAGCTCAAATTACATGAAAACAACCACGACATCGTCAAATACAATATACATAAGAAAAAAATACGTTTAAATGTAAACATACAAACTCACACACATAAAAAAAAAAATATATATTTTTCACATTATGCACACAAACATGCAAGCAAATATACAAACACTATTATTTAATAAATTTAAGTCAACATTAGATAGTTAAGATGTTAAATTCGAAGCATCTAGTAAAAAGCCCATAATTATTTGATCAATCAACTTTTCTCCTAATTTAACTAATTTTTTTTATAAAATAATCAGCATTATTTTTCTTGAAGTGTTAATGTTATATTATATTTTATTTAATTATTTTTTCCATTTTTTCTTATTGCACAACGTAAGGAAAAAGGGTATGCATGTTGCTTGTGAATTCCCAACAAAGATGATGTTATATTTCAGATTTACTTAAACATTTACCATGACTTGATTTTCTGTGTATTAACCTTAAAATTTTTCTTTTACAATTTTCATCTCAATTTCTTCAATAATTTTTTTAAAAAAAGAAATCGTAAAAATAAGTTTTTTTTTTTTCCGCCTTGATTAGCTGATTTAAGTAGAGTTGACTTATTTTAATTAACTAGTAAAAGTAAATTGCCAGAAGCACAAATTCAGTGAAGACGTAGATATATCAATTATTTTGCAAGACAGTAAAACTTTATATATATAAATAAATATATTTGAATATAACATATATTCTTTGCTAGATGTAAAATTACCGTTTGCTTGATTTGATTGGCGAGGGTTCATTTGGTAAGGTGTACAAGGCTCGCATCAAAAGCAGTGGTCATATTGTTGCCATGAAGTTTATTGTGAAAAAGGGCAAGAACGAACGCGACTTACGCAACTTACGACGAGAGTTTGAAATTATGACAAAACTAAATCACCCGTACATTATTACTTTGTTCGATTCGTTTGAAACTGCAGCTGAGTTTGTTGTAGTAATGTAATATGCTCAAGGTTAGCTATACTAAATTTTGTAAGATGATAAGCGATTACCATAAGATGTGGTGGAGCGCATTGCTAAACAGCTCATTCAAGCTCTTCATTATTTGCATTCAAACCGAATTATTCATCGTGACATGAAGCCGCAAAATATTCTCATCGGACAAAACGGTGCGGTGAAACTTGCCGATTTTGGTTTTGCTCGAGCAATGAGTTACAATACCATGGTACTCACAAGTATCAAAGGTACACCACTGTACATGGCGCCATAACTTGTACAAGAGCAACCGTACAATAATAGTGCCGACTTGTGATCGCTTGGGTGCATCTTGTACGAATTGTATTATGGTAGACCGCCGTTTTACACGAATAATTTGTATACCCTTATCAATCAAATTATTCACGATCCGGTTACTTTTGACGAGCCAATTTCGGTTAATTTCAGCAGCTTCCTCAGCGGACTCTTGACAAAATCTTCTACAGCTCGACTTAACTGACCAGATTTGCTCAATCACCCATTTGTAAAGCTAAATGATGCAGATGCATAATGGCAGGCCACTCTACAGCTACAAGACACCCGAATGAAGGAACGATTACGCAGATTGTAGTGTTTCAACACACATAATGCATCTACACGTGCACTCAGCAGTGCTCGTATTCTTAGTGCACGTGGCAGTATTGCTAACAATGCAGCTGGTGCTGCTGGTGCGAATGGCAGCAGCGGTAACAACAATAATCATGGTATTGGTGGTAGTAATACTAACAATACGAATAACAGTGGTAGATTACGTTCGTTTAGTATTGAGTCGCAGTATCACAAGGGTGCTGCTGATGGCAATGCCTATGACTACGATAATGCTGCACGTTCATTGTAGGAGGAGAGCAACACAGGTGCAAGTGGGAAGAAAAAATAAGACATACTACGAAAACTGACACAAGAGGTTGAAGCCGTGAATGCAGATTTCAAACGCTTTTGTGAGCTGTCAAGTTTAATTCAATCCGATTTGATTAGAATAATTATTACTAGCTATTTAAATGACAAGACACCCACTAATCTGGCATTTCTTGTCTTACGTCTCATGTAAGCGTTAACGTTTCCAACCTCGTCATGCATGCTTGCCTTTCCATCACGTAATACATCATCGTCAACCACAATGTAAATTAAAAACAGGAGTGAACTTGAGCCGGTAGATGTGGTTATTCGCCAGCAAATAGCGCTCGAGCTAATCAAGAAGCCATTCACTGGACTAAATTACATTATGAACGAGGTTAAATCAAATGCATGCAATGCCCGTAGCGTTTGTGTACGTGTTTTATTTCAGTGCATGCGGTGAGAGGCGTAATTTGCGTCTATGGTCATCCAACACCATGACTTTCCTGCGGTGTGGTAGATTATTCTTCGTGGTGGCCTGAAAGCACCATCCGTCTGCGCCAATCAGAAGCGCAGCTCACCTGCTGCAGCGTCGGCAAAGACAAACAAACCATCTGATTCGTCGTTCTCTACCGGTGAGGTGCGAACACTGAAAGATGTCGCCTTCATCTTCTCCGCGGTCACCATTATTGTACCACACATCAAGTTAGCCGCACCACAACACTTAAACTCGGGGTTGTTGTTATAGCTAGGCAAGTTAGCCGTGAACACGCTGAGTGGCTACTCACAGTAAATCGGTAGCAACCGATCTAATGAAAGCAATACAAGTGTAGAAAAAATAAGTTATGTGGCCTCTGCTGCGATGTTTGTTGTCTGCATGCGCAGAGAGCTACAGGAGAGTTTCACGCTCTCCTTTAGCACCGCAATGCTTGATGGATTGTGTGCCATTGTGGACAATGTCGTGCTCATTCCATCTCGACCAATACACCCACGCATTTTAGGGAGCAGTTACGGTTACCCGGAGAGCGGGTTTCTTGACCAGGCCGTGCATCTTTTCTTTCTTGCCATAACGCAAGAAGGTAGTAAAAAATTTATACAAAACTACAAAGCACTCAGTAGCTTGATTGAGAAGAATACAACATGTCCGCCGTTTCATTTGATAATACATTTGCTGTGTAATCAATTAACGTATAGTTAGCTTTCACCGAATGGTGTACAGAGTGCGTTGCGACTTATTCAGCAATACTTACAATCAAACCGCTAAGCGGTGCGATCTAGTTTACTGTATACCTAGCTGCTCTTTCACGATGTCAACCGTAGCACCCCGCCGTGTTGTCTGCTCGCAATTGTTTGCCGTCATATGAGTGAGTAGTACATTAAACAAATATACTACTGACCCTAATCTCGTGGTGGTGGTGCGGTTGGTGTGAGTAGTCATGTGTCAATGATTACACAGATTTTGGCGTAGGTATTTCGTCTGATGGACTTGTGCAAGCTGCAAGGTGATGAGTCGTACAGTTTTGCTTTACAAGAGGTATTAGTTAAAGAACGTGTGATGGCGTTACTTCTCAATGCCGTTGACTTTATGGATATGGCCTTCTGAAGTGCGCCATTTGCGATTATCGCTAAACTCACCAACTGCTCGCAACACTTTGTTAAGTTGTTCGTCGACGATGGTGGCTTTCAGAATGATCGAGTTCAGCGAGCCTTAGACCTGCAGCGTGCCAATGGTGGGCTAATCTCAGACGTCCTGTCAATCTTATCTCAACTAGCACGATTATCGAAGGACTACTACTCTCACATTCACAATGCCAACCTCTACTCCACCTTTTAAACACTAATGAATCAAGGTGAGAAGTAGCTGCGCAGCAAAATGTGTACACTGATTGGCAACTTGTGCAAACACTCATCGTTCTTTTACGAACCATTGGCCTAACATCATATTGTGTAAGGATTGGTGTAGTGCTGCAGTGATCCGGATTTGTACACGCAGAAATTTGCCGCCTTTGCCGCTGGCAATGCCGCCTTTCACAACGATTATCTATACGATCGTCTGCAGCCAGGCATACCATCACTCATTAAACTACTCGATAGCACCGATGAGAAGACACGACAGAATGCAACCGGTGCGCTAAGTAACTTTGTACGAAATAATGGCCGTATGGTGGATAAACTGATTGAGCACAAAGCACCATAGGCGTTATTACGTATGTTAGTCAACGACACCAATTCGTTAAAAAAAGTGGTTGTCATTACAATCAACTCGTTTTGTGTGTATGAGGCACTTCGTAATCGTTTGCTGACATTGGGCCTATGCAATGCAATACAAAGTGTTGAACGAGACCCCGATGTTCGTAAAGACCCTACAATTGAGAAATACCTTAGTCGGATCAAAAAGGCAATTGAAGGAAAGAGTTAAAAATAGTAGAACTTTACGCATAATGTATAATTTGTTACTTTCATTTTTTCTTCTTTTGTATTTGCTAAAAATAAAAACCTATTAATTTGTTACTTATAATTTACCTGAATTATCTTTTTTATGAAAACTATGTAGAGTGAGACGCATGCACGCTACTGTGTCGTCGCATTGTGTACAGTATACCGACTATTACTGCAGTAAAAGGTAATTTTTTTTTTTTTTTTGTGTGTGCCAAGATGAAAAGAGTAAATATGCTGTCAAGTCAGTTTAAATGAGCAAAACTAATATGCATGGTATGTTACACGGAACATATATTTTTTTTCCGCTCGCATGTAAATTCTCTGATCAACACGCTTCTTTTACTTTTTTGAGCAAATATGTTGTTTTTCCTCCAGCTACTCATGTATAGTTGTACTACCCTAATATTTGCCTTCTTTGCAATTTATTAATTTTTACTTCTATCTTACTGTCTTGTAAATATATATATTTATAATATATATATATATAAATATTTTGAAATTACTTATCATGTACACGTAAAATATTAATTACTTTTTTATATTTATTTTGCATTGGGATGTACCTTTTTTTTTGATTTCCTCATCTGTAATAGTGTATCACTACAACAGCACAACTGTTATATGATAATTTTTTTTTCTCATGTAAAGAAAGTTTTAAATATAATTATTTTTTTCTTTTTCAACGAAGGTTTTGTAGTTGGCCAAAATAAAAACTGTATAATGAAATACATAATAACAAAAGTGAGACTACTAAGGAATATATTACGCTTACGATAAAAAATTGCCATCAGGTCATAAGAAAATAAATAGATATGTATACTTCTTGTTTACTTCATTGATGCAATCTTTAAGCACATGTGACATAATTTGTATAATATTCATAAATTTTATATATCCTATTATTATGTATGTAATACTTTGTATACTACTTTTTCTGTCTTACAAATAGTTTTTTTTAAAAAGCTACTTTATTTTATTTAACATATTTGTGTGTTACAAAAAGAGTTTTAAGTGTTAAGTAAAGCACTAAAACTTTCCTTATTTTATAAACCAATTAAATTGTAATTTTTACACCTTCAAATACTTACATAATAACTGATTTAAAAAAAAATAAAATAAAATTGATATATCATTAAGCATAGTTGCAATGACCACAAAGATGAACGGTGTGCATGAAATGCACAACTAGGCTCAACAGCTACGAAATTCAGTAATTAATTGTGATCGGTAAAAAGAAACGCAGTTTTAGCGTGCGAAGGCGTACTTGATGCGTACTGATTATAATGGTACAAGCGTGTATGATCAGCTAACACGCATGATGTAAAAATTGCTTGACACAGAAAACGCATAATCACTTCAAGATCCTACTCAACTTTAGAATATGTTGTTACTTTTACAGCGCGAATGCTTCAACGGAGATAGCAGTACTACAAACAATACTGCGCCAAATAGTTCAGGGCACGATGGCATGATGCATTCAGTAGATCGATTGAAAGAAAACAAAAAGTTGTACGAACGTCCTGCGCCAGTCGTACGTACCACAATTGAACAACCTGATCCTTTCACTACGGTTACCACAACCACAGTCAAACCTCTCACGGCGCCGTCGTTTCCTTCTGTGCGTGAATATAATCAATACTGACGAGAAGTAGGGTGTGGTTTAGCAGATGAGTAAGCCTTTTTACTTGATCGTTCTATTACTAAACTGGCCATGGTGAAGCATTTGCAAGATATTCGATTCGTGGGCAAAATATTTGGCACACATCACTGCTATTATGTTATTTCTACTCGTCGATATGTTGCTGAAAATTAGAAAGTGTATGTTGAGGTAAACACAATGGGAAAGCCAATGCGCAAGAAGGGAAAAGTGTAGACACAGGCCTAGCCTGGCTATGTCGGTTGCAATCGTTTGTCATTCTGGGTAACACTACACCCTGCATCGGAATGAATTTTATTACCAGATGTCACACCCGCCCAGATCGTAGCCGCACGTTTGATTACAAAACGTTTTACTGGAGATTTACAGAGCAATCGAGCCATCAGCCCATCTTTCCCGTGAAATTAACAAACATACCTGCGTGCCCAGCTGAGTCGAATAGTGAGTTCGACCTTTATTGCTCCACAAGGTGCTCTTGCCATTCCTGAATAGTAGTAATAATAATAGTAAGAATAAGATGAATAGTAGTATTAGTACGAAGCAGACAAAGATCAAAAGCACCACCAACAATAGTAGCAAGAGGAGGAGGCCCACAAGTTGCGTTCACACAGTGACAACTATAATGAACAAAATGACCGAACGCACCACATGACTAATGCGTCTCCGCTAAATGAAGACAGTCATACAATTGGTGATAATGACGATTAGATCGTAACTAATTATGAGGACAGTAAAGATGATAGTAATGGTGCACCACAATTGCGTCGTCGTAAGTTGAAAGAAGCGAAGTATCGTGCCATCACTGAGACTGTGCCGTAGTTTGCGTAAAACGTTGAGTTTACCCGTTTGGCGTCCATAAAGTAGTGGGTTCATGCGTAGAAAATGATTAATCGTAAAGGACGGCAGACTAAGATACCTCGCAAGAGAAACGCAAACTAAGACGACGATGACGACAACGACGATCAAGAAAATGAGAGTAACGAAGAAAATAATGACGACGAACAAGAAGAAGAATATGAAGAAGAGGAGGAGTTAGACGAAATGGGCTAGCCTAAAAAGAAAGACGATGGTAGTTACAACTATAACGTACTCATGAAGAGAGAAGATATTGCAACCGCGGTGCGCGCGGCTAACGAAAAGCTTGCTCGATAGGCTGCTGCTAGTGGTGTTAGTGGTGGACATTCTGGTAGCAATGTACAAGACGCATATAGTGACGATAATGCGTTGCACGACGACGAAAAAGAGTTGCTAACATCCATCGCAGACGATTATCTGCTGAGTGTAATTCATCGTCCACGTGCACCTCCGCTTCGTCGTTCGAGTTCGGCCTCGTAGCAGTAGAGTGAGAACGATGAAAGATCGGATGCTGAAGACGATAACGACAATGTAGATGATGATGATGGTGATGATGATGATAACGACAATGAAAAGGCCAAAAAAAATTTACAAGAAAAAGAGCGTCTTGCGAAGCTGAAAGCGGAAAAGGAGGCGCTTGTGGCTCGGGTTGTTGCCACACACGCAAATCGTCCGTTGAGACCCATACGTGATGACCGCATTGCCGACGATGACCGAACTAAGCTGAAAATACATGCCTGGAAAGTGCGTGTGGTGAATAACCTTGACAAGGCGCATGCCATTATTGCCCTGTATTCGCTTCGTTGGCCAGGTGCCATTGCGTTTGCGGCACGTGGTGGGAAAGTTTACGGTTGTGTGTACTTTGGCAACGGAATGAAACGGAATGACGGCGTCTTTACTCCACCACCAGCACCACGAATTATGCGTGAAATTAAAGATATATTCGAAGTAGCCGACCCAACTGCTGCCACAGAAAAGCTTATTCGTCGAGGTGAAGAGTTGCCGTAGGCCGATAGCGATGCAGACGGCGAGGAAGAACAAAACATGTAAAAGTATTACGTGTATAGTGATTAAACCTAAATTATTATCATTAATTATTGTGATATTATACTAGGCAGTCAAATTTCCTTTTTGTTTTACTTCACTTCGATGTGACATGTTATTATTATTTGTAATTTATGAGTAGTTGGTGCTCTTGTAATAATTAAAATGTATTACATAATTCGTCTTATTTGTTCAGCTGAAATAAAATTGTTTATTTGAAGAAGATGTACAGTTTTATCACTATGTAAAAAAAATACAATGAAAAAGAGATGGTGTTAACTTTCCAGTTTTTATTCCATGGATATGTGTGTGCAACGACGCAAAACAAAGCAATTGTATTTTTCTGTATGTGATGTATTTGGAATAACATTACTTATTTGTCAAGGTTGTATAAAAGTAGTTTTTAGACGCTGTCTTACAATTGTGTATTTTTTTTATGCTGTTCATTGTCTTCAACTTTGTATTTTTTTAAAAAAATATGTATAAAAATCAATGTTAATGTTTTAATTTTTAACAATTTTTTGCATGTATATACGTAGTTATGTGTGGTGACAGTTAGAAAAGAAAAAAAAAATAATGTACATGTTTATTACATCTATAACAAAAATCAACAAAGAAAGCTTACTGAAAATAGCTGCTAAATTAGCGTAGTAAGTTATTACATGTTATGTTGTTGATTTAACAAAATTAATTATATCAGCTATAATAATGTTGTTACTGTTATAACAGTGTGATTTATAGCTATTGCAAAACTTTTTTTGCACTTTTCTTTCGTTAATGTGTAAGCTGGGCTGTATTATAAGTTTCATATAAACAGTAAAATATTTTTTGCAAGTATTTTCACTTTTGTGAGTTTACACTTTGGTAGTACTTAATTAACACACACCATTTTGTTTATTTTCTCTTCACTTACTCGTTCATTAAAATGTGACAATTACGTTGTATTCGTCCACGCATTACAACGTGTATGCTTAGTTCATCTGTCATGGTAGATGTAAAACGATGAACTATCAGCCCAACTGGTTAGTTTGTCTCAGGTATGCGTTTGAACGCTTACGACACGGCTAGTGATAACAACAAAGTAAGTCTTGGTGTGTTTATCAAGCCCCAGACCACACTAGTGGATATCTGACAACAAGCGAGTGTGGCATGAGGCAAGCGTCGTTTTATTGGCTGCAAAATGTGAGTGCGCGGTCAGCTTGGGTATATCTGGTCTACCTATGAATCGATCAACGAATAGGTTGATGCGGTTCGCACATTACTGCACAAGATGGGCATCACCAAGGGCTCACGCGTCGTCGTGGTGAGCGATAACCGCTATGAGTGAGTTGTGGTACACTTGGCAACACTGCAACTTGGGGCACAGTTTGTACCACTCCCGACGAGCATCACCCCATCGTAGGCGCAGATGGTGGTGATTAGCACACAAGCTAAAGTGCTCTTTGTCGAGACGACGGCTGCCTATGAAGCGGTACGTGGCTGAAACGGTAATGTAGGACAGTTGTAACAGATCTTGTGCTTTGAGGATCAACTTGGGTAAGCCAGTTACTCGGTAGCGGTGAGTGTAGCGAGTGATGTACCGTAAAAGGCATCGGTGCGAAAGGACATTGTAGCGTAAGATACAGCGATGATTGCCTTTACCGCGGGCACCACGTCACACCCTAAAGGGGTGATGCTTTCACACAAGAATGTGGTGTCAAACATCAGCAGTATTTACTGTAGTCTAGGTGAGGCACTCACACCATAAGATGTGTTTATGTCCCTCTGCTCATGGTGTGTGGCTGGGGCATTAACCATGGACCTGTATCAGGCTATCTGTAAAGGTGCTGCGGTGTGTGTACCGCCGTAGCAACAGTAAGGTTTACAAGATTTGGCAACAGTGCACCCGACGGTAATTATATCAACACCATGACCTTTTCAGCGGGCTTGTACAAATATTATTGATATTATCTAACACCGAAAGTGAACCAAATCGTTAACCATGCAAACCATCAGTGTTATTCGCGAAAATCGTCTGATGCTGCGGCGACCGGGCGTAGTGCTGCAATCGGTCTCCAACGCACTCCTTGGGCGAATGAAGCATCAGTTTGGCAATGCACTTCGGCTGGTCATTTTCATTGGTCAGCACTTGTAGTAATACCAGAGCAACCTGTTAGCGGACATGGATGTGTTTATTGTGAACACCTATGGCTGTATGGAGGCTGGTGGATTAATTGCCACAGACATTGACGTGCCTCACCGCTTCAAGGCCTTGCCTGGAGTTGAAGTTCGTGCGGTCAATGACCGGAACGAAATCATCTCTCCAGGTGATATTGGTGAGTTGTTAGTGTAAGCACCAAACGCCATGCAGGGCTACTTTGACACCCAGCTAAACCCGTAATAGTCAAAGAATGCATTGATTGAGTATGGCAGTAGGACGTTTGTTCGCACAGGTGACTACGGCACCATCACCGGAGGATGAATTACACTAAAGGGTAACAAGTAGGTGCTCATTAACTTAAACAATGGCAAGACGATTGACCCTACTGAAATCTAACTGACATTATCGTCATCGATTTTCATCAAGCAAATTTTCATTTACGGCAATCACAGGCCGTATGTAGTGGCGCTGATTGTGCCAAACATTAAGGCTATAGCGATGCATTTGAAAAAAGTGTAGCACCGTGATGGGGTGCCCATCGTGAGTGAGCGTGAAAAGGCAGAGTGCATACGAGCTGAGCTGAGAAAGTGTTCCTAGTCACTTCCTCCACGCACGCATGTCCGCCGCTTTGCATTTGTGTAGTAGTTTACCTTGGTAAATGGCTTTTTGACGGTAAAGATGGGGTTTGCACGCAGTAAAATCGAAAAGCATTATGTTCACTACATTGAGGCACTGTACGATGAAACACCTAAATTTTACGGCTTTGCGGTAGACGACTATGATGATTTGTTTTAAGCAATTCATGCCAACTTTTTTTTTTTGTAATCTCTTTTTTTTGTAATCTTTTACGTTTTAGTTACAATAAACAAATATACTGTAACTTCATTCTTTTTTTTTTTCTGTTAGTAGTATTATTATCGTTGCTTACTCGCCTACTTTGTAGATAAATGTATCGATTTTTTTTCATTATACCTACTTATTGTTATCGTTATTTTTTTTTTGTTTTCTTTGTTTTGTGCAGTAACAAATACTTATGTAGGTGACATTTGTATTTAGACATAAGTCCTGCTTTTTTTTGTAATATGTATGATATTATTATTTATGATAATAATATTTATGATAAGAAATAATATGTATATTGTTGTTGTTGTTATTGATGTAATAGGTAATAAATACACTAACACAACTATTTTACCAAAAGGAAAGTTGCCAATACGAAAACATGCATTTTACATATACTTATTTTCTTCTTTTTTTCCCGCTATTTGACGCATGTGAATGCCTTGTTGTAATATTTGTTGTTTTTCTTCAATTATTGCATACCTATTGATACTGTGATTACATATATAGTTCAAAGTCAAACTGTGCAAATAGAAACAATCACATCACTGCAAAAATTGAAAAAAAATTAATACACGCTGCACAAATTCATCATTGATCAACAACAACAAAAAAGAAACTAAGCTCAGATGAGTGACACTAATAAGCTATTGTTAAGCATAGTCACTCGATTGACTACCAATCTTGACAAGATTGATCGTGTTGACGAGGTTTTGTAAATGTTGTAGCAGTGCTTTCTTAATTTGTTCAAGTCAACATAGTTACAAAGAGCCTAAGCCACATCGACGCTAAAGGGAAACGCAAAGGCTGTACCTTTGTTAACGTCTGCCAGTCCAATCGCCTCTACGTAAGAATATAAACTGTAGATCACCACAGCAGTATTAAATTTTCACTTACACGCACGTGAACGCCATTCAAATTTTTTGCGTAATAAACTGTACCACCCACACGCCGCACTGTTTATTCACGAATTGCTCAAATCACTCAGTGGCAACTCTCAGTTGTGATTTCGTTCACTGCAAATACGTGCCCTGGAGACCTGTTCAGCAATCGTGCAAAGCATTGGCACAAATAACGTTCGACGCTGTTTACCTGGTATCATTAGCGCTACGACCAAATACATTCACCGTGCACACCACGGCAAAGACGCTATTCGTGTTCGACTTTCTGCGATTGAACTTTTACATGCTACATTGTTGATAGCATTAACTCATACTACACAATAACAAAAAGATAATGTTGATACTATGTAATAAACTTCCAGTTCTACGTTTATGGAAAAAGTTTCTTGCAAAAGATAAAAGTAATAACAGCTAAGCTTGCAAAAGACATAATGCGTGCAAAGTTTATGCAAAATTAATCAAGACAATGATGGTGTTAAACATGATAATAATAATAACAATTGATCAAGTAATAAAAATATCAACATTATAGAACAAAAAGGATAAAATGATCATGAAGCAAATATGTAAAAAACATGACTGATTAACACTATACCTCATTTACACTCTACATTACAGTCTGTGCTACTGGCAAGTGAGCTATGCAATAGTGTGCAGTATGACGTGCGCACTTTGGTTGCCCTACGATAACTTGTTATCATGTTTCTTTCCTCTTCTCTCATGTATTAACAGTTACACACACCACTAGCTGCCATGTTATTTGCATCGTACCACATTCTGACATCTCTTGTACAGCTTACCTCGCTTTTACATTTATCTTCTTCAGGCACATAGCATAGTTAACGTAAATTCTCGGTTTTGCCTATAGAACTGTCATGCTGCAAAGATGCACAAAATGCACTACGACGCTTTCTCATGTAAATGAACGGCTTATAATTTTTACATCTGGCTACGTCTATACTTCATCACACTCACTTATACTCGTTAATGTTGACACGAGGTAGTGCATTTGATGAATTGCACTAGTGTAATGCGGCAGACGTACACTAAACACAATAAGATGAAAACAAGCGCATGTATTGTAAAATGGCAGACGACATTGACAGCGCAGTTAATACTTTTCTATTCACATTACTCATCAAGAAATGTATTAGTGTGGTCAAGAAAACATTTACCAACGACGAGTATTACTCAAACGTCAACTATCAATTCAAATTGTCTGAATCATTGCACTGCTGTGTGGTCAATCACTTTCTCATTTCATTGGCTCATGCACTATATGTCATGTCAACCTATTAGCCTGCGTCACAATAAACATCACAAACGACTGATATAAGTAATAAAGATATAACTGATAATAATGTAGAAATTAGTACAGTGAGTCCAGAGGGCACAGACGGTAACGAAATAACAAATGGGTAAGTGTTAACAAACATTCTCTTTGCGTAGTGTGAAGCGATTTTACAAGATTGATATCAATATGACGTTCATGCCGCCGTGGTGTATATTTTGGCGCGAGCTATTATCTGACAATTTAGTTGATCAATACACGTCTAGTGCCTCAAGTGAGAAAAGATGATTGCGCACCATTATGACATGAGTAAGAGGAGGTGTGATAGTAATTATAGTGTTGACGAGAATACCTCGTTGCGTTTCTTGCTGCCGTCATGATTTGTCAATGATGGGGTGTTTGACGAGTTGTGATCGGTCATTGGCATGCCACACTTGTGAAACATTTTGGTAGATTAAGAATTATGTTCATTTGAGCAACTCAAGCATCGGCAGTTAATGGCATCGACCATACTACGCTGTCTTTGTTTAATTATTTAACATGTTTTTGGCACTGCTGATGTTTGCATTATTAGCAATAATGATAGTCATAACAATAATGATGTGGACAAAGATATAAGTATTAAAGAGAAAAGTGAAGGAAATAATTACGAAAATAGCATCAAGTATGATAATTGTACAATTCATAGCACAATTATGAATATTGACAATGCTGTAATAAATACTTACCGCAACGCATTTGAGCGGTTTGTTACTCGTACGCTGTATCTGGTGCTATAAAAGGCAGCTAGTGCCAATCATGTGCATGAGACGGCTATGTATACAGTACACACCTACGCTAACGCGTAAGCTGCATGTGAGTCAATGTAAAATGTTAACACCTATTCATCGTCATTTTAACACACCACAATAAAAGGCTCTAAATATATTACAGGTTGCATTGCAAAATAAACACGCGTATAAAGTGCTAACATGTTAGCAAAAGATAAAAATATTGATAAAAGTAGTATTTATAATAATTATGTAAACATCAATTTGCACTTTATTCTGAAGTATGGCCATCTGATCATTGACGACGCAATTCGTTCAGCAAAAGTTGATGAATTACAAAATTCTGCAGCATCTATATTACGCGGTGTTGTTGCCTTTTTCATGTAAAGCATCTAAAAAAGAAAAATTAATAGTAACTCTTAAAAATAAAGTAAGGAGAAGAATCTAAGTAACAAAGAAAACATTTGTAACAAAAATATAAATAACGTAATTTAATTCTAGGATTTTGACACTAACACAAACCCATAATTGTCGACTAATGCATCACCACAATAAATACGTAGTGCAAACAATGATAATAGTGGTAATGCACCACCGTCTCGTTTGGTGGAAGTAGTGCAAAGTTTACTATCTGTTGCATCAATTGAACGTAAACTTTCACGCATTGAAAGGTTAGATGACCACACCATTAGTACAATGGCAACTTTCTTGTCTGCCAGCGTTAAAGTTGGTCTGTAGTGTTGTCAGAGTATTTGATAAAATGAGAACTATGCCATGTCACAAAGGACATGGCAAACACATAACAAAGGCAATAATAGCAGCAACCGTGACAAGTATTGCACCTCTGAAATGTAGTTTGATCAACTAAATGAATAAGTTGTACGCAGTAGACGTGCAGCTCTTGTGCTGTTGTGTGATTCGGCTCATTTGGCAGCGCTACTCAACTTTAGCACTCCTCTAAGACCATTTTGTACACTTGGTACTGTGCAAAATGAAAGTAATAGTATT
Source organism: Blastocrithidia nonstop (assembly GCA_028554745.1). Taxonomy (NCBI): domain Eukaryota; phylum Euglenozoa; class Kinetoplastea; order Trypanosomatida; family Trypanosomatidae; genus Blastocrithidia; species Blastocrithidia nonstop. The sequence goes on from JAQOTN010000004.1 coordinate 295,796, forward strand.
GTAAATGGTGATACTACTAGTAGTAGTACAAATATTGATGCGTGTGAAATGACAAACTCTTCACATGACGGCAATGACAATGAATAGGATGAGTAGCGACAAACCACATCTTCTAATGTGCAGGTGCAAGGTTTGCAACATTAACTACTGACTGCAATAGATAAATTGTTGTCTTGATTTAGCACACTTGATCGTCTTACAAGTTATGCAATTCGCGCTATAATAGAAATACTTACCGTGTTCCTGACAACAACTAAGGCAATTACTGAAATCGATACTGCTTACAAGGAATAATGTACGAGCAGTAATAGCAGCAGTACTACTAAAAAAGACAAATTCAGAAACAATAGCGTTGACGATAGTAATAACATCAAACGAGTTAAGAGTGACAATGTACAAGAATAAAGTGTTGCGGTAAATACGAACAAAATGTAACAGTAACACCATCAACATTTCAATACTTAATAAATAGATAGTAAAAAAAATATGACATCTACTACCACTGATAAGAAACTGAATGAAAAGGAAAAAGCACAATAAAAACAACATAAATTTACCATTTAGCAAGAGTCAATTATTAACACCAGTAGCACACTTCAATCAATAGTCGTTTTGCCGCAAAGCATGCTAAAAGTTGTCTACAAGGTTTATCTGTCATTCACATCGATGCTAAAGGAGCCGATTGCCGCATTAGTCACTAACACACAGAAATTTAAGTCAAAGTGAACGGCGCATGAGATACGTGTGCTACTAGCCATCCCAATTCGAGCGTCACTGTTCAGTGTACTGGATGGTTTGCACGCATTGCTGCTTCTTGCGCCTGACTTTCTCATTCATCGTATGGTGCACGAGGTGATGCCGTTATGCCTTGTTTGATATGAAAAAGTAAAGCGTACTCGCATTCTCACTGACACGGATAATAGACTGAAGCACAACATTGAGTAGTTCGCATATGTAATACACGCACGCTGCTACAAAAAATTGCAAAATTAGCTGTAGCAGATATGTGCACCGTACTTCACATTTGCCAAGACAACAGCCTGTCATGATAGATGATTAACGCAAGTGCAAGCATAAACAGAAAATAATGTGAATAGACACATTATGTTAATACCAGGAATAAAACAACTACAACTTCTTTTATATTTTTTCAGACTCAAAAAATAGCAGCACCTTTTTTGAAAGTTATGCTATGTGCTACATATATATACATTACTTTATATTTTTGCACAAACTTCCACACAATATTTTCATTATACTATATTATTGTAACACATTATAGTAATACTTTTTTTCCCCAGATTACACATTTAATAGCGTCACATAGAGTCGATTCTTTTTATTTTTGTTCATTTTTAACAGAATTGTATTATACTTGTCTATTTACATAATGTAAAGTAGCACGATTGATACAAATCGTAGTTCAATGATTAACAGTAAAGCTACATTATCAATTGCATTGCCGAGTGCAATGGCACAGACGGTTACTCCACTACATCATATATTACATGCATTACCATTGCCATAACTACCGTTGTCAGTGCATCACACACACACATAGTGCACAAACCTAACATTGAATGATCAGTAATAACGACAAACGTCAAGAGCTATAACCTAAGCTGCTCGTGCCCTGAGCAAAGATGACAACTGTATGCATTTTTTGCATTGTGCATTCGAGCATGAACGTGACAAGTTGTCATCACAATAACGACAATAAAAATTAAAGTAATCATAGTGTTAGTAGTAGCAGCAGTAGTAGTAATAGTAAATTAATAAAATAACTTAAAATAAGAAGAGGAGTAGTAAAGCAACTATTTCAAAGGTTGCACATGATGCTACTGTATCAGTGTGCCATTGACTATAGGACGAGTGCAAGTAATAAAACTAGTTATAGCATTAGAATGATCATCACCTGCAACTTTGACACGCTAATAATGTACGGCAAATGAGCAATAAAAAGCAAAATGCAACACAACATGCATCTACGACAATACAAAGGTTATGCTAGCATGAGAATGAACTAGCAGCGACAACAAGAGATGTGATGGCATCAGTGCAGGAAGTGAAACAAGAGATAGTCAACGGTACTAAAACTGTAAATTCGCAAAGCAAAGAGAATGATGGCAACATTGCCAAAAATAAATGTGAAAGAGAGTAAATCTTGAAAGTGCAAAGTGATATTGATGATGATGATAATGAAGTATAGCCATAAAAACCTACTGTTACTATTATTACAGCAGCAATAGTTCAATAAAATGTAAATAAAAAAAATAGTATGCTACCGGTACAATCTACAGAAATTGTCAGATTTATGTCAATTCTTTCAGCTCGTGACAAGTACAGTTTGTAAGATGTGTAACGATTTGTGAAATAAATGATCATAACACATTTACCCTTTACATCAGTTGTAAATGCATAAGTAGTAACTTCATTTGTGTAAGTCCTATTGTAGTAATGCCAAGTCACAAATGCTGATCAAGTTAGCAATCAATATAATTCACAATTACTAACCCAAAAATGTAATAATAATATACAATAAGAACATAAAATAAAGCAGGAAAATCTAAGCTAACGTGTTACAGTCAGCTAATTTACGTGACGGTATGCAGTTCATGCATCGGCGCTGTTATGAACAGTAAATCGTTGACGGTAGCATTTACTGTTAGCAGATAACATTACAAGCACAGATCAAAGCAAGAAACAATAGTAGTAACAAGGCTGTTAAACATTTGTTTCTGCAATGTAAAAAGCAACAACAAAAGCAACAACTAATCTACCAATGCCTGCACCAGCTTTACGCAGTTGCGTCATGTCAACGCTAATCGATGCGTTTTATCACATTGTACACAACACACATCATCTCATGACAAAATTACACAATTAATAAATGTATGACGACACAAGGTATTGTTATAATAATCCGTGATAACCGTAAAGATTGCAGAATAGCAGAGTCAAGTAGTAGTGTATTGCAACAAACAAGTAAGTTAATGATAAACAAAATACTGATTATAATAAATGCATGAATTGACGTAAATGAGCAGAGTGCATTCGAATGTTTGCCCGTAGTTTTGCAGCGCTTCTACGAGTAGCTTATTCAAAGACAGAACAAATTACACATGACGTCTGACTTATCAATGATGTATAGTGTGATCGAATAGAACAAATATGCACGTATTCACTTTTCTGCGTTCCTACATTGTGTGAAAAGGACACTTATTGTTAGTACACATCGTATGTAATGTAAAATATTGTACACTTATACAGGTGTGTTTATCGATATAAACACGATGGGAATGATAAGAACGTTTGCAGCGGTAATAATACTAATATTAATGATGAAATATAAAATATTTACCCACGTCATTTTTTTTCACATGTACTTCCATCACCACATCTCTTATAACAGACATGAAGTGAAACTATTTTAGTTTACTCTGCAAATAATTTATTAGTAAAGCAAGATAGTCGGAAGGTTAGTTGTATGTAACAAAGAAAATTTTCACTTATTACCATATGTATGTTGTCTGCGATGCAATCGTTATTCTCTAATAGACATTGTTCACTTACATAAATTGACGCTACAGCACCATCAACATTAGCAAAAAACAAATAAAAAATCGAACGCATTATCATAGATGTAAACAAATTGCAGCGTACGTGTATAGCATGGGCAAACGCTCTATGACATCATTTCTTATGTACACCAAACACATTATATGAAGACAAGTAGGTTCTGATAATACGATGTAATGTCATTAATTGTATTTTCAAATAGTTGTCGATGTTGATAAGTTGTCCTACATGGCCAGCGGCTAATCTGCTGTTGCACGAGTGTGTTAACGTCTTTTCGCGTGAGGTGCATGCGAGTATTGCACGTTCGATTGCTTGTTGTAATACTAGAAAATATGCATCATCACGAAGCAGTAAATAAAAAATAAACTGCAAAGAGCAAACAAAAACATGCAAACAGTTGGAAAATAAACAAATGTAGAATGAAGATGAACAATTAGAACAAGAAAAGTAAAACCTGAAAATGCTAAAACGCAACAAAATGTCAACGAAGAACAAGAAGAAGAGCGGCACTGTTGATAAAGTCAAAAAGTAATGCATGTGTGAATAAGATTTGTAAAACGGTAGCTACAAAAACATCAAAATAAAAAGAACTACTGATACTGATGAACAGAATGCATAGATTAACAAAAATACTGATTTATTGCATATTGCTGTTATTGATGCAATTGCACAAGTCATTATCTAGCTCATCATCGTACGCAGTCAAATCAGATCAAAATACACTATGAAAAATATGTATGTAAGTAAAACACAATTATAGTAATAATCGTAAGCAAATGACAAATGCTTGCAAGTATTTGCACAGTACATTTCTTAGCCACTCGCAAAATACTAACACAAAGTGCAACGCAATACACTGAAAAGTACACCAATGATAAACAACGATGAATATAATAGTTTGCATGAATGCAATGAATATAAGAATGACACCAAAGATAAAAGCTTGCAAACAATAATATAATTTATATTTAATAATATGATTATCGAAAGAAGCAAAAGGCAAACAGGAAATGGAAATTGTTTGGGAAACCGCAGCAGCAGCAGCAGCAGATGATGCAATGACAACAATAATAACAACATATAATATGACAATGACACGCTTTATCAGCACTTACTATCTTGAATTAGTTGCAATAACGTTTCTAATGTAAACGAAAAGGTATCTGTTGATAAAGATATGAGTAAAAAAAGTATCAATGAAATTGGTGATAGCAACAACTATAACAACACTTATCATACGGTACAAAATGACAGTATGGACAAGTAGTGTAATTTTATGCAAATTGCATTACATGCTATGGAGGGTGCAAAACGCAAACAATTTGCAATGCGTCCACACATCTTTCTTGTTAATTTGTGTTAACAAATGTTACAATAAGTGCAACAATAATAATGTACAACAAGACAAAAAAACTTTGTAAATGAAATAGTGAATGAGGCAATTCTTGTAACACAATTGGCACTGCCATAGTCGATGCTCTCGCGACATGTGTAAGAACAGCTTATTTACTTTTTGTTATCTCTGCTGCAGTGCAGTTATGAGGCAAACGATGCAAAAGAATTAAGTAACAAATAATGTATAAAAGATGATGATGACGACTATGATGATGATGATGATGACACAAATGCTGATTTATGTGATGTTAATGTACACGATAATGATGACACTACTACTAGCAAGGAAAATAAAGTAAAGGGTAAACGTGCTAATAAACACAGGCCGAAGGATTAGAAAAAAAGTAAAATTATCCATAGTAGGAAAAACAATTGAAATGAGCAGATTATAATTGCTGATAGTATTGTCAAACGTATTATCTATCACTTCACTCAACTATGTTTGTGTGATAGATCTATGACACACTTTATCTGATCTCAGCTGAAAAGATTTGTACGAAGTAGTAACGCACGAATACGTGAGGCGGTAGTACCCTTGATTACCTTTTTAATACAAGATTGTCTATCAAATTTATCATTATCACAGTAGTAATACTAATTGTAACAAACATCACTATTGATCAGGACCAATTGTAGTGTACACTATACACAACAAAATGTACAAAATAATAATCTCCTTCATACGCAAAATGCAAATTTTGTTACAGAGATGATAAGTACACTACTTTACTTATTGTAAGATCGAAGTGTAATGGTCGTGACACGTGTGATTAACTCGTTCCATATTTTGCTCTCCATATTGGATCAGCTAGATAACTTTACACGACATAATGAGCTTCGACCACTGCAACAACAACAACAACAACAACAACAGCATCAACAAAGTCAATGCAAACAAGAAAATAATTCACAATGTGTATAAAACATTACACAAGGTGATGTTATCTCAGCAATATAACGAGATCAGCTTTTGCTTTTTATTCAATACAAACTACTGAAATGTTTTGCGTAGACAAAACATACTCGTCATCAAAACGACATTGCTCATCTTTTTGTCAAGCGATGACTGTCAATGCTCAACACAGAGCAAGATGAGGTGCACAAAACAAATAGTTTGTAGAACACTAACAGTAACACGATCAATGCAGAAAGAAATCATGACAATAACAGTATTATGTGTTATGCTGAACAAACTACACCTGTGTAATTTGCAGCCAAGTCGTCACTGACATCACATGTGTTGAATTCACATGCTCAACTTGCACGATAATGAATGACACTAATTACAAAACTTGCAACTACATCCTCAGACCATAGTGATAATAGACATAATACACATGTTGCTGCTGCTCCATATACTGCTGCAATTAACAAAACAACTAGGCCACAATACAGCTCTACACTTTTGCTGTTACCTAGAATTACCAAAGAACACCCATTTTATCAATTATTATCGTTATTACTAAACAAATCATGCTGCTAAAGTCGAACTTTGCCACATTACAATTTGTAAAGAGCACGACAGGATCTAAGTGTGCGAGAAAGATGTCATGGTGTTACCATAACTAAGGCAAACAGCTACAACAATAATATTAATCTTTACACAAAAAAGAAAAGTGATTTTACAATTGAGTAGATGGAGCATCTGCTACGAAGTATATGTCGTGCGGTGTGAACGCGTTTTACGTGTTGTGTGAGTGCTAATGATGCGTTTAGTTGCTTGACTACTATACATGTAATCGTCATGGTGAACGCTTCTAGTGCTTGCCAATTAGTGCCACACATGTTACCGTACTTGTCACTTTCGTCTTAGCAAAACCCACTACGACACTCATCTGCGGATTTGTACGGCGGCGTACTTTTGCAATTGTGTCACATATTACAAATCATGTTTACTGATGGTGTACATTGCACGTAGCGCAAAAAATAAGTAAAAGGTAGATATAACAACTCAAAAAACGTTGCTACGTTGGCAACGCCAAATGTACTTGCTAGTGATGTAGATGATTGCCATAACACTTCTACAAGACACATAATCAGTAAAGATGAAAATAATAATATTAGCAAGTGAAAAAGTAAAGCCATTGGCAATACATTATTGTTTACCACACTGGATGCACTGTCCGCACTGTTCAACTCTATCATTGCCAAGTATGTGGGTGTGTATCAGCAACGCATTATTGTAGCGGCGTGTGGTGCGTTAACGGCACTTATACCATTCGGTGAGCATCATCCTTCGGTGTAAAAAGCATCCATGACACCATCACCAAATCAAATGCCAACAACAAAAAATAATCCTTTACAAATGTTTAATAATATAGCCAACATGAATTAGGTAACACCCATTTCACCATATCTGCTGATGTGTTACAAATTGATGGATGGTTACTATACTCGAATTTATTTACTTTTACCTTCACTGTCGACAGATTATAAAAGTATTGCCTATATTCAGCGCTTCCTGTTTTTGTTGTCATAATTTTTACGCAACTACCGTGGATGAACGAATGCAGCATTGCAGAAACAATTACAAGATGTGAGCGATGCTAATATGTATAACTCATTCAATGTTAATGTGAGCAGCAGCTACAATGATAATAATATTAACAGCAACTCAGTAGCTGTACAGGCACCATTGACAAGCAATTCTGCGAGTCAAAGCACATGGTAAGGCTATTTGTCACAAGATACAGTTGCTCCACTTGCTTCTGGGGATGGAATTTGTTTAAATGTTTTCGCATTGGTGCTAAAAATAATGCGTTGCGCTTCTGCAGACACACTTATCAAGTTACAGGTTATTCTCATGCGAGTGATGTCATCGTTGTGCATGTTGGCTCCACAAACATACTTTGTAGAATGTAAAGGATATATTACACAATCCCTGTTGCCAGAGGCATCGATTGTATTGCAAATTCAAGGGTTAACACTATTGCGTGACTTTCTTCGTGATGAGGCGTAGCGAGTATATTTAGCATCAGCACCAACATAGTCATCATCGTCAACAGCAACAAAACCACTAACGGCATCTTCTGCAAGAGTACTTATGCGTAGTTATTAACAATCGACACGTTTACATAAAGTAGATAGTACTGTCATTGCCGATAACACAAACATAACCGAATGCAATAACAAAAAATACAGAAATAGAGGTGCGAAAAATAAATTGTCAAAATCAGTCACACTGTAGCCTGTAAAATTATAGTGTAGCACAGAGTAAAAACACAAATCAAAAAATAGAAACAATGATAGTTCAGCTAAGGCAAATGTAAGCAACAGAAGGCAAAAACATCATACAGGATAAAAGCACAAAATGCAAAGTTAATCAGAATCAATAGCAACGAATTAGTGTTAAAATAAGATGTAGGACAGACTACAAGTGTTGTCATTTAAGTTTGACTTTGCAGATGAAAACAGTGGTATGGCGGCGTGATTGATGCAGAGTTATCATGAATTGATTGCCACACTGTGCATTCACAGCGTAAGCAAAGTGGTACGGTAGTTGTGCATATAAATTATGTATATATGTGCAAATGATGGGTTACTACCACCTTCAAAGTATTTGCCTTCATTGATTGCACTGTGCAATGATGTGGATGGTGCGATACGAAATCGTGCTCAGCAGTTTTTGTGTAAAAGTACATAATTTATACAGTTCAGTGAAAGCTTGTCGGTAGCAGCGGTGCCAGGAATATTGTATGGTTATGTTCTTAGCTGCAGTTGTAAAGCCGATGTTATTGAAAACATTAGCCCATGTGCAAGTTACGCAACTATGAACAACGTTACATCGTCAATGTCATATCACACACTATTTACACTATTAACGTATCGAGATAGACAAAAAGTACGTTCTGCGTTGCTACGCTATTTTTACGAAACTGACAAATTGAGTGCGTGATGAAAAAACTTGCCCCTAATAAGAGACAACATTGAGCGAACAAATGTCAGTAAAGGCGACAACAGCAACAATAATAAGAGCACTATTTATAGCGATAATGATGCTAATGCTGACAATTTCGTTTTTACAACCAGAGACAATTCACAACAATTAATAACCCAGCAACTCAACTTGCTGTCTTTTTTGATGTACTTGAGTGTAGTAATCACATTTTCATCTTTGTCTAATGCATCTCAGTTGTAACAAACAAATTTGTGCAATGAGTGTATTACTGGTATAAACTTACATGGTGAAAGTGCCTTGTCAATATTGACAAATGCATGCCAAAAATTGTCGAACTTACCATCGGAGGTGATGCTTGACAAGGTGTCTGTTGCCTCGAGTGAAGGAGGACTAGCAAAGACGCACAACAGTCAGAAAAGTATGAAAAGAAGCAAAAAGTAAGCGCGTTCGCGAGAGTTAAACTTAATGTAGTAGAAGCAACAATAGCAATAATAATAGTATTCGTATAGCGCAGAGTCTACGAAGTAATGCACTCATAACAATAGCAGTGACGAGACAAACGCGGCAAATCGTTCAGGGCGACAAGTAATTGCGGAAAGTCAATGTGTATAACTTTTATAAAATTTATCACTTGAACGGTTAGCCTTGTCAGAGGCAATCAGCGTCGTCTTTTTGCACTATATATATACCACCATACAACATTTTCATTCAGCAAATGGCATGCGAAACAAGTAAAAGTCTTAACATATCATGTAATTCTAATCTATTGCGCAAACTAACATGAAAATCAATAATTACAGACGAATTAATAGTAATAGACCATGTCCCTCGTTTACAGCAGGACAAGTTCAAGTTGCTCTCTTATTTTTGCATAATGCTCGCGTGTTTACACAAAAAATTGCACCGCTTGTTTCTTGTATGCATGTCAATTTGGCCGATAATAACGCTCAAACTGAAGACATACACTTGTCTCATAAACAGTGCTTGAATAACAAGAATAACAAGAATAAATGTCTAAACAAAGTAAATAACCAAGTTGACTGTTCTGCTATCAATGAAGTTGCTGATGCCTTACACTTTCTTCGTGATGAGTTGCAGCGAACGTTGTGTGATGATACTTTGCAAAATATGCATACTTCTTCACATAGACATTGCATAAAACGAACAAAAACAAGCTTATCAAGTGCTAAAACTAAACAGAGCGTCAACAAAAGTAAACTACAGATGTAGAAGGCAAGTAAACGAAATATAAATCGATCGCAGAGAAAACGAAAGCGCTCAACATCATCATAGTCGTCATTATCATCATAGTCGTCTATTTCTACTTTGACGAGTTCCACTTACAGTTCAGATGAAGATGACTATTATTCTTCATCTTCTTCTTCGTCATGCACATCTTCAATGTCGTCATCCGATTAATACAAATAATAAGTTAAACTGCATTTTGTCATATCAAATTTTTTTTGTTATTTATTTTCCTAAAAGCTGATTGTACACTTATAAAAAAAATTTACATCTCTGTTAAACAACATATCTGCTAATTCCATGTTTTATTATTAGTATTGAAACAGCTTACTTTTTATCATAGCGATGTGTTTGTTTGTGTACAATCCACGCACAGAAAAAGAAAGAGAAAGTGAAAGCTTTTACCGTATATAATAATAGTAATTAATTTCGCAATACTGCTTATTTTCTTTTTTTTATATTCCACTTAGTAAATTTTATTGTGCTCTTTCTGCCAATATTTAGGAAATATTTAATATTTATATCTTCAAAATACATCATCATAGATATATATATATACATACACACAATTTCACCCTACTTTGTCTATTTGTTTCATTTCTTTAATAATGTTGACACAGATATTTGTTCAATAAAACTTTGTTGTTCATTCTATAGAGGTACACACCCATACAAATTATTTTCTACTCTTTTCCTATTATTTCTATTTTGTATATATTACAGATGACAAAACAAGATTATTACGTTTTTTTGTTTCATGTTACGTGCGATTATAGCATCGTCGTATTGCTTGCAGAAATAATCAACTTATTACATATATTTGAACTTACGCTTACACCACAATACTTGGAAAAAAGGAGAAATGTAATTCGTAAAAGAAAACATTTACACTGATGACTTTTACATCATAGCTCTTTTGTTACTTTTACTTTTAACTTTTCACAATTACTTTAATATAGTATTGTTTATAAAGGTGTGAAATAGACATATACTTATTAGGGTACAATTTACTACAAATGTACGCATAGTGTTTATAACACGTTTTGCAATTTGTTGGTGTTCATGATGAAGTAAATGGTGTTTCATCAGTATAGCTTTCAGAGTTTATGCGTTATGATCTTTTACCGTACGTAGGGCTAGCAGATAGCAATATAGTGCAAACTACTATTGCACGACTACTTTTTAGTGAATATAAAGATAAGTTGCGTGTCTTTGTACATGCTAGCAGATGACAGGAAAGCAGCAATAAATGTAATAATAGTAATACTACAGTAGCAAACCCGCTGAAAAATAATAACGTTAGAAAGAATAACAACAATGACACGAGAAAAGCATCATTACTTTCCTCTCGTAATTCAACTTCATCAAAGCAAAAAACGAATTCTAGCAAAATCAGGAAAAATGTTAAAAAATAATAGCAGCACGTAAAGCATGCACTGCATGATAGAAAGAGCAGAAACAAACTTATAGTAAATCATTAATCCAAATAAGTTGATGCTAAAAAACACGTATGCTAACGTCCATCACAATAGAAATAAAAAAATAGTGTAGTTAGTCACTCACCGGCACCATAAAGTGAACAAAAATGTCAGTCGAAAATATAACTAAGTAGTGCACAGGTTATTTAATACATTGACTGTAATCGAGTCTAGTGAGGCGTTCATGATTTACACAATACTAGTAAAACAAATGATGACACAAGCAACAAAAATAAGGCAAAAACTGTGAACAGCTAGCGTACATCAATATCATTATCTTTGCTGTCACATTCATTAGATCTTGACACCACTGCCAAGTACATTTTGTACATTTGTCCAACACGCATGCTGCGGTAATTTGTGCTAGGTTTGCCCTTACAAACTTTACGAGCACAAGCTGTCGCCGACTGCATTACCTACTACGCCATTGATGGACTGGAGCAATCAAATGGTGGACGACTTGCACCATGTTTTCAATCTAAGGCGCACTTGATATGACTTGGAATGCGATGACTACAAAGTCGTCAAGCCATTTCGTCATACTATTTGCTTGAACGTGAAAAGAATGTAATCGGTAAGGTTATGTATAATGTGTCATGCCGCACATTCCCAGTATATGCGGCACCGTTGACATAGTAGTAAAAAAATGTAAGCGAACAAAAAACCATCTCAACAATGCAGCGTTGTGAAGTGCAAAGTAATAGTGTTATGCTTAAATAGAACGAAATAACTAATGGTGATTATAATAGTTCTGATAATGAATATAAAGGTAAAGGTTAGTCTTGTGTAGATTAGTGAAACGGAGCAGTACGACAAAAGTTATGCTCAATGCAAAGTCAGCGACAGAGATGCTAAAATCCACTTATTCACTACTTTACGCGAAAACGTAATGAAACGCATCGTCGCTTTCCGCCCATTGTGCTAGATAGTAATTTGATGAAGTACATTATTATGCAATCACCCAATCGAAAGTTAATTTTGTAAGACGCTATACATGCCTTTATGGTAGCACATCACGTACACCATGCACGTTGGTAAAACTTCAACAAAGCCAATCATCTTCGTCTGCGCAAGATGATCGCTGCGATTGGTTTGCGTATTGTAAGTGCCTTTGTCTACGTTCGTGCACACTGCCGTAGACAGGTTCGACTTGTCCTTCCCGCGTAAGACCTCATCTCGTTTGTTGATCGACGTTGACTTAGATCTGACTTACATAACAGCTAAAATGATAATATATAACGTGTAGATAACACCTACAGCAAAAGCAACACACGAGTTGATGATAATATTATTGATAATAATAATAACAACAATTATGAAGGTAATTATGATAGCAAATAGAAAACATAATTAGTAAAGTTGTAACGACACGATGTAGAAGAAGAGGCTAGTGTTGCTAATGACTGTGAACGTAAATACGAACACACAGCAACATCAACAAATATTACAACATTATAGTAGGATGCTTTGACAGATAAGGCGTCCTATAGTAGTAGTAACAACTATTTGTCAATGCAAAGTCAAAATGAAAACTAGATAGACGATGGCAATGGTGAAAGGTTATTGCATAACGAACTTACATCAATAACGTAAGATGGATTTGCTGAAAAAATAATTCTTGCGAACGAAGCTGAAGATGACAGTGATGAAGACGAAAATTGTCAAGATGATAATAAAGCTGATGATAATTATGAGTACGATGATGACAATGACGATGAGGATGAAGAAGGAAAAGAAGGATAAATAAAACGCAAGAAGCAAAATGTATCTTCCACTGTTTTGACCACACTCACACAACGTAGAGCATAAGTCGCAACCCAACACTTTTACTTTGTCCCACATTTACCGATTGACTGGCAAGTAGCACGCGAGGCGTAGTGCAGACCTGTGGCACTTCACTCGGTGTACGCGCAATTGACTAACTGTGGGAGTGAAAAGGCACGACACAAGGCGCTTGGTGCATTTATGTAGTCATACCTGAAAACGCGTTCGTCTGCGATTGAGACGTACTACGTTCTCGCGAAGAACTCGAAATCGTTCACGTTGGTCTATGCACCCAAAAGTTGAAATGATACGTACATGCTCTAACGTGATAGTTTGTTTACAGATTCACATGCAACAACAAAAAGCACCACTAGGTGCAATAGTACATGTAAATTGGGAAGTTGTTAACCTAAACATTAATTATAGGACGAAGTAAAAAACAGTGAGCATTTATCAAATGTAAAGCATAGAAATAGTGTTGTATTAACCAATGCAAATAGTTATAGTGAAAATCACGCGCTTCTTGACTAAACGTTAACACAAATACAAGATAGAGCATATCGGTAAATACCAGCCAAATAAGTATCATGGTAATCAAAATAGAGTAATTTCTCATAAATTCACGTAGGTAATGACACACTAAAAGGAGCTAATGAAAACGAGAATGTAACTGCGTCGCCTTCTTCGTTTTAACAGCAGCAATAATTAAAAATTGATCAGTAAAAGTAGAAAGCAACGTGTTAATCAGGGTAGTAAACATCAAAATTAAAACAAGGTAGTATGCCTACCGCGTAGATGCCGGATAAGAATACCAGCGAGTCATAGCTGCGAAGTGCACGTTTTCGGCCCGATGACCCCACCATCCCACGTGGCACCTCCGCGTACAGTCTCAACTTGGTGTTGTAGGCACTTGAACAGGCCCCATTACAGGCGCTTACGATGCAGCAGCTTGGCAGTATCGTCGATGTGACGGTGCTCACACGTCGTCTACTTCCGTACTTACGTGCGTGTGGTCGAATCACCACAACGGGTATCACGCCTGCCCCTGGACGACGTCGTGTTGGTTTAGTCTTTTTGACCAAAGAATCTACATTGATTACAGCTGAAAAAAATACAAAAGGTGTTAATGCTACAAATAATACTGAAATTAGCAGCAACAACAACAAAGAATAACATGAGTAGTAAAACTATAACATGGTGAAAGCGGAATAACAGGTGTAGGTAAGGGCACTGAGACAATAAACGCAAACTGTCACTCCTGCCATTGACGAAAATGCCAAACTGAGTGTGTTGCTCTAAGCATAACGACAGAAACAGGAAGGTGTGTTTAAATATGGAACACGACCACTCAGTAAAGTGCCATTTCAGTCTGTGGAGAGTCATCTGGTGCTTACCTCCCTCCCGGCCACGGTAGCCGGAGTGTAGCCCTCGTTGCAAACTCAACGTTTGTTGTCTGTACGCACGCAGGCAAAGTCAACGGCAGATCGACTCATGGCACTTCGTAACGGCTACGGCTGACACTCTCTTCTGCGAGCTGGTCGACTGCACATGTAGTTATGGCGTCAATGATATGCACGCAACCATTGTTCTCACAGCATGAATGAAAATAATAGTAATAATTAGTGCAGATCCTCTTTAACACAATGTGATTTAAATTTATTTGACTTGAATGCACAGTATGTGTATGATAACTTGACACTGAGTAGTTTCAGTGTGGTGTGCGGCTTTTCAACATCCGATTTGGCAGAATTTGTAGAATTGTCATCGATACCTATTCATAACAAAGATAATAACTATAACGACAATACTATAAGTAATAGAAATAGTAATAGTAATATGAGTACACAGGGCAACACTAGTTTTATGCTTTATCACAAGTGAGGTACACGTTTGTGCGATTTGCCATAATCCATGTTCATGTCATGTCGTCAGCGTGGTTTGCAGCCGTTTATGCACGCTTTAAGCATCTTGCAAACACGTAAACTAATCACATGCATGTAAAACATTGATGCATTTACAAGTACCCCATTACACGAATTATCTTTTCACTTATCCTGTCAGATAGCTCATACTCATCAAACTTCAATCTATTATACTTTGTACGACACATCACGTACACGGTACAACTCACCAGGTGGGACAGCCTATATGCTGCTGCGTTATTGACTCCCTGTCTGGTCCAGCATGGATCAGCACGGAGCTATTCCACACCTATCCAGTGTGATAAAATAGGAAAGCAATGTTACGTTTTCGCGTTTGTTGGCACTAAGCAAGATACTTCGTGTTCGATTACACCACTGTGCCGTGGTATTGTACCAGCGAGCTGGTTATACACTGCGATTACCTCGACTAAAGTCAACGCGCAGCACGATTTGAGGCAAAATGATGAAGAGTGCGCGTTACAAACATCATCATCATCGTCATCACCGTGATCGTGGTAGTAATAGTAGTAACAGTAGATTATAACAGGATAAAAGAGAGAGAAAAAGAAAGAGAAAGAGAGAGAGTGATTGACAAGATGGTGTACGTCTTAGTGATGATGAATAAGATTAATAAGATGAATAAGATGATTTGGATTTGTAGTAAAGCAGTGCAGAAGATCAATAAGGATAAACGAGTAAGTACTCTTTATTTGATAAGCACGTGAATTTTAGTAGAGCAAAATAACGCGTAAGACGTGACCATCGGGTGAATATTACTGGAATTACCGTAGCTTCAGCACTTTAGGATGTGTTTGCCAACACTGCACCAACACAATGACTACATCGAATGTGATAGGTAATTAAATTGTTAGAACGAAATCGTCGGGTGATGCTGTCGACATGTGTGGCGCATACTACTCCACATTACAATATACTTGATACCATTCGTGGAAGTAATGAGTGTCATGCCATGCTAGGGAATAGCCAATTAAATTTTATTCGCTCATGCACATTGTGCAACATTAATGGTAATGATATTGGTAGTGGAAATGTAGTAAATAATTTGACAAGTAACAGTATTAATAATTATTATATGGGCAATAGTGGTAGTACAACAATGGATATATGTATACCTACCTGTGTAATAGAAGCGTGTGTGAAATTGTACAACCATGACAGTTATGGAAATATGATTGGTTTATAATACATTAGCCAGCCAATATTGAATAGCTCTGTAATTCATTTGGCACTACTTGCCACGACTATGCGACGATTAACCTATCAATGCATTCCATCATCTTTACCATCGGTTGGTGAAAGCATTACACTAATTAACAGTCACACCATTACCTGCTCTGAGAGTACTAATGATAATACTCGTAATGTAAATAATGCCCAGTAGCAGAAAAGCAAAGATGCGATAGTAGTGACAATAACAAAAGCAAAACAGTAAACACCTGTATCACGTGAGGAGCAGCTGAAGCAGTGTGTGCAAAACGCATTTTCTCCTTCACCATTCGTAAACTGATAAAAATAAAATGCTAATGTGGTAGAAATGCGTAAACAACGGAAGAGATATTTGCAGAATTGCACCTTTTTTGCGAATAGTAGTTCTTCTTCATCGTTACAATCATCATCATCATAGCACGCCTTGTCGTCTCATTCATCTTACTCAAAGCATCACATGCAGCGTTATAGTGCGGAGGTAATACAATTAGAGGCGGCCTTTGACTTGGCCCTAGACACGCTTCGCATGATGGTGCTCTCTGACACTTCTCACTACCACGCATAGACGGCTAAGACGTTACTGCTCACTTTCCCTCCTGGTGTGGTGGCTAAAGCGCGTAATTACCTCCGCACGTTGCCTACCTTTCGCAAAGGTCGTCAGCGTGATCGGGTGCCTGATTTGTCATTAATAAACAAACCTTCGTTGCTTTCTACTAGTTACGTTCACGGTGTACATCGACGCTGTGCCAATGCGCGAGTAATGCATAACATGTGTAACAACTTACAAACATAGAGTAAAATAGCTTCGTGTAATTCATTGCTTTCGTCATCGTGATAATTAGCCCACAGCAATGACCATTCTTGCTGTGCTAATTTACTTGCAAACAAATCCACATAGTTGTTTGCAGCACACGACGATTTATCGTTGTGTTTGCAGCCGAGCATTGACTACAATAGTGTAACAAGTGAACACGGACTCACCGAGGACGTGATTGCGGCACTGCAGCTGCCATTGTTTGCATGATCGTCTTCTGCTACTCGAGATGAGGCGCAGCATGAACACTTCAACATTTAAGTAAAACGATGTAGACGTACACAGTAACGCAAACGCACTCGCTCTGACTAGGACTATTATTAACAATAATAGTAGAAGTACTCTGGCTAGAAACAATTAGCAGACACATAAACTAATACTTTGAGTAAAGACATTAGTGTAATGCGGTAGTAATAAAAAGGCAGTACAAATAGTGCAAAGAAAGTAAAACATGAAAATGTACATCACAGTCATGACAACGACTACGCAAAATAACAAGCAGAACAAAAGTAAGATGATAATATGAAGTGATATGAAGAAACAAAAACACAAAAAGAGTAGAGTATTAACATGAACAACTACTCAGCCGTAAATGTTAACGAGGATGACGCAAATGTAGCGTAAACTGTTCGAGTACTCTACCCAGCACGATCATTATGCGGCAATGAATCTATACGATGGCTCGAGTAGATTGCAATTGATGCATAGCCGTCTTAGCTATAACTAGCCGCATTACAAAATTGTCTTTAGTCTTTTAGACACAATGACTTTATCGGTGTTTACACTAATTGCACAACGAACAGAAGTAATGATTGTACATTCAACACATAGACTGCCTTATAGTAATAATCGTGTGCATAATCTACGGCTATTTAGCAATTACTAAATAAACAAACACAATCGTCACGAATAGCCTACCCGAGTATTTTCCACCACGTCGATGGTGCCTTTCATCACTATGTCTGGAAATATTTTCTCGTGCACTTGTACCGTTACTTGCTTCACGTTCCTGGAATCACACATCGTGCGTTACTGGGTGTGATGACATCCAGTGGCCTTATAAGCTAGCGTGCCTGTGAGGCAGGATTAGCGGCCTTGATAGACAGCGGTTTTGTCACACGAAGCGAAATGCATTTGGTCAATGCACCACTATGTGCTTCAACGCTATCACACACATCACCTTCACAACGAAATAATATTATTTGCACTAGCCCATTTCAGCGTAAACGATGGCGTGAAGAGGATGACAATATTGTAAGTGAACACCACATACATTACAAGGACAACAATCTGCTCAGCCATAAATAGGGCAATAGCACGCAAGAAGTTAATTCTTTGCAGACACGTACAACGTTGTGATTGACAAAGTGCGAAAGTGAGTGTTGCTATCATGCAGTGGCATCGCATTACGGATTATCTGATATTGCGTAGCTGTAATACTAAAGTAGCAATTACAATAATGATAAATTTAAACGCAATGCTTTAACAACAACAACAAAATATAACACTTTTTTTTCTTCTGTTTTGTAAACTTTTGCTTGTGTTGTATAGTATAGATAAGTGTATTATACATATTTTTTCTTGAATCCATTTGTGTACTGTTTGCGCAAACAATATAGTGATGACTAGGCAGTAAAAAAAATACGAACAAAAATTTTAAAAAAAAAACAACAACTGAAATTTGTCATGAAATATTGAATGTTTGTTGCAGCCAATCTGTTTTACGTTTTGTTCTGATCTTGTTATCTTTTTTTTGTTAAATGGTGTAACTACCTCAATAATTTTTGTTTTTTTACACACTAACAATTTATAGATAAAAATTTTAGTTTTAGGTAGCAACAATGCAGTTACGTCGTGCGACCATGTAAGACATGTATGAGATGCAACACTGCAATCTGCGATGTTTGCCATAAAACTACAACCTTCGTCTATACTATTATCATTTCTTGTCATGGCCTCAGCTGCTATACGTTCAGAATGATTACAATCAGAAGACAGTAGGGTATGTGCTTGGTAAGATTGATGACGAGTAAGATGCGGCCAAAAAACACGGGCATATTACCTCATTAGCGGTGTTGCGATCACATCGAAAGCTAGGCATCGCCTCACGGGTGATGCGAAACACGATGCGTGAGATGGATGACGAGTATGACACCTCGTACTGCTCTCTTCACGTCCGTAAGACAAATGATGCCGCACTACACCTGTACCAGGACTCACTTGACTTTCGATGTGCCGGTGTAGAGGAAGGCTACTACCTTGACGGCGAAGATGCATACCACATGAAGCACTTCTTTCACCAGGCTAACCCTGGCATGTACGTGGATGAAGGTAGGCATATGATACGCAAACCAGTTACTCGTTCACTGTCTGGCAAAGATGATAGTGTAAATTAACTGAAGCAGTAGCATGCGGATAATCAGCCTGCTTCTTCGAGTGCATAGTCAAGCACGGCGAATAAAAAAAGTGTTGCAGGAAACAGCAAAACAGCCAACACTAAGGCAAACTCTCAGGTCAGCTCGAAAGAGCGCTAGGCCGCGATGGCGTAGTTGTTAGCGTAGCTTGACCTCAACAATGGTAGTAAGAATGGGACTAGTAATAGTAATAGTAAAGCACATAACACAAAAGGTGCAAACAAGCAAAAGGGCAAAAATGCAAACAAACAACAAGGAAATCAGCGCAAAAAATACTAATCACGATAAAAATGACTACGAAAAAACTCAAAAAAATGTAAATGCAATAAAAAATATTAAATTTAATAGTTTTAGTATATTATTCAATTGTTTATTTTATAACTTATTTAACAAGACATTTCCAAATCTAAGAACACGAAATGCTAAATAATATTTTTTATAATGCACACTGACCTTTCTTTCCATGCCACATCATGTTACGTAGTCTTTATTGTTTTTTCGTTAGCCAAAAAATGTTTACTTTTAAAAATTTAGTGTGTCACACAAAAATAGAAAATACAAAGTGTGTTTGTTTACTAATGTAGAGATTAGTGCTACTAGCATGCATATTGAGCTTAACCAAGATGATACGCATAGTACACAGTAGCACAATTTCTACATACGCACACACACAAAAAAAAGGAAGCTATTGATAAATATGTTTATGTGAAAGTCTTTATAAAGTATACCATATTGTATCACCTTAAATACTATTATTTTTTTCATTGGTGTAACATATCTGTCATAATTAATATGCATTAACGAATAATACTCGACTTCACTTATTACAGCGTTGTGCACACATTGTAAAATGCAATAATTGCTACGTGACATATAAAAAAATACTAGCCATGAAAGCATATAAATTTTTTACCAAAATGTATTTGATTATAAATACTATAATTTATCTTAAATGTAATCTATATATTATCATAGTACTTAGTCAAAAAAAAACCTAGCCACAAGTGACTACATCACACTGCTTTGCTTGATTTACTCTATAATAGAAAACTTTTATATTTACTTACTTTAGAGAACAAACTATTTTTTACACAGACACAAAAAAGGCTTTGTGTATTTTATTCCACATAAATAATGTATTAGCCTGTAAATTAGCTGTACAAGGGCGACCCTCAATTATTTCTGTAAACAGATATGGTACTAGGTGAGAAGCATGGTAAGCTGTTTGGTTGCCATGACATGAATGACACTAGTGCTAAAACCTATCGCCAATCTGGCGGAGTAGTTTACAAAAGCTTGCAATTTGCCAATAACACTGAGTTGACAATGTCGGATTAATACCTGACACACGCGCGTTCATTACATGCACGTGCACAACGGCAATGCAGCACATCCTTTTTGACTCAGCTCATGTACCTACCTCGACAAATCATATCATTACCCTCACGTATTGCCGATAACGTTGTGAGTATGGCTGCCTCTGCGCTACCTGTACTACGATTCGTCTATCCTACCGCACTACTACCTTCTCCATCAACATTGTTGTCTTCCTCGTCATGGTTGTCTAACGTATTAGGAATAAATCACGAAGCTGATCTTTGTCATGCATTGCCTTCTGCACCAACACAAGAAGCAGTGACTGCGATTGCCTTTCATCCGTATCTCATGTGGCTTGCTGTGGTTATCACATAACGTGCAAATGACATAAATAACGTTCATAGTACTAGTAAGATCAATAAAATAAGGCCAGCACGTATTGTAGTATATGATGTGTGTAATGAGGTATTACTGTGTACATTAACGCACGCCTTTCAGTGCGATGTGCACACTGTAGTGTGAAAGTCCATGTCAAAGGACACACTGCTTGTTGGTTGCAGAGGTGGAATTTTGGTGTGATGCCTCAGTGCGGGTAAGACACCACACCAAAATGCAATTGAATGCCTGACAACACGTCAATCGTAGAAGACACATTTATACTTACATACAAAGCCACTTAACTCAAATCAATATAGTGATAATAATGATAATAGTGGTAGCTGAACAGCATGCAGATAGCAATAAGGTTTGCACAGTGCTAGTGCTATGACACAGGCCAAACTTTCTGCTCGAGTAGACCTGAACAAATCAGCGTGAGCGCTTTTCTACTCTTTTCCCAGAAAACACGTTACTGTGACTGCCATTGCTTGTCCTCACAACGATGTCTGTAAAATTGCCTGTGGTAGCACATAGAGTGTACAAGTAACACTAATGGACTTATCGGTAGCACCAATACATTCACATTACTGCAGTCGATCATTTACTGCCTCAGTGAAGAGTGGCATTCATTCGTTGTTGTTCGCGAGTGATGATATTACACTCATCGCCACGTACTAACATGCCTCTGTCATTACACTGACATCTATTGAATGCGCATCGTACAAGAACAGTGTTCGTATTGCCACGACTGCACCGGTGCTTGCCATACGTGAAGCTGTTGGGGTAGGCATCAATTATTATTTTATGCAATTTGACAAGATTGAAGGCATCGCACTCGCCAAGATTACACCCATGCATGGAGTAGAAATCATGAGTATCATCTCCACGAGCATCTCGCGTGGAATTGGAGGACTTGTTCGTGTGATGATGTGTAGTGGCCGACGCCTCTGATTGGCCACGTAGACCAACCATCTCATTGTGGCTCAGTATGGTGCATATAAAGGTCAATTCACGTTTATTCCAATAGGTGTGGCTGCGATGGAGGCAACCCACATGGAGAGCTTTGCAAATTGCACCTCCGGTTCGCTCTTGGCACTTGTTTAGCGTAATGAGACGATTCACATAATTCCGCACTATCACATGTAATGTGCTATGCTTATACATTTATAAAAAAAATATCACATCACATTATTATCATGCTAATTTGCACTATTGATTATATTTTTCTTTGACTGTTTATTGGTTTAGTTTAATTGTAAATTGATAATCTATAAAGTAAGAGTGTGCACAAAGCAGATTTTGTACAAACATCACTAGTTATCAGAAGATAACTCAACGACGTTCTTGTTTAACTTTCCGATCATGCACGCATAATTTACTCTTTTTCCTGTAATTTTAATTTATCATGTGAGTGCTAATTTACTTACATAGAAGTAACAATAATGATCAAAATAGTCCTTAACATTTATTTGTATTAATGTAAACACGTACCTGAAAAACAAGAGTTTATATTTTTATCTCATAAAAAAAATTTTCATTTAAATGCTATAAATTTATTTACTTATTTTCTGATGTGAGAATGATACAAATATAGCTTTCAAGTATAGTCAGTACATAACATAAAGGTTGAATACAAACAGTTATATATAATTTTTTTTTGCTTTATAATTATTTTTTTGAGAAAAAGTTGACGAATTTTGTTTGCTGATAGTGTTTATACAAATAATTGCCCAAAGATAAAATGACGAGCGCAGCTACAACACTAGATAGCATCACTGCAGCAACCAAGTTACTACGTGAGGTAAACTAGGTTCAGCGATAATTAGACGCTAAGCGAGCTAATTACACGACTCGTATGGCACGTGTTCGCGAGGGTGAGCTGCAGTTAGCTAATGATCGAGCAGCACTGCAAGGAACGTTGGTGCAATACCACAAGTTCATTCAATAAAATGAGATTAAACGAAGTAGGGCAACCAAGAAAGCAATTATGGAATAGCGACAGCGCAAAGATCGTGAATAGCAGATTAAACAACTGAATGTCAAAGTAATGTAATTACAAACACACCGTGACTAACTACAAGACTAGTATAAAAACATGTCAAAGTATCAAACATTTCTCTAATAGGTTTTATCACGCAATGAAGGAGATGAGTATCAGTAGCCAAGTGATATTATCAAGCGGTGAATGACATTACAAGATAATACCAAAGTATTACAATAGCGCAAAACTCAACTTGAGTAGGATTTGCTCCGTAATAAAAATGCACTTAATTTGGCACGTCAACGACGTAACAACGAAAGTGTAGCATTACAAAATCAACTCAATGAGTTGCAAATGACCTTTGAAAGTTTGCAAAAGTCAATCAAGCTGAAGCAAGATGAGCTGTAGCGTAAAATCAAACAAAAGAGCTCAACAACACGTACGATTAGTCACATTAGCATGGCCACACGCAACTTGTATGATCGTTGTATGCTTTGAACGCGTCAGTACTCTGGCCGTGCAAAGACGTAGAAGTTTGACGATGATGTACTTCATCAACTGAAAATTATAGGTGAATGCCTTGAGGACTTTCAAGCTATTTTGCGAAAACACGAAGAGCAACAATTAGTTACAGTATAATCTCGTGTTATAACATTTAAAAAATAATACTGTATTAGTGTATAAATTTATTTTTTACTGTGATTTGTTAAAGACATTTACAGATGCACAAAATGGTTGATCTTGTTGTAGGTTGTATTGTGCGTTAGTGTGAGTAGCATGTACTGTTCAATTTTAATAAATTATATATATTTATTTTTTTGATGTAAATTATTGTGTTTATTTTGACATTTACTCTATGTAGTTTAAACATATCATATTGTATGCTTAGCTAATAGTCTTGACCCTACAATGTATTTTTTGGCAAATAATATGTCACTGCACCTACACTTGTTTTTATTAGTACTTTTGCTATGCATTTGTTTGATGTGCGGCAAGCAATATTGCTTTACACTCTTCATTTAGCATTTTGTTTTGCTTTGTATATTGTCTTCTGCATTACATCACTACTTTACTAATTTATTGATTTACATTCATATACATTTTTACAAATAGGCATTATTTTGCGCACTTAGATTGTACTTTTTTTTTTGTAGATAAGAAAAAACAGCTGTTGTGTTTTCGACATCACATTCAATAATTCATAGTAGTGTTAACACTAATCATTTTCGCTTTTTATGTTTTTGCACACGAAAGCAAAATTACACTAATTGCCAAAGTTGTTCTATTTCTATCTATTTTTATCTATCTTTATCATGTCTCTACAGCCTATCTGCATCTTGTGCTTGAGTG
Source organism: Blastocrithidia nonstop (assembly GCA_028554745.1). NCBI lineage: Eukaryota > Euglenozoa > Kinetoplastea > Trypanosomatida > Trypanosomatidae > Blastocrithidia > Blastocrithidia nonstop. The sequence continues at coordinate 320,558 of JAQOTN010000004.1, forward strand.
TGTGTGATCGCACCGGTAGTCTTTCCTCGTGCCAGCATTTTTTCTGCGCACGGTGTGTGGCTCGTTTACCACCACCAGCGACTCACCCATGCCCATTTTGTCACAAGCCATTCAAGTTAGTAAAGCTAAACGCACCACCACTACAATCTCTCTTTCAGGATGCCAACACACTACTCTCACAGACGTGCAAGATAATCAGCAGTCAACTAATGCATCATCAACAAATTGTTATTCGCATGCGTGAGGCACTGAAAGTACTTAACGCAAAATATCAAGCGTCGGAGAAGAAAGCATCATAACTTAATAGCACGCTGGAAGCTGAACGTAAAGAGTTGCACATGTTACGACGTGTAGCGTAGTAGCAAAAGCAATAAATGACAGTAATGCGTAAATAATTGTAATTACGGTAAATTAATACAAGTGAAAACTACAATAGAAGAAACAATAGCAACAACAACATTATCAACAATCAGACGTCTTCAATGCATAATTATTGTGCTCGGTAAGGTAATGCAGCGCATAAATGTTATGCAGATAATCATTTCAGTCAAGGTAATAGTAACAACAATAACAACATCAACAGTGCATCGTAGCAGTTATACACACATCAATCAAATGCACCGCGTATTAGCAGTACTACATGTAATTCAACTCATTACGATCAAAACACGTCTACACGAGACGGTAATAGTCACACTAGCAATCAAGTTGCCCATGGAGATGCTATTCTTCATATACCTTCTGCTGCACATGTCATGTACAGCTCTGCACCACCGTCGCCTTTACACACAGGTGATCGTTCAACATATATTACTCATAATAACAACAGCAATACTAATAACATGAAATATAGTGGTGTGTAACCTAATGCATCAGATGTTCATCTGAATTAGCACGAAATGCACAGATCACGTTAACCTGCCAACTCTACACTCCACAAACGAGAGGGCGACTGTGTAGCACGTCAACTTTTACCTTCTTCACAAATAATGACGCACTTTGTGCAACCGTCACGGTCTACATCACTTCGAAGTTCTGCGTAACGTTTACGTGCATTAACACCACTAGGTTGATCGGCTACTTCGTAGATTATGAAACGGCATCGAAGCTAATAAGGACCAAGTCAAGCATCACAACATAGGCAGCAACAAAAGTAGCAGTAGCAGCAGTAGCACTATCATTATCATCAGCAATAAGATTAATCGATTAATCATGTAAACATCATTGATAGTATTAGTGATAATAAACGAAATAGTATTGATAAGAAAAGTAATCATCATAACATGTATTCGTCTACTCATAGTGTAATGTAGCAGCGAAATGTACCCTCTACACCAATTTCACAATCTTTTCCATTGCACCAACTTCATTCTCGCAATAGCAGCGGCAAGTCAACTACACAGAATGTGGCATCAACGAACAACACCAACTTCCGCCTGTCAACTCCGCTAGTAAACACACTACAACCTTCACAAAACTTACCGCACTATAACAACACACTTCTCTCACCGTATGGCTCATTCTCTACAAATACGCTGCACCAACTAGGAATGCCCAAACCGCTGCAAAACTTATTGGCTGCAAGGCAAAATTCACTGTCCTCACGTCAAGGTAATGGCAATAATAATAATGATGTAGTAAATAATTAAACAGATTTGTGATATGAACAAAATAAACTATTCATTTGTTTGTGCTTCAGCTTCTCTCTTGTTTTTGTTATAATTTTGACCTAATTTATTTTAAATGTTAAATGATTGATTTCAACTTCTACAATATTATTACTATTTTTTTTAAAAAAAATACATATTTGTTTTAGCTTCTTGTTATTATTACTGCTAATATTACACACTTTACTTTGCACTGTTACAATTGCAATTATTAATGACTACAAAACTTTACAATTCTTTTTCGTTTCCTTGAAGATAATGCTATTTTAGTATCATAAGAAACAAAATCTGACGTAATAGTAACCATGTCAATTATACATACTATACAATTTTATTTTATATTACATTGTACTACTTTTTCTCCACATTGTAATTTATTTATGTGATAGTTGTATTATCCACTATCATTGAAGTCAAGTAACGCTATAAAAATATTGAAAATAGTTAAAATAATGACGTCTTTAATCAGTAGTTTGAGTAGTAGAAAAAATAAGGACAGTAACAACATGACTAGTATGATCAACAGCAACAATAATAGTAAGGGTAATAATAGCCATGGCACTACAAAAAGTCACAAAAAGTATAAAGTTGTCTTGCTAGGTGAGAGTGGTGCCGGCAAGTCGTCGCTTGCTCAGCGGTTGATAAAGAATGAATGAAATGCCAATCTGAACAGCACCGTCGGTGCATCTTTTTTCCGCTGAACGTGTAGTGTTGGTGGTGACACTACTGTAAACTGTGATATCTGAGACACCGCAGGGCAAGAGCGGTATCGTAGTCTGGCCTCCATGTACTACCGTGGTGCAGCAGCGGCATTGGTGGTGTACGATATCACATCACATGAATCGTTTGATCGTGCAAAACATTGGGTTCAGTAGCTTAAGACAAATTCACCAGACACGGTTATCTCTATTGCAGGCAACAAGAAAGATTTAGAAGCCACACGAAGTGTCAGTGTGAAAGAAGCACAAAGTTTTGCACAGTAGATGAGTTTGTTGTGTATGTAGACAAGTGCAAAAGAAGGTGTTGGTGTGAGAGAGGTGTTTGTTTAACTTGTGACAAAATTAGTGGATAATAATAATGCCATTAATGTCCGTCCAGGTGGTGTGTTATCACGAAATGCAGTAACGTAGTCATCCCCAGCAGAAACAACACCACAACAAGCAAAAAGTATGTGCTGTTAACGTTAGCACAGCATTATCTTTTTATTGTTATAAAATGCACTATGTAAAACTTAACAAATATTATTTAGCGAACTTATTATTTTTGTTGCGTTACGTTGCGTTGAAGTTCTATTATATAAAATAGTCTTTAAATACCTGTATTATGATATTCTTCATAGCTTTCACTATACCTAGCTTCTATTTTTTTGTATATTTGTATTCTAGCTTCACTTTGCTCACACGTTTGTTGTACAATTTGTTAATATTCTTGTTTTGCATTTATACAAAAATATATTTTTTTTGTCTTATGTTGTGCATGTCAAGCACACCTATATTACTTTACGAATGTATATATATTTTTATCTTTAACTTTACAAATGTATATAAATTTTATAATTTATTGCTTACGAAATTTTTTTTTGTTTTGAGTGAATTCGAAGAAGTTTTCACACTTTGTAAAATAGTGAGTGCAGATAATATTATAGAAAAAGGTTTATAATTAATTTTTTACAAAGTATGCAATAAATGCCAACAAAGGCGTCTTCAAGACCACGGGTGCCACCCTTGAGCATGCCAAAGCCAATAATGGTGCCGTCATCAGTGCAGTCACAAGTCAACTACACCAATGGATACAGTAACGCCTATAATAGTAGTAACATCAATAACAACAACAACAATAACATTACAGCCACGAGCAATAGCAATCTGAGCAATGTAAATAACATGTAACTTGTTTCACCAAACTATTAAGTGAACACCATGGAATCAGCACAGCCTAACTATTATGCATATTACAATGACAATCGTAATACTAATAATAATAATCATCAACACCATCAATAAGAACAACAATCACAACAACAATAATCACAACAACAACAGTAACATTAGCAGTTACAATTATATCAGGGTCAGTCTCATCAATATGATAATTAAACCCCAGCATATCAACAAGATCGTACGTCAGCACGTAATACATGAGCTATTTGTGCTACTTGTTCATCATACATGAGTACGTGCAAGTGTCAGCATTGTACTTTGTGCCATTCGGCAATACTCACCCTCAACAATGTAAGTCATTGTGACATGTGTCGATGTCCACTGTGTGTCAACTGCTGCAATCACCGATGAATTTGAAATTACATCACCAGGTAAAGTAAACTTATCTGTGATGCGTGCGTCGTGCCGATGGGGATGTTGTATGCCATACACATGATGGATGATTACGCCATGCTTGGTCTGACCTCACGCTCCTCTACCATGTCAAGGCCATCTTGTACAAATCCTACCATGTAATACAACGGACATGATATGCTCTCATCACACTAACGTGAAATGATGCGTACGCATTAGGGTGGTGGCACGACACCGAGTCATGGCGCGTTGCACTGAGGCTTGTATGTTTTGTGAGCAGTGATGTAAACTCCACGGCGGTGTGTAAACCCATCGTGTAGTTGCCCTTTTATGTTTTCGTATGTGTGTAGACACTGTCAACTGCCAACGGTGACTTGTGCCTGACATGAAGTACGTAATGCACCAGGACATGTCATTCACGATGAAGGGCAGCGTAGCCTGGTGATGGTCATGGAGGCTGCTGTACGTGAGCAACTGAAGAGTAAACAAGAATACTATCAGAAGCAATAACAAATGCTACAGTCATCTGCGTTAGTCAATCACACTAATAACACTAATAGAGTAACAAGCCAAATAAACACACAAACCATATCATAGTTGCCATGTACCGAGTATGAGCGTACCTTTCGAAATAACGTCTCGCTTTATGCATAACGAAATGCACTTGGAATACGACGCACCACTGCCTTATCGTCTTCTTCGTTTACCTCACCACTAAGCCCATCATCTCACCACTCCTCACGTGCCTGTCATGACAAGGAACTACTTCGTAAAGTTTGCTTGGCAAGTGTGGCATCTGCCATTGCCAATGAACATCGGGCTACGCCAAATATAAGTTTAGCTCTCAGCGATGTGTTTTGTGCACACTTGCTCTAGATTGTACGAGTCGAAAACACCTACACCATGTACCATTGCACGAACACAAATATGACGTTTATTGCCTTTCCGTCCTACCCGACCTAGTTACACTCGCTAACACCGTACACATTTAGTAAATGTACACAGTGTGACGTCTGACCAACACAATTAGGAGTTCAAGAAAATCAACAACAACCGCATTCATAACGACAAGGCAGCCTGGGAGTGGTACGTATAGCCAATTGGCAAAATTAGCGTTCTATAAGTATGATTAATAATTGCAACAGTCGCAAGTTTGATTCAAATTACAATTATTTATAACAGTAACAACAGCAACAACAACTATTGTCAAGAACAGTTAAACGGATCGCTTCTTTCTACGCACTGGACTCGGTTGCTTCACTGTTTGAGCAGTCGTAGTCCCTTCAATAACTGTACAATGAATTGGTTAACATACTTCACAGTGGTGTGATGCTGGTTCTGTGTGGACATGCCATTGGTGGTGCATTGGCATCATATCTTACGAGTTTGCTCTTGATCGAGCACACACCATTGTGTGTTGCAAACCGATTAACGTGTATTACATTTGGTGCACCACTTTTTGCATCTTGTGAACTTGGTGCCTTATTGAACACATCGCAGTATGCAAGTTTCTTTCAGCACTTTGTACACGCCTGCGATGTTGTGCCGCGCTTTTCATTACTGTCAACGTATTTGATCTTGGGCCGTAAATTATGTGGATTGCCTGCCGCAGAGTAAGTGGACATGCATAACATGGATGCTGCGGTGTCAAGTATGCTGCACTGGATTGCCACACAACATGCAATAACATTTACGCATAGTTAACACGTTACATATAATGATACAAATGCATATGTGGAAGACAACTACACTAATACTTTAAGTGATGAAGCAAATTTGCAAACTACAGTAGACAATAGCTCAATACATGAAAACAATACTGCTCGAGTTAAGAATGGTATTAGTAAAAGTAAATCTTCTCATTTTAGGCCAGTTCGTTTGTTTAGCAAAAATACTCAGTCAACAACATCATCATCTTCGACAACACCAGCGGGGGCAGCTGCTATTTCTGGAGAACATTCACAAAAGTAGTATAACAACAATGGTAATGGTAATAGTAATCAGGGTAATAACATTAAACATGGTAATAGTAGCATCATCACTAACTCGACTAACCTATTTTCACAAATAAGGGTAGGGCATATCTTTGATGATGATAAGGAAGGTGAAAGTGAATACGCACGTCTTACGTAGACTCGTACAGGAGACATCTTTGCTCGTTCACGATAGCCGTTTGCGAATGACCGAAACTTCGAATCAGTTCGTTTTCTGCGTTCGCATTATCGCAGCACAGTCAACTATGCACCATTTACCTCAGACGTTCCTCGTCACGAGAGTTTCACAAAGAATGGCAATTCAACCTGCTCAGTACCTCATGTATCATAGTCTAACACTATTCATGGGTGTAACACAGATGGAAACGAAAACAAGATAAGCACTGAGGTAAACTTGTACCCTTTTGGATAGTATCACTTGTTATACACACATAATTGATTAGCGGAAAGCACTGAGTCTGAACGCAACAAGTGTCATAACAATTTTAATAATAATAATAATAGAGCCGTCGAGAATAAGAGACAATTACTCAAGACGTACAGTAATTACGAATACTGCAGTAACCCTGGTGAAGTGGTGCAAAACCTGAGTATTCGCTCACATTCACGCGTCTTACTACGTGATCACTTAATATCGTCGTATATAAAGGCATTGACATACTATATAAATTCGTTAGAGTAAACTCGTTTATAGAAAAATTAATTAATAAATACATGTATTTATAGGTGTTTATATCAAAAAAATACTTCTTTCAATTTTAATTGTTAATAAATTACAACTCTACCTTTTCCGTTGTATACTTCTGTCTTGCGCATATTTTTTAAATATTTCTTTTGTTTAATTGTTTTCTGGTTCACGTTATAAATAGTAACGAGGGCATTTATATATACTTACATTTTCATTAAAAGTTTTTAATTATTTTTAATGTGAACGCGTTATTGTCTTGATATACACAACTTTTGCACTGTTTTACTTTCTTATGCTAAACTATTATACACATCAAAACCTTTATTTTACGGTTTTTTTTTAATTAGGTATATAATCTAAGCTTTATTTTCTAATCTGAAAAGAAAAAATTGATATATAACGCTGATTTGTATATACAACAAAGATCAGTGTTCTTATTAATACTATATTTTTTTTTTTTTCAACCTTGTTACTACCTGCTACTTATCTATCTTAACTGCTTTAATCACATGACTTTGATTTATCAATATACACAACCACTAAATTTGCACGCACATACACATGCATGCACTTTCACACATACATATACACAAATAGTGAAATACACTAATGAGTAAAACATTTGATTATGCTAACTGTACTCAAAAATTTTTATTCTACTTACATAAACATTACATTTTGCAATACATATTAAATCGTTAATCATGAACTAAAAAAACTAGTATAATTGTTTTATTTCTTCCATGTGTTAAATGTGTAACGGTAATTACTTTTAATAATATGATTATTATTGGAATTATCAAGTTATAATAAGGTGGTTATATTGTGGTATTACTGTAAAAATAAATTTTATTTATTACAGACATGTACGTATACTATTATACTGTATTTGTAGTATACATAATCAATACTTCTTTACTTACATTACCAATGTTCTATGTTAATACCTCGAAATAACAACAACAACTTACAAACACAACAATTACATGCTTTTTTCTAAAAAAAATAATTTAAGGTGCAATATATAATAATTTGTCAGACACCACATTGATATTGGCTTTATAAATACTACAGTACAGGTTATTTATTCTGATAATTAAAAGTTATCTTCTTGCTTAACCAGATTATAACAAAAATAACAATTTTAAGAAAATCAAGTGAAAGTACTAGGTGTAATAGTTTATATAAACATTCCTAAAAAAGAAATAGCTTTTGAAAGAAAATGTAACGTGTTATTGCTTTTCGTTTGTCAAGATATTGTCACGCAAAATGTACAGTATTGTGTACAACTACACCACTATCACAAAGCAAAAGTTGAAAGTCCACAAACAATAACAATAATGATGGTCAAAGTAATTAACATATAGGCAAGGCTGATTGCATTAACAAGAATGTGTCATAATGTGCATCAACTGATTGACCAACTGTGGCAAAGCCACAAAAATCGAAATTACAAAACTTTAAACAGTTTTTTTCGTTGCTGACAAGAACAAAGTAATGCACCTCACTGCCACCTACCGCACTCGGATACGCAGGAAGTGAACGCATTCTCAACAATATTGAATGACACACTAGGAAATGACAAGCAAGCTGTATTGAGCTGCGTGAATGTGATGAAAACAGTTGTGGTGTAGGCAAGGGCTTTTAATCGAATGCAAATTATTGCTATGACGAAATCGACTTTGCTGCACTTCGCGCTAAAGCAATGCAAACACGTAGTCGGCAAGTAAGAGCCAATGAACAAGTAAACTCAAATTGTATTGATGCAATGTGTAATAAATGCAGTGATGAATATATACACAAGAACACTACAAAAAATCATAAACTTTAAGATAGAAAAGCAGATTAGTCTGACTGAAACGATTATTATGACATCAAGAGTTTACAAGGTAGCACGAGCAAAAACAATGTTGATGATTTTGCATCGAATAGTGGCAATAAAACTAATTAGTATAGTACAGAAAAGAATAAAAGACTGTAGGTGGTACACTACTTTGAGACGTCATGCTCGGAAGGTTTACGTGGCTATCAACAAGTAGCAACAAGAGTGTATCTGGGCGAGTTACCAGGGTGGTGTCGTAACTACGCCGCAGAGGGCGGATTTGCGGTGTGGGTGGTGCCTCATGACGAATATATCACATACTGTAATCAGCAATTGAAACTAACCTCAGGCAAATAACAACCATCTTCACGACATTTGATCAAAATAAAACAGCCGATACAAGGAATAGTGTAAGGGTGATAAACAACTAATCTGAAAATACATTTGTCTTAGTTATAAGTTGTACAAATTTGTTAGTAAGTATATAATATTGAAGATATTAAATATAAAATTTGTCTATTCGTTTTTTGCTTTCTGACGTTTTATTTTGCGTACTCTCACTATTTGAGTAAAAAAAAGATTACAAGTATTTTATCAGTTCGATATAAATCTATTCAAAATTTATATTATTTTTTTAACTAGCTTATTGATTGAGTTATTTTTTTCTTTCAACTTGCTTTCCTTGCTAAAAGCTGAGGCGTTTGTTTTATCAATGTGTTGCTTTATACAAAAAAATAAAATCAGTAAAGATTTTATCACTTTACCTATATTTCAATGAATTTCTCTTGTATTTTGGTGATGTTTATTTTCGCAAAAAAAAAATTTGACTTGTAAAATGATTTATTTTTTTTGCTTGTAACATGTGCTTAGTTTGTTTTTATCATATATTGTGAAATATAACGTTTTAAAAAATTTTTAGAGTATACTATAAATGACATCAACAACGTACTGTGTGCTTTGCTGAAGTCATACATTGCTCTTAAATATATAAATGGTATAAATTTCAATTTTTTAGTTATACTGCCTCTCATCAAAAAGTAAACATAACTATAATTAGCATCAATGTTGTACATTTTGTTTGATAAATGCAAAGAAGTAATTTGCAATCATTTACTGTTATTTAGCTTTGTTTTTTTCCCATTTCTTGCCTCTTATATGCAGACACGTAATAAAAATTTACGTCGTTTACTATGCTTGCTGATTTGTCTTTCATGTCTATGCTTTTTATAGTACTATTCAATTTATTAAGTGAAATTACAAAATTTTTTTTGTTCACATTTACTACATCCGTATATTATTACTTGCAAAATTTACTCTTACTTTACTTGAAAAATACAACAACAACAACTACAGTATAAAATATTTGTATTATCAAATTATAGCAAAAAAAACCCAGTGAAATAGTTACTGTTTTTTTTTTTTTTTTGCAAGTAGCTACTTATGTTTCTACTACTGTGATGATCGTTGCCACCTCCGCTTCTCCAAATATCTATTTTTGATTTGACCTTTTTTTTTTGTTTTGGCTTTCAATCAAAATAAAAAGTATTTTACTCATTACTGTTTGCAAAAATCATCGTTATAAGAATTGCATTCTCTACAGTATCATATCTTGATGTAGTACTTTTTTTAAAAATGCATTTCATGTCTCACAGAAGTTTGAATGATGAATAAGTTTCAATAGTTGTGATGTACATGTTGTCAATGTCAGTTATTCAATTTATTTGATATTAATTTTAGTCTAAATTATTTGATTGTATTATAAACTAAATTTCGAGTATTTATTTTTCTTCTCACTACTGTAGTCTTATTAGTTTTGACTATAACAATCAGTTTCGCCTAATAATTCACAATTTAGTAATAGGTTTGCAGAGCATGAATGAGCAATATTGCTATGAATGGTTTCTTTAAGAGTTGATGTACACTTACTTTTAACATCTTTATTTATATACTGCTGAAAAATCACGAATAAAAAATAATTCTGATAGTCTTTCAAAGCAAATATACTTAGTTCTTTTAATTACATAAATTACTTGAAATATTTTTTTTTTTTGTAATAGACTACAATAAAAATGATAGAGGTTGGGGCAACGTGCAAGCTTCGTGCGTGTAACTGTGATGTTAACGCGACTAACACTGTCGACACTCATGCAAGCATTAACTGTGATGTTTATTCTCAATTTATAGGAGGAACAGTAAATGTGACTGGTTGTGTAATTGGTGCACAACCTCACCTTTAAGACAGTGAGCGTGTCTTGTATTACTTCCATACAACAAGCATCACACCTGTGGTGCACCTTAGTAGTTACAACAATTGCACTGAAAAGAATGCTAATGTTGACAAGAAAATGTCCTTTGATGCAAGTGAGCACAAATTGAGCGATAGTACAGACAGTACTAACACACAAGTCAAGAGTACAATCGCGCCCTTATATCAAACTAAGACGGCGCGTCAGGCAAATAACGCCACTATGTTGTCCTCAAATAATCATCTACTTGATAGCATTAGCACGCGTGGCAGCAATGACTCCGCTGCACGAAACGAACTGACATTAAATTAGAGCACAAGCCAATATTTCACGTCATCTGAAGGGTATGTCTATCGGTTTGATGGTTGATACGATTATGACGATTTGGTGATTATTGACAATAATGCTCCTTCTCAGAGTGTACAAGGTAAGAAAAGTAATAATAATAACGCTTTTGCCAAGCGCAATCAAGATGATGCTCAACTTTATTTATTCAATAAGTAAAATGAACAGAAATCTAATAAACATCAGTTACAATAATAAAGTAACGGTGTTAGTGGAGGTGATAAGTTAATCAAAATGGAGATTCCAGATGCCTGATTATAGCTGATGTATAAAGACTGTGGACCGTGTTAGATTATTTATTTATGTTATCGTTTTAAGCCGTGGTTTCGTAGCCCCTTTCATGCTCTACAGTATTTATCTGCTCCGTGCTCACAGGTGTGCTTCTCTGTTTACGTGTGTCATCGCTGCTTAACTCCATTCTACTCCTAAGCACATTTGCAATGCCATTTGTAAGGTTATTGTACTAAATACTAGTAATCACCACCAGGCTAACTCATCTACCATGATTAGTAAAGCAATCGTAAAGTGTACTATGTTGATGGTGCACTACACTTACACTACGTTCGCTGCCTTTCTCTTCTGGGCAAGTGTTTTATCGAAAGCAAACTACTACACAACGACGTAGATATTTACGAGTTGTTTGTGTTGACTATTCCTCGTGATGCGTTACCGTTTATTCATGACAAATGTTAACAACAAAACAGTCATGAGAAAAGCAAAGATTGATACTTAAAAGATGGTTGTGATTGCCTGTAATAAAATTAGATTAGTGCACATGTCATTTATGAAGACGAGAGTGCGTTTCGAGACGCAGCCTGCACGTTTGATTCCGCACACTGAAATGGCGATGTTGTTGCGGGCTATGTTAGCCGCATCAAACACGCACCCAATCACACATTATCCTGCATTCTTGTGTTGCCATGCTTTCAGCGTTGTAGACTCGGAATTTTTTTACTCGACATGGCCTATTTCCTCACCCGTGAACGGCAACGTCAGTGTGGGTGTGTGTAGTACTGTGGTACACTTGGCGGTAAAGTGAGTCGTCCATTATCGCCCTCTGGTGAGGCGCTGTTGCTTCGATATTGACGAGGTAAGCTGTAAACGTTATTGTGACGTCGAGCATAACAAGGCTTGACAAACGAATTTGATGGTATTGATGATCTGTGTAGTGCAATGTCGTTGCATGCGATACACAAAGATGATCTTGAATTTTTATTAGTAAATGATCACATTGCCTTTTACGCGCATCATGAGAAGAGTGCGGTCAACCGAGTTGTCTCGTTAGTCTTTGACCACGCTAAAGTGTACAAGAATATGGGATAGATGCACAAACAAAGTGCGGTAGCATCAACATAGAACTCTTGTAGTTACAACAACAATGACCAAAATAGTAAAAACACCATCAATAGCATACCATAGAGGAAAGAAAGTAAAAATAAATGAAATGCAAAGTTTCAAGCAAAGTGAATGAAGAAGGATGAGAAAGGTGGTTTATTGTACAGCAAACAGCTATTTCACTATCATGATGATAGACCTGTTTAATAATTAGTGACAATTTATATCTACTTTTACTGCTATTTGTTTCTTTTTTTACTCATGCAGCATATACAAAAAGTAAGCTGCTCATTTACCAATTAACATCAAGTGTATATGCTTTCGTTATGCGTGTGTACTTTCATTTGCTATTACACATGTTAATAATGTTATGTAGTAATGTCTCTTTTTTACAATTTTTAACTATCAAAATAATTTATTTTTACTATTTTTCACTTTAATTTTACACAAACTTTATTGATAATATTTTGTGAAATATTACCATATAATTTATTATAGAAAAGTTAAAAGTATTTTGTTACAATATATTTCAGCAAAAGCAAAATCACAAACAAGTCGGCTAACAAAATAGCAAAGTTATATTTGACAAACTCGTGTCATATTTGAAAGAAATAGCATTGCTAACATATCTCTATTTCCTTGTTTCTTCCGTTTTTTTCTGTTGTTGTTTTGCTGAAACACATACGCACGTCACTTTACATCAACCAACTTGACTTTTTTTTTTTTGATACCGGTTTACAGAGCAGTAACATAGCGCACTAACACAATGTCAAAAGATACACCATGCAATTTGTTTCTGCAGGCGTGCAAGAACGCAGGCGTAAAGGTGCCCAACCAGAAGCTCATTCGCTTTTTCCACAAACACAATCGTTTCGATAGCATTGAAGAAATAGATTTGCAAGGTAATTACATTGGTAACCGTGGCGTGATGGCGCTCTTGTAGGTTATCAAGGAATTGCCCAATTTTCGTTATCTCAACTTGTCTGATCAAAAACTGTACAATACGGATTTGAGTGAGGACAGTGTCAAGGGTAACGTAATTATTGATCGATTGATTGATGTCTTTATTGCACACCCAAGTGCAAATTCACTGGATTTGAGCAGCAACCCACTATCAAACTATGCTGGTCGCAAATTGCTTTCACTGGCGCAGTCTAACCCACGAATCTGTCGCATTTAGGTTACCGATACGCGAATCGACTTTGAGCTTCGCAACCGAATTGCAAAGCAGTGTCAAGAGAACACCGTACACCTGTGAAACGAACATGCCCCACAGCAGGAGTTTATTCGTAACGAGGACGGCGACGAATGCTTTGCCGATGAAACTCCCTTTGGTGAGGGTCCACAGTGAAAGCCTACACAGGCAGTCGCTGATCTTACCGCACTCGGTGGTGGACGTGCTCGTCGGCATACGGTGCGGGTGTAAGGGATTGACCCTGAAAAGGCCAAAAACTACGTTGCTCCTGTCATACTGAAATCACCAGAAGAGATGGAATTGATTTGTAAACTGCTCATGCACAATGTGCTTTTCAGTTTCTTGACCTCAAAGGACATTCGCACCGTAGCTGGTGCGATGTACAAGGCAGAATTTGAGCGAGATGAGTGCATGATGAAGTTTGGTCAGACCAACTGTAATAAGTTGTACATTATTCAGTCTGGTCAGGCAGACATTATCAAAGAAAATCAAAAAGTGTTCCTGAAGACTGAAGGTTCTGCGGTAGGGTAGCTGGAGTTGCTCTATGACACACCCGCCGTGGCTACGGTAAAAGTGTGCACTGATAAATTGGTGGCGTGGGTGCTGGACCGAGAGACGTACCGAAATTTGGTAATGGGTACGTGTATTCGTCGTCGTGAGTTGTATGTGAAGATGTTAGCTAATGTACCCTTTTTGTAAAGTCTTGACAATTATGAGCGAATGCAGGTGGCTGATGCATTGTCCAGTGATGAGTTTGAACCTGGCGATTACATTTTACGGTTCAACGAGGAAGGTGAGTGACTGTACATTATTATTGATGGTGTAGTGTAGGTAATCGGACGCGATAATCACGGCAACAAAACAAAAGTGTGTGAGTTTTCAAAGGGTGATCACGTAGGTGAGTTAGAGTTCTTGAATAATCACCGCAATGTGGCTGATATTATCGCAAAGACTAAAGTAACTACTGCAAAACTCAATCGTCGTCACTTTGAGATGTGCATGGGACCTGTCATTGATGTGCTCAAACGCGACAGTAGTAGTTCAAAGTACGAGTATTATCAAAATTTGCTCAGTCAACGTGACCATCACAATGAAAGTTTTAACTAGGCTTGCAATCCAATGGAAATTTAAGCAGTGTAACACTGTTACGTATATATATATATATAAAGTATTTTATAGGTCTTTCCCTACAGCATTTACAGCACATATATTAAATAAAGTAGGAAAGAAAAAGATGTTAATTCATTTCACTACTATTTGTACAAATAAAAATAATATTTAATGTAATTTAAATTAGTTTTGTATTGCAAGTTATTTTGAATACTTCATGCTACGATTTTATATTTTGGTCAAAAATCAATTATTCAATTTTTTATTTTAATTTCACTATTGTAAGTGCAAAATTGTTTTATACGATCAATTGCAGAGAGAACATTGTTGACCATATATAATGTGTACATTGAGTAAATATAACGAGTAACAACAACAAAGAAGTAAACAGATCTTCGCACTGAAATCACATCAAGGATTACGCAAAAAAACAACAACCATACATGAACATAAAATAATCCTGAAGAACAAATCTATTCAAAAGGTATGCTTATTAAGTGTGTACTATATTTGTCACAAGAACGAGAAAATGTAAAAGTGCAACAATAAAATCAATAGTTTGTCTCATCTTTTTTTTTTGTTCCAGTTTTTTATTTTTGTTGTTGTTGATAGCTTGATGTAAATTAACTGAATAGATATGTTTATTTTTCTCTACTTAACTGAGTTTAATTTATCTTCTCGTTTGCTTTTTATAAAAAATTTTTGCTTCCGTGTTTGGTTTTTTCTCCCACCGAAATTTTTGCAGGTGTCTGGTAATGTAAATTATAATGTACAGAAATGAACAGTGACGTTCACTATTTACTCTATGTTGACGCTTTTCCACTTCAATCTACATTCTCCGTTATTTTTTTTTCATTGCCTGCAACATGTATTTGCGTAAAAAACTCATTTGTAAATCAAAAGAAGAAAATAGAAACTGAATAATTTTTGTGTGACATATATTCATTTTTTCTTTTAACATCTATATTTTTGTGAATTTTCGAGCTTGCTTATTACAACAACATCATCATTGCCGCTCTTACATCACTTTCAGTAACGTTAGCAAGAAACGTTTCTAACTTCTTTAATTTATTTGTAAGAAAACAAACAAAAATATTAATTTTCTATGCAAGAAAAAGTTATTAATCAGAACAGATAAAATAATACAATGACTTAAAGAAACAACAAAATTACAAAAAAGTTGTTTTGCGATGTATATTAGGTGTAGTATAGTGCATGTGCACAATATATATTTTTCTTAAAAATATTATCTCCTATATATATATATATATATATATATTATTATTATTATTTTCTCCTGTAATTTTGATAGTCAGTAGTAACGAAAGACGGGAGATGTGTGTTAGTGAATTGATATACATTCGTTTTCGTGACTTATATGTAAATATTTACATGAACACTAGCAATTGTGTAATTTACTACAAACCGTATTGACATTGTAACAAACAATCGAAAAGTGTACAGAAATATGCAATACACCTTGGCAAGTCAACTATATTTTTTGACTGTGTGTTTGTCTTTTCGCACACTCTCTTTTTGTGATATTGTTGACTGACTTTACACAATATTTTACATAATTTAGTGAACAACAACAACTACAATTTTTGTCTATATTACTTTTTTCCTTCTTCATTAAAATTTTTCCCCGATATAGTGCAAGTTGTTTTTGTTAAAATTCGTTTTCTCAATAACGTTTAGCGTAATACTTGCACTAGTCTATAGCTAAAACAAAGTACAAAGCAAATATAAAAAATTAAACGTACATTTGGCAAAACATTTTTTTTCTTCTTATCGCAAACAAACTTATCGTTTTTGTTCTTTATAGTGTAATAGAGAAAATAGATTAAGTGATTGAGTGATTGGTTGATTAGGAAATTGTACATGCCCCATTCACTAATGAATAGCTTTACGGTGTCTGGTGCCGCTGCTGCGTTGAAGCCTGACGCCATAAAGGCATTTCGTCAAAGCGGCTTGCTCGTTGTACATAATTTTTTCAAATCAAGCGTAGTGAATGACTTGTCAAGTGTGTGCAAAATGACTGCGATTGCACGAGGAGAGAAAATATACCCAGGGGTTGACCGAGGACCATAACAGCAGAAGATATAGCTAAGGCGTTAATAATACAAAACGTCATTGTCATCCTCATCAGCTCAAGCATCAACATAAACGTCATCTGCTTCATCGTCAGTTGCTAATGCAAATGACTACACGGTACGACTTACCACACAAGACAAGCAACACAATAACACGCAAAATGTACAAGGCAGAAAGATTTAATATGTGTAAGTCAACATACCAGTGAAGACGCAAAAGAAAGTGAATAAACTGTACAATCGACTCATGCGCAGAAGAAACAAGTATTATCAGGCAAAGAGTGTGAAAAATTACTTAACGTCGTAGGAAGAAAGCACTGGTAAAGTAACAAGTGAACGAATGTAATAGATTGCAGCGCAGATCGAAGAAGCAAAGCAGATAGAGACAGAAGAGGAAATGCGTGATAGCAGTAAATTAGAAAAAGAGTTTTGTGCTCGTAGTCACATCAATGACACTATTGAGTGTTTGTAAAACTTCGGCAAAGCCTGAAATCACGTCTGATTAGACTCATCTTAGCTTACCGGGCTGATCAAGGGTGAGGTTGGGTTGTAGATTGGTAGAGTAGCAGAAACATTGTCCGGTTAACCCGTCATTCGGTTGTTCTCTGACTTTATTCAGTAAACACACGCATTTACAAATGCCTCACCGTTTTCAGTGTTTGGGCAGATGAACAATTTCAGTAGCAGTACCGCAATGGTCGCAATTGCTGGACTTAACATCAGTAAGTAGACTGTGCAGAAAAAATAATAAATGTACTGCCCTGCACATAACGTCAATGCACGAACACGCTATGCGGCTCTTCCTGGCTCACATGCGATTATGCGATAAATTACAAAACATGGCCAGGATTACAGTCGATTAAGTCATTCCTTCATATTTGACACCGGGCGTAATTTACGCTCGTTGCCTGAGCTGCACCACTTACCAATTGTCTAATTTAACATAGACGCTAACACGGTGGCCTTTGTTAATGTGCTGACGCTTATGGCATCTTTTCCGGTAATGACTGGATCTGCTGCCAGTCCATTTCTGCCGCTCACTTCACGTCGTGCATCATGCCCGGATTTGTACGCCTTGTCACTGATGCCGGATCGGTGCACGTTTGATGGGGTACGGCGTGGCTGACACGCCGCAGATTCACATGGCCCACTGTACAAGTATGAAAGAGGTCAATTACTGAACGATGATGATGTGTTTCCTATTCTTTATCGGGGCTTAGATATAGAGTAAACAGGCATGTGTAGATGCTTGTACACACGCCCAAATAAATAAATAAATAAATAAATAAATATATATATATATATATAAGTAGCACTTTTATAAATCAAATATATTTTTAGAAGTTTTATGAATAGATATACTTATTTGATTTATTGCCTTTTCCTTTATATTTACGCACAATTGTAATTACGTATACACTCATTTTATTTGTTTCTGTGCAGGTATTGTTATCTCCGATTATAGCCTGTCAACAAAATTGTAAATTGCACTCTCTCTCTCTATCTATCTCTTAAATTATTTTATGCTTATAACTTGAAATATATATTAAACTCTGACTATTACGCACAAAGTATTTGTAAAATTAAATTCACATAAAAGTAATGTCGTCAATTAAGAAATTTGTCATTTTTTATATCTCTTTTTTTACATATACTATAAATCAAAGTTTTTTAACAATAATAGTTATATTTATAACTTTTGTAGAATTACTTCCATCGATTATATATATATTTTTATCTAATTTATCGATATTTGAGTAGACATAATACAAAATATCAGCTGTGTGAAGTCAAACTATAAAACATGCGTCGCTTTTGTGTAGTTGGTGGATTCACTGTAGCGAATGTATATGATTAGCATTTGGCTTTTGTACGAAACTACAGTTAAGCTCGCAATACATATGACGGTTTGCCGAGCAATGTGTGAGGTACTAATGCAGACTCTTCTAAACCATCATACCCACCATCACGAACAGCATTTCCGTTATCTAAGCCGGCTATGCGTAAGACACACATTGAATGAAAGCTACACCATGGCAACGGTAGCAGTTATGGTAATTTTGGTCCATCTCGTGAAATTGCAGATTGGTAGTACGCCGATGGCACTCCTGCACCCATAAGTCTTCGCCGTTATGCATTCAAGCACCACCAAGATCATTTACTCTTTCAGCTTATTCGTAGTGCTGCTAAGGTGTAATAGTTAGAGGCTAGTAATCAGCTGCCCCGTATACCTGGCACGGCGTAGCAGCGTGATTGAGATCCATAGATACCACTCTTTCTAGACGACTTGGACGAGCGAGGGTCGGCTCCTGTGCCGGAGAGTGCATTCGGCTTTACTAATGATGTAAATAATAGCAGCTTATCATCATCATCATCATCATCATCATCATCATCAAAAGCATTACAGAATGGTATGAGCAGCAAGAAATAATTTTTGAGCGAAGAACAGGAACGAAGAATCGAAGACAAATTTAGGGCATCTTTGCAAACAGGTAAGACCTTGACGAACAAGTTGACAAACGAAACACTTGAACCTAATACCATGTTTGCCAGCTACGACCCAGCCGCGTTTATCTCAGATGAGATTGTGCCCGATAAGCGTCGACCAAGCTGGTCACGCACTCGGTGAACGTTAACCGATGACTTTCTGGTGCCAAAAACTACACGTCCAACGAACACCATACCAGACGAGTAACGCAATCAGCGTGTCATTACAAAACATGTTTATGAAAATCAATATTTCTCTTGTATTCACTTCTTAACTTTTTTTTCTCGTTATCCTTGAAACATTTGAATTTTGATAGTAAGAGATAATTTCACATAATATTTTTTATATTGAGTAAATTTAGTTGATGTATGCTCCTGAATTAATTGAAATAATTTTTTTATAAAATATTTAAAAAAAATTTTTATTCCTCAACGTCTTTTTTTTATTGTTTGTTGTTAACTATTTAGTTTATATATAAGCACAGAAATATTTTCTTACGTTGATATTTTACCTTTCTCATATTCTATTTTGGGCTTCCACTTTATCTATTTCTTTGAACTAAAAAAGTTTATTTACACTTTGGTAGTGCCGATCAAATTATGTTAGCTGTGTAGAGTCGCGTACGCGGTGCCGGATCGCACTCACCAGCGTAGGCAATGTAATAAGATAGTCCAGCGTGTAGTTCAGTGTGTAGTCCAGCGTAGGAAAGTCCACCACGGGGAAATCTACGTTCCTCTCGTTTGCCATCACCATAGTCGACATCGACTCGCAGCAATGAGTTTCGTCGCTCGCCGAGTCCTGCTACAGGCCGATCACACATTAATGTCGGTAATAGCAACATTACTAGCACCACTGGTACTGGTGCTAGTAACAACAATAACAATAATATTGCTGCTGGTATGTACTCTATTGTAGTAGCAGTGCGCAAACGACCCAAAATTGTCGGACGATAGGACAACGAAAACGACATTGTCCGCTGTGAAACGAAAACCACGTTAGCCGTATACGAACCAGGCACAAAGCTAGACCTCACCCCGATTGTCTAACCAAGTGTGTTTAGCTTTGACACGGTCTACGATGAAAATTGCAGCAACGCCCAAATCTACCACGACTGCTGTCAGCCGCTCCTGCAAAATGTACGCGATGGTGGTGGCGCGGTGGTGTTTGCGTTTGGGCAAACCGGTAGCGGTAAGACATACACGATGCTCGGACAAAACGATGCGCCTGGTCTTTATGGTCTGGCGGTAAAGGCACTGCTTGACATGACCACACGGTAAACGTTAACCGCCAGCTTCTTTGAGGTGTACGGGGCTAAGTTGTACGACCTGCTCAATGACCGAGCCCCAGTAAAGATGCTTCAGGATGAATATAAGAACATTCACATTGTCGGACTCACATAGCGTACCGTCCGTTCAATTAGCGATGTAGATGCACTCATGACTAGTGGACAGTTATTACGGGCTACCGGTACCACACACGCTAATGATCGCAGCTCACGCTCACACGCGGTGCTGTAAATTAAAGTAAAATTGTCCTAATCACCCAGTGACATTTCTGCCTCCATGTAGCCTAACACCAGTAATAGTAATAATAGTAGTTCATAAGGACGAATTACATTTGTTGACTTAGCTGGAAGTGAGCGTGCCTCTGATACCGCATAAGCCACCTCACAAACACGACGAGAAGGTGCCTAAATTAACAAATCCCTGTTAGCGTTAAAGTAGTGTATTCGAGCCATGTCGATGCGAAAGAAGCACATCCCATTTCGTGGTTCAAAGCTAACTCAGATTCTGCGATAAAGTTTTATGGGCAACTGCAAAACCTGTGTCATCGCCACCATCTCACCATGCCAGAGCCACTGCGAGGATACCATTAACACGTTACGTTATGCCTATCGAATCAAATAACTGAAGGGCAAAGCCAATGGTTTGCAGTTGGAGGCACCCATTCCATGTCAAAACTGTGGGTTACCCATTTTTATGGGGGATCGTCATGTGTGTAGGCGGTTTGTGGTGCAGTGCCCACACTGTCGGGTGTAGATGGACAAAGGATAAATTGAGGCTCACCTCATTGAGTGTAAATAATTCCCACTACGCTGTCCACACTGTAACGAGCGTATGTTGCGTGGGTAATTAGACCGCCACAACCGTCGCTGTACGCGTTTACCGATCAAGTGTAACACGTGTGGTCAGTTTATCGCCCGTAACGCGATGGAGCGGCATGTTGAGGTGTAATGCACAGGGGTAAAACGGAAGTGTCGGTTTTGTTATCAACTCATCACACGTGGACAGATGACCGCGCATGAGGCGCAGTGTGAGATGCGTAAAGTAGCCTGTCCGTTTTGTTTACAGTTTGTTCGTAGTCATAAGTTATAGGCACATCAGAGTACCTGTGTACGAAACCCAAATGTACATCGTTCTACCAGTACTACTAATACTACTAATAACCCTATTACTGGAAATAACAATGAAGTTAGCGGTAATACACATAATACCTCCCTTGCCACCACACCAACGGGCCATTCTTTGTCGGTGAGTCGGTCTGCAAGTCGTAATGCACGAGCGGATTGAGTCAACAACAACGCCGCTGCTGTCAACGTACACAACCCATTAGACATTCCAAACTCTACACGTAGACTTTCCTCGTTGTCAAACCCATAGGCAGGGATAGAGGCTGTCCATCACAATGCAGCACTGCCACACATGATCAATTTAGCAGAACGACCACTGTAGTTAGCACCGGACAAGCGATCTGGCGGAGTGGCATCTAAATCGGCAACACCGTAGCAAACATAGACTGAGGTCTATCACAAGAATAGCACCAGTAATAATAACACGACAAATAGGAAAAACAAAAGTATGCCCAATGAGGGCAAAGATGCCGTGGTGTCGTCTGCGTCTTTGATCTTGCTCCCGACACACCTTTCACACACCGCACTTAGTAATTTGAGCAACAGCCATGAGAGCGGGTCGACTTCACCAATAGAGGCAAAGGCCACTCTCAAGTACAATGCCGCATAATCTACCTCACGAACCAATCGATTACGTGAGGCCCGTTTGTAGGTTACAGCTAATGAGCAAGCAAACAAGTCAAACAATGGTAATGTACGCGCAAGTAGCCAGCAAAAATATAAGTATAATGCATCTCGTCAGTTTACTAATCGTTTAGCTAAAAATGATGCTCGTAATGCAAACAATATTGTTACTACTAATAATACTCCTGGTAGTGGTGCAAGTAATTTAGAAAGTGGTCATTAAGGTGCCGGTAAAGGCAATAACGCTTTGCAGAATCGAATCGGATTTATGAATGCTAAAAATTACCCATAACAGCTAATTAACAGTAATCGATCACCCGCACTAACAAGTAACATTATGAATGGCTTTCATCTTGATAACATTGATCAAAAAAATAATAATAACAACACCAACAACAAAAATAATGCTAATATAAAAGACAAGAAGCAAAATAATAACAATTACAATACTAATAACAATAATAGTAATAGTAGTGGTAATACTAATAATGGTGTTGTAATGACATGCCCTTATTCGCGGTATGGTTGTGTGGTCAAGGTAACCCCACTCAATCTACAGTCCCACCTTCAGCAGGCTCTGCAGTAGCACTTGTAGTTGGTAACATTGTACGCGGATCGACTTGATGCACAAAATGTATAGCTTAGACGAGCTATTGTGTTGCGTGAGCCTGGGGATAGTGCAGCTACAACTCCTGCAAAGGAATAGCAGCAGCAGC
Organism: Blastocrithidia nonstop; assembly: GCA_028554745.1. Classification (NCBI taxonomy): domain Eukaryota; phylum Euglenozoa; class Kinetoplastea; order Trypanosomatida; family Trypanosomatidae; genus Blastocrithidia; species Blastocrithidia nonstop. The sequence goes on from JAQOTN010000004.1 coordinate 343,585, forward strand.
AGCGTCAACTAGCACAGCGCAGTAACGATGCACAGAAAGTTTCTGCAATTACATCACAATAGGCTCATCGATGACGACGTTAATACAATTTTTTCTTTACTTTCTTATTCTTGATAGCTTATGTACAATGATGTTTTATCTTTGTATTCTTTCAAATTTTTTTTTTGTATTACATTAATAATTTTAATTTTTTTAAAAAAATGTATAACAAGAATATAACTAAAAAAAAGTATAAAAGAGAGAGGAAAGAAAAGAACGTATGTAAAGTAGCCATATATGTTGTCTTTTCTTTTTTGTCACAATTTTATATCTTCTTTTTTTTGTCTTTTAGTAAAGTTAATTGATTGTTTTTGTTACGCTTATTACTTATTGTACAGTAATATTTGTTTTTCATAAATTTCATCATTATAATTATTATTAATAATAATATTATAACAATTTTGTATTTATTATAAATCTACTTGACAAAGTTTATTCGCACTTCACTAATCAATTAATCTAATTTTTTTTTTTCAATGTTGTTGTATTCTCTTCGCGTGCTACATGTGCGCGTGTGTATATTTTTTTATTGCAAAATGTTTATCTATAGCATTAACGCTATACGTGAGTATGACCATGACAACACATACATTGCAAAATTAATAAAAACTCTCTCAATATTATATTGGTGATGGGGAATATGAATATATATATATAACTGTTTATATATTTTTGTTTTAATTATTTATTATGTCAAACACATTTTTTCCCTCGTTTATTTACAAGAAGGTACAAAGCACGGTAAACTATCTTTATTGAATAAAAGTAAGTAGTAGGCGGGCATTATTATTTTATTTTCTCCTTATCATAACTTGACACCTTATCATACTATCGATCAAATTACTGTTCACATAATGCGTCCTGATTACATGGGTTGTATGTTTTTACTCAGTGGTGTGCTTTCGTTCAATGCGGGTGTGTGACAAATTTACCGACGTGCACAAAAAAAGCAGCTCTTGTAAAATCATGGCAATTTGAATAAATCACCAATGAAGTAGCTACCTCCTACCGGAGGTTCGATGAACAATTACGAGTTTCACCCGGTGTAGTTGGAGGGTAAGTTGGACAACACCGGATCGTTGCTCGTAGGTCCACGTCCACTGCCGTCGTACAAAGGTGCAGCCACCACCGATGAAAGCCGTGGTGGGTTTCTCGTCATGACCCCCTTTGAGATTGCCTCAAGTAAATAGCAGATTATGGTAAATCGAGGTTGGGTGCCTGTGGATGCCGGTAAGCATCCGGTCATGCTTGCTCAGTATATTGGTCAAGGTATAGCAGACCTCACCCTACATGGCATCATTCGTAAAGAGTAGTTCATCATGTAATCGTTCTTTTCAGGCAAGCGACGGTAAAACGAAGGCCCTCTTGCGGCCGATTTGTCATGAATGGTAATTCGACCATGAGAAATGGCCCTTTACTATTATCGCAAAAAATGAGGCGAATCACGTGTGCAGCAGGCGCTGTAGTAACATGGTGCACATCACTACTTTGTTGAGATGATTGAGGACTTCTCTGGGGATGATCAGCGGTTGGTGCGTGATCATGCCTGACCACGACGCCGTACCCGAGATGAAATTACATATATTCACATTACTCCAATAATTCATTCCATGTATATTGTGTTCTGGTTTTCTGTCTGCATCGGCTCCTTATACGGTGCGTCAAAGTGTTTTAATCGACAAAAATAAATCTGAGCTGCTCGAAAAGTGTTAACGAGGCAGATTTCCCGTATGACGGAACTTCGTCAGCATGAGTCATAGAGCTATTTGCAGGCGATGCGTGATGTAGAAAAGCGTAAACTGGTCTAGGGTACAGCAAGTAGTGTAGGGATTGCCACAAACGTGTCAAGAGACAGCACAAAAGCAAACACGACAACAAATGTAGTTAATAAAAATAATCAACCTAGTAGTGGTGTTGATAGCAAACCATATTTGTCGCGTTAGCAGGAAAACAAGGATTAGTCAGCAAAAATTTCTAGTGATGCTAACAGCACCACACATGACAACATTACAAGTAATAAATAAACAACTTTGTATTAAGAAGGAATGACGATATGTATATTTGTTTTCCGGTAAAGTTTAATTGCAAATAAAATAGTTAACTGCTTTTTTTTACAATACCTTCTTTTTATAATTTTTATAGCAATTTATATACTTTTTTAATGGCAGTTATGACATTGTGTCACTCTATTTGTATTTCAGTAAACTACAATAGTTCTCACAACCGGAGTTGTATTGCAAAGCAAACACTGGTACATATTTATAGTTCTAACACAAAATTATTGTTCAGTGAATATTTTATTTAACGTTTTTTTTTTATGAAAGTGGCAGTAATTTATGGTGTAACTATTTACTCTTTATCTCTCTTTGTTTACGATACTGACATTATCGCATTTTGTCAAAACTTACAGTAATATGATTGCTAACATGCACTTTTGTCTTAATTAAACACACATTGTAATGCATATAGGCGTTTTATTGAGAATTTATATTATTAATTTTTTTTATTGGAATACTTAATAATCACTTCACTCTTCTTATATTATAACTTTTCTATATATGTTTTTATATAATTAAGTTAGCTTTTCTTTTCTCTATCATAGACAAGTCACTTTATTTTTTTTTGTATTTGTTTTTACTAGTTTTATTTCCCCGCTGTACTAGTGGTCTCACTGATCAGCACACCTAAATAGCAAACGTATTTTTTTTTGCATCAAAGCAACGTTTTGCTACACTACGTTTAGCATCAATAGATCTCCTCACATCATTATCTTTTTTTCTTCTAGTAGTTCTGCTAAGTGCTGTCATAACAAACAACATATATATAACTTGTGTAAAATTTTTTTGCGTGTGTTTGTGTGTGCAATTCTTGTTTACTTTATATTTATATTCGACTAATAGACTTTTGTGTGTGCTTCGTGCAAGATAGCATACATTTATTCTGTATGCGGTTGGGTGTGCTACTCACACGAGCAATACTGTTCTGTCATCAGATGCGTCGTCGCACAGGTTGACTACTTATGAGTCGATGTAACACGAAGGCAAACTCTGTAAAAAACTCATTACTTTCCACAAAAAGTAATAACTTATCTGGCAAAAATGTTAGTGGTGGTAGTAGTAGTAGTAAAAATATTAGCAACACTGCGATGTGTAGCAATAGTGCTACATCCAAAGTAGACAGTCGATGAAGCAGATCAAGCACCAAAAATGTTGATACTTCAGTTCACAAAAGTGATAGTGTACTTTCAGCCACAGTTCATGCATCTTTCTGCAAGGGCGGCAAGACTCGAAATACAAGTCCACATTTATCTACGTTAACGCATGTGCAGGATACACTAAAGCGAAACAAGTAGGTGCCTGCAAAGGTAGCCCTACAGTATATGCAATATTTACACATACCACCTGTCAAGAACTCAAACGCGTCACAGCTGATAAAGCGACATTACAATTTTACACAAAAGCAACTAATCGCAGATACGACGGTTGGAAAAGGAGGAATAATAGGAGGAACAACAACACCAGTAGTTGCGCTATCGTCGTCACTATACGACAACTACGATGACACCTTTGGTGAAGGTGTAAATAATGGTATTAGTTATAGTAGTGAAATACGCAATAGTAAACATGTTTCCGCTGCATATTACAAGAATGTTATTGCCGCTGGTGGCAGACAGCGGCAGATGAGCGTTTTTCTTGCTGGCTTTTGTGCTCGCACCAACACACTTGATCTCTACTCAGTGGATGGAAATGCCATTGCACTACGCATCAATGTGGCATAGTTACGAAATGAGCAAACAAACCATAAAGTGCAAACTCTTCATAGTTCTGATAATAACACCAGTAGAAGTAATTACTAAAAAGATTGCAATATCGATGACATATAATAAGAATAATTTCAAGAAGAAGGACTAGAGTAGGAAAAAGGAGAATATTAAGAAAACTAATATACAGATATAGAATTAGAAGATTAGGATGTATAGTAAGAGTAATATGCATAGTAACAGTAGTAATAAGGTAGTAATAGTTGTAATAATGACTATGATAGAAGTAATAATAAAAGTAAAAAGGAACAGAAGTGTAATAACGTAGATGCTGACTATGACTGATTTACTGACATTGCAGATGATGTTATGGCGTACACCAGTGGTGCCGTGACCATCATTATCATCCCTATTGTCACGACATAGGTACAACGTCATGTCATAAAGCCGCATGTAACCAACTTATCCAATAAACTGGCCTCTAGTGGATTACTATCTGTGAGTGAGGTAGACACACTCTAGTTAGCTTCTGCATTTTGTGGTGCCAATGGGTCGGCTTCTCTATAAAACGCACTCATGGATACTACAAATGACGCATTAGCTAAACCATTTAGTGTAGATTGATACCACTGCTACTGAAACGCACTTCGCGTTCTGGCTTGCAAGAGTGCATAATAAGATCCGTTGTTTACAATTAGTACATACATTTTGCCTCAGTTTGAGATTTTAGTTGTGCACTTAGTGGTGGCTGGCGCGCATACTTTTTCCATTTCCATCTGAGACCCCATACGACGCCGTCGGTTTACCTCAAAGGGTATGTTGTCTGATGTCCTGGCTTGTTTGTTTAATACGCATTCACAGAAGATGATCATCGTCCCTACTAATCGTACCGATCGTGCTACACTGTTCCGCTGCCGAACGGCACTCCTGAAGACGGGCAAGCAGTGTGTGATTGTCTTTGCCTCACAGATAGACATTCGTCACCGGCAAACCTACCATTCTGATCCGTTTCGGTATTGGTGTGCGATAAAGTAAGTGGACCATGCAGCTGATGCGGATTTGTTCTTTAAGATTCGACGTGCGGCCGGTAACACACTACGAATGTACCATACCAAGGCCACCCACAACAGTGCTGCCCATAGTGCATAAATTATTGAACAAAGCATAGCCACCAACAAGACCGCCATTGCCACCCCGTCCTAGGTGATGGAGTGACTGAAAATTTTTACATTACCTGCACGACTTGCCTCGTAGTAGAAATAACTCGTATACTATGAAAAATACTTGATTATCGCCTACACCGCTACCGATTACACCGCTCACGGGCAACCACACAACCCAACCTCACCATTGAACTACGTTTTGTGTACCTGTATGATGGATTTCAAGAAGCACAAGTTGTAGCCCTGAGTTAAGTATAACGCACGTGGTTAATTTACATTGCCCTCGCTGATAGACTACAACGTCCTCGTCATTCACGATGCCAAGAAATTTATGCTCTTGCTAGACCATGACTCGTAGCTGCACCTTTTCCTGCGTCGTGGTGGGCGAGTCTGGTGTACGATGTTGGCGTAATACTTACTAGACGCACAACGAATCCGAAGTGGAGCGAATGATATTCGTGATGTGGCACTCCGTCATGGACAGGTGCTCCCACCAAACTCCATGGTAGGACACACCAATAATCAACTTCCGCTGTCGTTTCACCGTTTTTTCCTACTGTAGGCCATTGTAGCCACTGCAAAAGTGTTTAAGGCACAGCTGGAGCGAAGTTATGCACAGTGTCAGGTCTGCCAACTTGCCCATCGCATGGATGCACTGCTGGCGATGACGGCGATGGAGTCGGCGGGTATTGCGATAAACCTGTAAGAGGCTGAACGACAATCCAAGGCGTTGGCCAATGCCGCCAATTTATTAGAACACGCCCTGCTGACCTATGTACCGAAACAAATCCCAATTGACCTTCGCAGAGAGTTTGACTGAAACTCAAGCCAACATTTACACGCCTACTTGTTTGGTGGTTCACTTATGCTAGGCCATCTAAGTCAGTTAAATCAATATCATCATCATCATAATAATAATAGCAATAATAATGATAATAATAAACGTGTTATTGGTAAGCACAAATAAGTTTAAAACGCATAGTGGGTGTCAAACTTGGTGCACCTGTTACACAAATACGGCCAACTTGACCTGCTCAACAGTGAACTTCATCTTCAGTTGTTTGCCGCACAGTGTCGCGTCTCTACCAAGGGCAAGCTGGCCTATCGTGTGACAAAGTACATTGAGGATCACGGCACACAAAACCTGAAGAAATACCGAATTGTCATCATGGACATTGAGAGTACCGGGCTAAACACCTCGTCGGATGAGATGATCGAGATTGCGATGTATGACCCGTAGTAAAATAGTACGTTTTGTTCACTCATTAACCCACAACGGCCGATTTCACCGCGTACCATTCCAATTCACCACATCACCGATCGCGAAGTACGCAACGCACCGACGCTCGATGTGGTGATGAAGAAAGGTGTGGTTCCCTTCTTACGGTTAGACAAAGACTCACGTGACTCGAATGAGATTATCTTGCTGGTAGGACACAACGTGTTTAGCCTGGATGAACCTATGCTACGTCGTGCCTTTGAGATGCACGCCCCACACACCGATTACAAGAGCATCTTATTCTGTGATTCGATTAATTTGTTACGCGCACTACGGTATGAACTTCGCAGTGATTTATTACTTCACCGTCGCATTGACGTCTACCTCTTTGACACGTTAAGCTCCTCGCTACGGTTAAAAGATCTAATTACCAATTTACGTATAGTGCCGTAAGGCGATCTACACCGTGCCGAGACGGACACCAAGGCACTGTGATCGGTGTTAGTCACCGCCTATGGTGTGGCAAACCGACCGGTAAGTTTGCAACGCGAGCGCCTATTAAAAGGTGCGGCACATTCCTTTGTCGAATTCCCTGGATTGGGCTGCTTCAAACCTAATCAGCAGCGAGTTGGTGCGATTCAAATCTCTTTACCAGGCGTAGCCTGTGAGTTGACTGGTAATGCCAAGTTAATTGACAAGCTTCAGCGCAAACCACTGACCGATCAGATTTTGCAGGTGTTGTACTCCAATGGTGTAAAAGTGGCAGGTTTGCTGCTGCAGCGGCGTCGATTAGACCAGCACACCTCACGCTTCTTAAACTGTGAAGATGAAAATCATAACTTGGGTTCTACCACCGCCAACACCACCTCGTATAAAAACACATTTAGTACAAGCGTTGGTATTGATGGTGGCGGTGGTGGTAACAATAACAACACGGGCAGTCATTTGGCCGCATTACACAACGATGGTGTTATTCGACAGCATATTGATATGACCGCTACCACCACCTCACGTACCACGAGTGCCTACCCGAGTTGTCAAAACATTCCTAAAGATGACAAGTCAATCATTCGCCGATTGTTTATCTCACGCTTTGGCTAACAAGGACGCTGTGTTGAGATTGATTACTCTCAGCTGTAGATTGTGGTACTAGCCAATCTGTGCAAGGATGCGAATTTAGTACGTGATTTGCGAAGTGGGGTAGACTTTCACATTAAGCGTGCGGCATTTTTCAGTGGCTTGAGCTATGAATAAATTGCGTAAGGATGTAGGTGCAACATACCAAAGTATGTACAATTACGTAAAAAGGCAAAGCAGTTTTCGTTTCAGCGACTTTATGGTGCCGGTACTCGCTTACTACACAAGACTACTGGCATTTCAATCGAAGACTTGTAGTAATCTATTCGTAAAGAAAACGAGTAATACCCTGGTATTGCACGGTTTCATCGTTTGATGCGGGCAGTGGCTTTGCGGGCAAACAACCCTGGTTTACCAACCAACTTCATCATTGAACTCCCTACTGGGGTGCGAATGAGTTATCGAACTCGTGATGTTATTTTCAACCTGCCTCCACTGAAAAATTACCCGATTCAGGGCTACGGTGCGTAGTTAGCTCAAATGATGCTTGGTCGTCTCTTTCGTCGGTTTGCATCTACAAATTATTACAATCAACGCGCATTTATCACCAACTTTGTGCACGATTCGGTCTGGTTAGATTGCCATGTCAGTGTAACAGAGCACTGTGTACGTGATGCGTGTCAAATCATGAGTGAGGTTCACACTTACTTGCCCAAGGCCTTTCCAGGAGCAAGTTTGGTGGTACCGATGCATGTGACGGCCTCGTGTGGGGTGGATATGTACTCGATGCAACCTCTACATTTGTCTAATTTATCGGTTATCCGTATACAGCAGAAAGTAAAACCTAACCCACATGATGAGCAACTAAAGCTATTGCCGAGTGAGCATGACATTGTCATTGGTGATGACTATTTTGTGAGTGATAACGATGACATTGTTGACAACACCAACACAAATAATAACGCAACTAGCTAGTAAAAATAAAAATAGAGGTGAGGCGATGTACTGTATCATGAATATGAGTAAGATTAACGACGTGGTTTACAGAGTGTGCATGGCAACAGTGCAAATTATTAAGATCAGTGATACTAATAGCATCAGTAGCACTAGTAGTAGCAGTAATAAAAATAAGAAAGTGACATAGATGAATAACAAGACAATGATGTCAGCACTGTCAACAATAAGAGTATTGATGACAAAAACGGTTATGACAGAAAGTATTAGACTCGTCGCACTTACGTGAAAGAAAACAAAAAGCATGCAAATGGCATGCAGTTATAACTCAAGGACAAAAGTAGACAAAAACAAACTACATTTCTTGACAGCAAGAAAACTAGGTCAAAGAAGTCAAGAAAAACATATAAAGGTGACGCATAAAATTATACAAAAGATGCACAGAATGATATTGTTGCAACTGTGTCAAATGTGACTGATACAACTCGAAAGCGAAAAGGAAAGAGCACTATCTAATCGCAAAATGAAAGATTAATAAATATATATTTAATTTTTTCACAACAATGTTTTACATTACTCTAACTTAAATTTTTGGCTACATACAGTTTCTTGCAAGTGATAGTAAGGAAAATTATCACTCATTCACGTTAGAAATAGCATTAATTTCGTATATTCACATAAAAATTTAAACAGACTTATTTTAGTTTCTCTTGCTAAATTAGCTATACAATGTACTATTATTAATTTTAATTTTACTAATATATATATATATATATATATATATATTGTGTGGAATATAATACCTATTGTAATTATTCATAGTTATTATTAAATAATTTATAATGACGTGTTTATAATAGATAGCTACTTTGGTAGACAAATTCGAAAAAATAAAATATAATTGTAGACTCCTCCATTCTTAATTGATGTTGATGTAAAGAAATGATTATCAAATGTGTAAAACTACCTTATCGTTTCCTATTTTTTTGTCCAATATATTTGTTGCAAAAAGTTATAGTTTGATATTTTAGGGTTGTATTTTTTTACTTTATTTTTCGATAAGCAAATATACTGTAGTAACTATTATTCTTGCTTATTACAATTAAATCGAATTAAACGTAGAAATATAAATTACAAGATAGACGAATTTTACAAGTAAACAACAAGAACCGAAAAAACAAAAACAAGATCAACATTCACATACTTTATTTTTATTCCTATTTTATTAGTTGCTCTCTTGCTTTGTCAATAAGTTGACTAACAAGTGTTTCTGCGCAAGTTATCAGAAGTTTATACTGTCCTTTTTTTTTTTAGTTGGTGTAGTTTCCTTGTTGTTTTTTTCAAACACAAAATTTAATTTAAACAAACAGTTTGTAAGAGAGCAGTAATCAAATAATTAAACAAATATAAGTTGTTTATGTTAACTTATTCAACAATTAATTCAATGTCATCGTCGTCGACACATCCACTCGTTTCAATGTTAGCTGCGTGTGATGAAGATCGCAAGTTAACCTAATTGCAAATGGTCAATGAGGTAGTTTAGGAATTGTAAAAGTAAAGTAAGTGCACATAAAATACATAGACGATAAACACCAATACTAATAGCAAAAAATAAAATAATACTGATATGAGTTGTGAAAATGTCTGTTTTAGCACGCATGCTGGGTAGAATAAATAAATACAAAACGTCGAATAACATGACGTTGACGATATTGCGTAAACTGTTAATGATGACAAGTTTTAGTAACACGCAAATAGTTAGTAAGACAAAAATATACAAATTTGTGCATAACACTTCGACAATATATAAACTTAAGACACAGATTGCTTCAAATCAGTTGCACCAAAGCGTCTTAGCTCACCGTAACGTATACGACAACACGCATTACGTTTAGCATGTGAAATCCATAAGCTGAGCTCACGGCACTCTACACGGCATGCACGTCACTTCAGCAGGTCTTGCTCGATTATGCAACACAACTATTCATAAAGTAGTTGTTCAAGTATCAATGGCAGCCACAATGCAAGACAAACGTAACACTAACTGTAGGAAGATGAGAATGGTTAGTTCATTAAGGGCCCACCTACATTCAAGAGAAATAGCAGAGTGACTAATAACCTTTCTTATAATAGCTTTTAACCTAAAAGATTGATAAACAAACGTTCTAGTGGTCAGCAGCTACTTCGACTACCTGACTTGAACAAGTGCTTTGAGTAGTCAAGAGATCGTCACCTCAAAGCAGCTCAAGAGAATCGAGTTGTCTTTCCGCCTATCAAACAATCAATTACGTTTTCGTAGAAAAATCCCGACGCGTTTAGTCTTCGATTTCAATCTAAAACGGATAGTGTGCAATCACCTCTACGACTTATCAAAGATCAGAACTAACTATGCAAAATAACATCATAAGTTCAAATTAATTTGTATATTTTATATGTATATATACGCTTATACGTGTAATTTACACACAAGTAAAAAATATGTTTTCTATTATGTGTCATTCTTTTCAACTTCAAACTATTGTTAATAACTATTAGATTTTATATCAAGTTAGTAGTGCCATTTACAGGTTATTTAATTTAAGCCGTCTCAGATAAAGGACGCTTGCATCATCAACGTCACCATCTGTTCATCACTAAGTTACTATTATATAATTTTTTTCGCAACTGCTCTCTGTTATGAAATAACTTGAAGTAAAAAGTAGAAAGCTTTTACTTAGAATTCACAAAAAGAAAATGCTAATAATTTGTCAGATACCACAAAAAAAGCATTTTTCGCATACAATATAAAGTTCGATATATTTTTTTCGATCATTTGAGGAAATGTATATTATTTGCATCCTATAATTAATTCATTCCATTTATTTACTTCCTTTCTCCTCTGATAACGATACATCATTATTTTTTAACTTTATCAGTTACAAAAAAAACCAACCTTCTTTTTTAAAATGTGATATGTGTATGACTGTGACGAAAGATGCTAATAACAAGTTTGAACTTCTGATTTGAACTTACACTCACACACACACTCTCTCTCTCTCTCTCTCTCTCTCTCTCTCTCTCTCTTGTTATTTGTAATTGTAATTGCTAATTGCATACTTACTTTTCAATTATAATATTTATTTATTTTTTATTGAAATCTTTTACTTCATGTAAAATCAACCATTTATACAAATTCTTAAATGATCTTGAATACATGTGTTGTAAAGACAATAAATACTTCATATTGATAATTAATAAAGATTAAGTTCGCACTGATGTTCTTGTGCCTAACCATATCAAAATATATACCTATTTCCATTGAAACTTGTATATTTTTTATTCTCGTATAATTTTTGTTATTAATTAAATACTTCTGTCTTTTAATACTATTAATAATAATGTCTCTGCATATATCAAAAAATAAATATAATAATTTTTTTTTTTAATGATTGACTAAATCAATACAGATAGATTAAACACATAAAGTTTAAAAAAAAATAATAGTACTAACAACGTTATAGATGTCAGCAATGTAAGAGTAAACACTGGTGTAGCAACGCGCTCAGTTTGAAATTGTAAATGATGACGCAACGCGACTGGTGACATCACAGTTGACTAACCGTGTTCATGCTGCAATGTTACACTCACACGTTGTAGTGAAAGACATTGATGCAAAAATTACTCGATTGACAGATTAATTTTCTTTACAGCATTAGATACTTTTGCAATCTTTTTTCTAGTCATTGCGATTGTCAAGGGAATACTAATAATAGTACAATCAACGTATGGCTTTACTGAAAGAGTGCTAACATGCTGCATCGTCGTATTTCGCGTAACATGGACAACATGTTGAAAATATGTAAAATATGCAAACTGAATCTGCATAATTGTACGCGCGAACAGTATAAAATATGACTTCTTCTTTGCAAACGATTGCCTAAGATTTGGTCCGCACGTCCATTGCGAATAAGCACAATGTAGATTTGACTACACGTCAAAGATAACATCCACTAACGCGAAATTAATTGTTGCATTAACTTCTATAAATGTAAAAACGGTTAAAGAAGATTCGCAAATCACATCAATTTGGTTAGTCCGACACGAAGCAGTTGTAGTAGGCCATTATGTTACATTCGCACAGATTGGATGTAGCACTTAGACAAAATGCACAAGTGAAAAGTCAGATAGGGTAATTGAGTGACAAGTTATGTAAAGCACGTGAGACAAATGATGTCAACGCACGACTTTCTTTTCAAACAGACGATTTTGATAAGAAATCCTCAACGTTATCAAACTTAACGAATAAAGAAAGTGAAACAAAAGGTTAATTCATTAACTCCATGGCTAATACACGTAGAAATTTAGACGAGGCATTGTAGTAGGTTGAAGAATTAAGAATTTTGCTTACTACATTATAGCGTTAATACGCCACTTTATTGTCAAATTCAACTATCACACTAAAAAGAATTAATTCATGTGACAAATTAATTGTGCCACAATAAAAACTATACAACATATAAAATATATGGCAAGCATCGAAGTCAGATAGTTTTACTAATTCTGTTTTTCAGCCCTTACGTGCAAGCACGTAACAAACAATAAGACGCATTGTGCGTAATGCCATGATATAATTGAATACCTCATTATAACAAATTTGTGCAACTAAGCGCCACTAAGAGAAAAATAATTAGAACCGTTCCAGTAATTATTGCTAGACAAACTCTGGTGCAACAAATCTTGACATCGGAGAGAGCAAATTTTGCAATGATACACAAGTTTGATTGCTTATTTTTTCTTTATATTTTGTAAATGCTGTGCAACAAATACTGACAAACTTAATAATTAATTCTTTATAAACTATATAAATAATACGTTTCATGTAAATATTTATTTTTACACTTGCATTGTCATCTTTGTAACCTTCTATAAATATGTGCAAGCGTTTACGACATTAAAGTAGATGAACAATAACAAAGACGCGTATGTGTTCAATGTATATTATATTTTTATAAATGATCTAATTTTGCTGCATTTTTTTTTTGTTGTCAGCAAAATATGATTTGATAGTAAACAATTTCTTTTTTTTTCTCTTGTGGATAATAAGTGAAAATGCTATAAAAATTTAAAATAACTTTTATGAGAAGAAACCATCGCCACTTCAATTTATACGATGCTTTACACTAAAACTCTATACTCTATATCAATTACTTGTTTAAAAAAAAGGAAATCATTCAAACTTGCTTTACGAAGATAAAATAAAAAACTGACTCTTGTTATTGACTAAATATATAATTAACACAAACCGTTTTTTTTTATTCCTCAAAAAAACAATTGCAAAGAATTACAAAGTAGAAAAACTCATAACACCAATAATTATTTTTACTTAATTTGCAGAGTGTAAATTACTGTTTTATCTAAAGCACAAAAAAATCTGAAAACAAAAATGTCCAATTCCAACACAACGTACAACAATTCACAGGAGCATAGTCGAGAAGTAGATGAGGCAGTTCGCGTGATAGAAGACAAATTGTTGCATGAAGATTATCAGTAGACAAATCAAGTAGGTGAGCATTAGCCTGCAGATATGGATGTGTATGAATAGCCAATAGCATAACCCAAAAAATCTCGAGGTGACGGCTTGTACGATCCATCAAAATGGCCGTTGTACTAGTTCCGTTATAATTATCGCGAATACTTTGCCTAGTTCTGGGGTACGTTCGTCTTGATATTCTTTGGCACTTCGTGTAACGCTACGTTTTTCTTTAACGCGGGCGATAAACTTGATTATCAAACTGATGCTCGTTATCTCGCGCTAACTATTGGATGAGGATTTGGTTTAGCATTGGGCTTATATGTCAGCATGGGTGTCAGTGGTGGACATCTCAACCCTGCGGTAACTTTCACACATGCCCTTTTTAAAATATTCTCTTGGAAAAAAGTTCCTGGTTATATGCTGGCTCAACTTTTGGGTGCGATGGTAGGTGCTGCTTCAATGTACGAACTCTTTCGTGATCACTTTGATGCTCAAAAGCTAAAGCTGTAGCCGGGTCAAACCATGACGCAGGTGGTGGGTGGACTGTTTTGTACTTACCCTAATATTTCAAATGGTAGAGCTGTCTGGAGTGAGTTTGTTAACACGATGATTTTGATGATGGGTATCTTAGGCATTATCAATGAACGCATGCTACCAGCAGTAAACTTCAAGCCGCTTATGGTAGGTATGCTTGTGTTAATTATTGGTTTAGCGTCTGGCTGGAATTCAGGCTACGCTATCAATCCTGCCCGTGATTTAGGACCACGACTAGTCACAGCGTTTCTCTGGGGTACCGAGCCATTTACACTTAACAGTCACTACTTTGTTATACCATTATTTGTACCATTTCTTGGAGCATTTGGTGGTGCACTATTCTTTACCTTATTTATCTTACCTGAGGATAAGTAAACAAACATATTTTTATGATAGTAAAATAAATAATTATAAAATATTTTTATACTTGTTATCGTTAATATTTATAAATTTATAAAAGTTACTTGTGAAAAAAGAGAATTATGTGAGCAAACTTTTAGGTTTTTATTTTCATTTTTTTTATTTATCAACGTATCAAATATTTGAAAAGGTTTTACACATAATTATTAATTTTTATTATTAAGTATTTTGTCGCAGATGTAATTTTAGTTTTCACACTATTTTTTGAAATTTATTTGGAAAACAATCGTTTTTACTTTTATAAAACATTTTTATTTATAAAAAAACAGACAGTCTGGCATTAATCATGTCTGTTTATTTTCATATCATTTAGTTTATAATAATTCAGATTTACTTTGTGATTGTCAGAGTGAAGTTGTTTATTGTTTTGCTATTTGCTAGTATTTCTATATATTATTCTGTCTTATAATTATGTCGAAACATTTATTAAGTAAACATTAATCAGTTTCTACTGCTTATTATAAGAAAAAAAATGAAGGCAACGCATATATTTGTTGAATTATATATTCACATAATACATATATCAGAAATTTATAAGCGTACATTTAACTCAGCTGAACTGAAAGACTTTAAGAAGTAATATAAAAAAAAGATGATAAAATTACCTTATGTAAAAGCAAAGAGAAACATTTTTTGTAAGTGTGAAAAAAAAAGTAAATATTAACTATTTATTTTTCCATTAAAATTTTTTTAAAATATATTACTCGGCTAACGTGTATCGAGGTTTATAATATTTATTTTTTCGTCTTTTCGTATCATAATAAAGATATTGCCTCTATAAAATCAGCAGTGAACAAAAAAAAAACATATTTTTTTTCTGTTAAATCTAAAACCCTTTTTTTTTCAGTTTAATTTTGAAAAAATATATTTTATTGCAACGTCTTTTACGCAAAATAAAAATTCATTTGTACTTTAACAACTTTATCTATTCGTTCAAAGTAAACAAATCAATTTTTTTTTATACACACAAAGAAATTGATGCATTCAAGTAAATTAGTTAAAAAGAAAAATCGCAGTCATTTTTTGCAGTGTATGGCGATCGGTATAGTATAAATAATAGTGCAATGCTATGGAAAAAATAAAGAAAATTTACACACAAAACTTTCTAAAATACAAATTAAAAGAAAAATAATGACATATTTTGTTTCTGTGAAACAAACTTTTGTTTGCACAGGTTTGCATTTATTTATTTATATATAATGTATTATAATGAAAACGATTTTACAGTAAAATAATTACAATTAACAAAAGTATAAAATTGTTTTTTCCAGCTCTTTTATCAAATTTAATTTTTTTTTGGATTACCTTTTGATTTGTCTTTACTTCACATCATCTTTGATTTAATTTAAGCTACTTCCACCCTACGCTGTACCCTGTAGTTTTTTCTTTTCTGAGTATTGAGTAAGTAACACAAAGAAAAAATAAATGTTACATCTTCACACATTCAAAATTCATTCACTTTAATTTCATAAAACTTTTCATCTTTTGCTTATATATAAATATATAACTATTTATCTCAAGTAAATATCAAATAAAATGGAAGAAAAAGGGGTTTGTGATTTATTTTAAATTGCTGTCAGAACTAAGATTACTTTACTTTACATTACTTTAATTTTAGTGAAATCAAATAAAATTTTTTATATAATATTAATTTGTAAGAAGAAGAGTACACGATATCTGATTTGGAAAAATTAAGAAAAAACAATATAGTGAATTAGTTTCATACAAAATTGGTGAGGTAAAAGTAATGGAATAGCACTAGCGAATGCAAAAAAAAAATACATACTTTAAAATATTTAAAACATTTCATCAAAATGAAAACAATAGTAAAAAATAAATTCCATGTTTTTAATCGTTATCTTTCTTTACTGAAGTAATGAATGATGTAAAGTTATATACAATATATGTATTCAACACATACTTAACAATAACATAACTAATATAACAGTTGTCATTAAACATGTATTCGTGCTTGCAAAACGTTTTTGCTTTTTTGTTTTCTTCTATTCGCGGTTTTTTTCTCTCGGTCGTTTCTCGTGTCTGGGCCGCTTCGGCCGCGGCCTAGGTGGGTTGCTGCTCCGACTTGGCCTGGTCGTGGCCAGGCCCTTTCGGCTGCGCGCTAACCAAACGCCGAGGGCATCGGCAGGAGAAACGAACGTGCGCTAGAGCCACCCGCCGAAAGTGCAGGCCGAAACAAAAACAAGAAAGCCCGAAGGCAGCCAAACCCGACGGTTGCGAAAAAAAGAAAGTTATAAATAAACAATTACTTATTTATAAACATTATTTGATACATTGATGCTGTCATAAATACGCATTTAGTTAAACACATATTTGATTAATAAATTTGTATAGTTGACCTCGAGTATAAATATTAAAATAAAATAAAAAATATCTGCTTTAAAATTAGTAAAAAAATTTAAAAAAAGATAACAATGATATACATTTATCTTCAGTGGCAAACTATCTCTAAAAAATACGACAAAAAAAAAGGTAGATTACTTACGTCTATACTATTATGTGAACGTTGGGTATAAATAACGTACGTTAAATAATTTAGTGTATAAAATTTGATAGATTTATAAAAATTTTGTATAGAAGTTTAAAGATATCTAATATAACGCATAATATAAAGCATGTATTGAAATAAAATAAAATAAAATATGCAAAGTATTGTTTATGAATTTTTTTTGATCAAATTGCAATTTAGAAACGATTATAGATCGTTCTCAATATCTATTATAGTAAAAAAAAATGAATTATTATAAGAGCATTGCAAAATAAATTGTGACGATAATAAGCGATTGGAATATAAATGAAAAGTTAAAGAATATATAAATGTCTTATGCAGTTATGTTAACAATAGTTTATAAAATGATTAGATTTATATAACAATTGCCCTAAGTTTATAAATATGAAAAATTAGGGTTCAACGTAGTCAAAGCGATCGATCGATTATATTCGAGAATTGTTGTTGTTGAAGAGAACACTAGAAAATAAAGTTAATTGGTTAAATAATTATATTTTGAGAGTATAGATTGTTTAGTGGGCAGTTACTTTATAGTTCATTATAAAAATATAAATTATGAGGCAATCATTATTAAAAAAATTAATGTATTCAGAGAATGTATTGCTTTATTGCAATTTCCTTTAATCCTTCTTCTTGTTCTTCAAACTTGGGTTATTTTGTGGTCCATAGAAAATACTTACCCCTTCAGCAGGAATGACATACCTGCAATGAAACCAGGTTGTGCGCAGTGAAGAGAGTAATGAATTGTCATCACTCACATAAGTGTCACCCAATATCTTTTTGATGTACTTGCGTGTGACGGTGATGGCGTTATAAAATGGTACTTGACTGAACAAGTGGTGTACAACATGTGAATCGTTAATGTGATGAAGTCACCAATTAAGCATAGTTCCATAGTCACGATCGACTGCAGCGATAGCTCCTCTGACGAACGTTCATTCATCATTGCTGTAGTGAGGGATACGCAAATCTGTGTGTTGCAAATAAAATACATATACAAGCCACAGGTTAACCCACAGGTAAGGTACCACGTACCAACAAAATACATTTGCAAAACCAAACAAATGCGTAGCATATCCGAGTATACCGAACATGATTACAATGCTAATATCTGATAAAACAATATCACCTGCGTCCTATAGACGGAAAAGCGGAGATGATGGTTCAAAATGATTGGCTCGGCGATCATACTTTTGACCTGTAGCATTTCACAACAAGTATGCAGGCCATCCACCCAGAAACATTTAAGCCATATGTATAAGTGTCATCAATGGAGCTTATTGCACAATATCAATAATACGATTTTCTTGACGCGGAATGAAAACAGTGTCTTTTGTCAAATGGTTTGTGTGCTTGTGATGATTTCCATGTGTAATTCGCCAGCTGTGGTATGGATTTAGTAGAAACGAATGTAGTGTCAACCCCACAGCATGATTTATCAACTGGTAATAACTGAAATTGTGATGTCCACATTCGTGACCCATAATTCATAAAGCTGTCCAGTTAAGACCTTGTACAAACCAGTAGAGGTTTCAGGCAATCAACTTCATGCAAATCACCGATGTTGATACAAGACGTGGCATGTCGTTTTTAAAACCAGATTCTATCAAAAATAACTCGAGTGTTGAAATAAACGGCAGTATGTAATAATACATTACAGCACAGGTAATTATAGACTGAACGATATCACGAAGTACGTAAAATAAACCTCAAAAAAGCGATCGCTCAAAGTACTTTGCAGGTATTTGATCTTGAATTTCTTTTATTGTCAATGTCGAAGAAGGAACATACACGGGAACCTCACCATTACGACCGGCATGTAAAATTGGTTTAGCGTCCATCGTGAATAGATTTGCAGTATCAAAAATATATATATTTTTTGTTGTATAATTACTTTATACGTTTGAAAGAAATTAGTTAATGCTATTATGAAGTGTACGCTTTTCTTAATTAAATAACTTGATTATTAAAAACGAACAAAAACAATAAAACACAACACACACACAAAAATGAGGTAATAAATAAGTGTAATATCGTTGGCATGTTGACGAATGTTATGAACTATCATAGTATCACATAGCTGCTTTCGAAATGCTTTCATTTTGTGAATGTTTTTAAATATGAGAAGAAAATTACGTTTATCACTGAGAGGAGAAAAGTTTAATATATGTGTATTAATGAAATATGTGTCAGTTAATTATTTATATATTTGAATATATTTACATAGATATCTTTACATAATCGTTAAAAAATTAAAAAATCTATAAATAATTAACGTCAAAAGGAGTGGTGTTCTTTATTTATGTTTTCTAGTGGTCGATAAAATTTAGTTATCTTCTCATGTAAAAATAGTTGTTGACTTGTTCGTTTATAAATGCATTTATTGCCCGATTTTTCTTTACTCATAACGTTGAGTTAGAGACTAATTATTCTAAAATGCGATAAAAATTAAATATTATTTATTTTATGTATTAGAGATGATATCTTTTTATAAAAATTTAAAAATTTGTTAATTTTCAATAAGATGTAGACCCTTTCGTAAATTAAATAGCAATAAGGCAAAGTAAACGATTATTATATAAAAATCAAAAACTTAAAAATAGAAAAAAACATAGTGAAAACATGTAATAATCAGTTATTGTATTTCTGTGAAAGTACATAGATATTACTTTATTTCCAAAATTTCATATTGTACAAATTATTTCGACTTCCAAATAAAACTGAATTATTATAGCAAGAAAGAACATATTTATATTTTGCAGAAATAAGAAAAATGAAATAAATCAAAACTCTTCATTAGAAAATTGACATAAAAACAGTAATTGATTGGTATAAAATTCGTTGACATTGTAAATACGATTTTAACTGAATTGATTTTATTAAAAACTTTCATTTATTGACAAAAAGTTTATAAACTTAGCAAATTTAGTGTTGATCAACACAACAATGAATTAGCAAAAGAAATGAAAAAAAAGCCTGTGAAAAACACACAAAAAAATAGTTTACAAATCACTTTATATTACAACACATTAGATGTGTGTTTCAATAAAGAAGATAAAAAACTTGATTTGCGTATAAATTATTGAAGAGATTATCGTTTATTTTGTATTATATATATATGTATATGGTGGAAGCTTTTATCGACCTTGATAACCATAAAAACAAAAGTTAACAGAATTTTTTACAAATTTAATTTAGGTAAGTTCAATTAATTTTAATTTTTCTTCTTATTCTTCAAACTTGGGTTATTTTGCGGGCCATAGAAAATACTTACCCCTTCAGCAGGAATGACATACCTGCAATGAAACCAGGTTGTGCGCAGTGAAGAGAGTAATGAATTGTCATCACTCACATAAGTGTCACCCAATATCTTTTTGATGTACTTGCGTGTGACGGTGATGGCGTTATAAAATGGTACTTGACTGAACAAGTGGTGTACAACATGTGAATCGTTAATGTGATGAAGTCACCAATTAAGCATAGTTCCATAGTCACGATCGACTGCAGCGATAGCTCCTCTGACGAACGTTCATTCATCATTGCTGTAGTGAGGGATACGCAAATCTGTGTGTTGTAGAAACGTGATATAAACAAGTCAAGCGTTCACCCACAGGTAAGGTACCACGTACCAACAAAATACATTTGCAAAACCAAACAAATGCGTAGCATATCCGAGTATACCGAACATGATTACAATGCTAATATCTGATAAAACAATATCACCTGCGTCCTATAGACGGAAAAGCGGAGATGATGGTTCAAAATGATTGGCTCGGCGATCATACTTTTGACCTGTAGCATTTCACAACAAGTATGCAGGCCATCCACCCAGAAACATTTAAGCCATATGTATAAGTGTCATCAATGGAGCTTATTGCACAATATCAATAATACGATTTTCTTGACGCGGAATGAAAACAGTGTCTTTTGTCAAATGGTTTGTGTGCTTGTGATGATTTCCATGTGTGATTCGCCAGCTGTGAAAGGGAACGAGCAGAAATGAATGCCCGATAAGCCCGACAAAGTTGTTGACCTATCGATAACGACTGAATGCTTGATGTCCACATTCGTGACCCATAATTCATAAAGCTGTCCAGTTAAGACCTTGTACAAACCAGTAGAGGTTTCAGGCAATCAACTTCATGCAAATCACCGATGTTGATACAAGACGTGGCATGTCGTTTTTAAAACCAGATTCTATCAAAAATAACTCGAGTGTTGAAATAAACGGCAGTATGTAATAATACATTACAGCACAGGTAATTATAGACTGAACGATATCACGAAGTACGTAAAATGAACCCCAAAAAAGCGATCGCTCAAAGTACTTTGCAGGTATTTGATCTTGAATTTCTTTTATTGTCAATGTCGAAGAAGGAACATACACGGGAACCTCACCATTACGACCGGCATGTAAAATTGGTTTAGCGTCCATCGTGAATAGATTTGCAGTATCAAAAATATATATATTTTTTGTTGTATAATTACTTTATACGTTTGAAAGAAATTAGTTAATGCTATTATGAAGTGTACGCTTTTCTTAATTAAATAACTTGATTATTAAAAACGAACAAAAACAATAAAACACAACACACACACAAAAATGAGGTAATAAATAAGTGTAATATCGTTGGCATGTTGATAAATTTTATGGACTATCATACTGTAACATAAATATGTGCAGTGTGTTTAGATAATCACTTTAAAACTTTTACAAAATAAATTTTTTTCTTACAAATTGTTAGGTGACTAATAAAACAATTGTTATTTATTATTCTGTTTTTTGCGCCAAGGTCTGTAATTTAAGAAGTTTGTTGAAATGTGTGTGGCCTTTTTGAGTTGATAATGTTTCTCAAGAGCCACGCTACACAATTATCCCCTTGTTGAGAACAATAATTTATGCACAATTCCGTATAGTAGATAAGCGGTGTGAAGTTATTATCACAGTAACATGTCTTTTCTTTTTGCACTTTATATATTCTAAATCATATATCTCGTCATAAACTTATGACTTACAAAAATTTTGTAGTATAGTGCCACGTTTGAGTTTGTCCATGAATTCATGTTTCTCTTACTTAGTAAACTATTAGTTTGGTTGACTTCCATGTAAACTATTGATAATTTTATTTTATGTAGATGAATCTAACGCATTGGTGCACTCGTCAAGTAGATAAAGTCCTTTACTTTCTTAATTTTGTGCAAAGCAACGAGCAATGTTTATTCGTTACAGTTAACCTCCACTATATTAGCTGCAATCTAGTACATTGCTCACACCACACGCGCGTGCGTTGACAAAATTAAGAGCTTGTGCTTTTGATAATGCAGTGTTAACATTGTTTCGTATTAATCCTCTACACAAGTGTTATTGTTATACACTGCCTTTATTTTACATTCATGTTTTATTGGGCTCTTGCACGTATTTTAAAAATTGATCATTACCTTCTATCTATACATGAGTATTGATAGTCGCTAACGCAACGTTTGCCTAAATTGTTGAATTTTGTAAAAAACGCATCTCATTGGCCGATTGCCATGCATGACCTATGCGTCTACGCAGTTCACGAACGCTAAAGCGTTATATTGGAATATCGTTTATACAAATTGTCCCACTCACAGGTAAATAAAAACGTGTTATCAACAGTAGGATGGTGGTTTTGCCTGATCCACTGAATCCAATGATACCTAAACTACTACCTGACTACACGGTAAATGAAATGTCTGTCAACACGTTACGTTTCCGTGACGGATATCGAAATGACACATGGTCAAACGTTACTTTTCATGCACCGTTTAATGGTAAAGGTATCGTTTCATGTGATAACAATCTGTCAATATGTGGTTTGCTATGACACACTTTATCTACAATCTTCCAGTTGCTGGCATAACTATTGCAGAATGCATGTTTACTTTTTTCGACTTATACGCGATACGCGTATGGCGATATAGGGTTTCATCATGAAATTGGGACGTTACTTTCACATCAATCAAATGTTGTCGCTGAGTAGTAAATACGAGCAATTTGAGGCGCTACAGATTACACTTCATGTTTGCCCGTTACAGTGTTGTTTTAGTTTATATAAAGCCGGCTAGTTTCAACATTATGTTACCGTGAAGGATCGTGAAAGGCAATAGTGGCAATTATGGGAACGATGTTGAAACAGCTGAAGATTGCTGACATTATTTGTGTCAATAAAGTATCAGCATTTTTTTAATCTATGATGTGCTACAAATCCATATCATTATCTTCAAGTATGTCATTACTCTAAACACAGCAGGAATTGTAGCTAACTTGATGATAGCTACTAGGTTTGTAAAATTTGCTCTCACATCCATTTAGCCGAAGTTCTCGTAAATTATTGTTATTACGTTCTTGCCTTTTGCACTTTGAAGTTTTTGCTCTTTACCGTAGACTTTAATCACTGCTATTGATATGTGATGTATTACTTTGCAGCTTTTGCGAAAGAAGTTATGAGAGATTTAGCATTATTGACGTAAGCTATGATTTGCATGCTGTCATATGTTTAATGATTTAAGTGCAATTGTTACTGTCCATGTTATTAACAGATGCCAATCTGTTGCGCTAATAAAGAGAACTATTTTTTTATGAACACTAACAATCTACTTTATCTGAATTTGAATTTGAGTTTGAAGTATGTTTGTTATTTTCACTTCCATCATCTTTTGTAGCAGTTTCGTTGATAATGCACTAATTTTAAGAAAACTCACTATCTAGTAGTGCATTACAGACTTGGTATGTCAACTTGAGTGCACTTACTGGTTTTGTTGGTAGTCGTATTGTTAACTGTGGCAAATGACTGCTATCGAGAAATAACACTTTACCTTGTACTTCTTGATTTTTACGGTTATGTGCACTGTACACTTTATTTTGTTAATAGCACTACATAGAAGTATAAAGGAGCACAGCTAACCCGTAGTGGTATATACACTCGCTCTCTAATAAATCAGTTTATATTTTTTGTTAAGTATTTGAGTTAGCATAACTTTTATCAAAAATTGACGTGCGAGACTTCTTGTTTTAAATTTTAACATTCTACATTTATTACGCAATGGTGACATCATTTTGTTTATTATAATTGACATAATCACTTGCAATACGTGCACGTATTCAGCACTCTTCAATGAAAGAGTATGTGTTCTGCACCAGTCATGTTGCTGTGGTTGCAATAAAGTATGATCTTCATGTTTGTAAGTAATCTAAATTCATAATAAGTTACGACAAATACCAAGAAATATCATCTGTGCAAAACTCAATCACATACTGTAATGCGGACAGCGCGTGAAGTGGTAGCCGTCAACGTTCACTCGGTACGTAATCTTGCCGCGACAGATTTAGTAAAGTTGTCAAGGTGAGTTTGTTGTAGTAAGGAGTCAATACGACAGATGTAAACGTAACGCGTGATGACCAAACAATGTTACTTATGACGCGTAACAGAATAGACACGGCAATGAGCCTTCCTGCTTTATGCGTAACATTTTCATGTATAAATGACGCAAACGATTGCTGAAAACCGTTACTAGTTTTACCCATGTTACAGTTTGCTTGCGCATTGACTAATTATGCACCGCACAAATTTACACACTATACATCGTAATCTGGTGCTAATCTAGCAAACAACTCTCGTTGTGTACATGACAGAAAAATTACCTTAACCAATGTGCGTCAGCCACACATCTACAAAACATTGCGCGTGAAAAGTCACATAGTGTACCAGCGTGACGAGTCATGTTTCTCTTTGTCACGGGCCTTCTGAATAAGTTTCTTATCCAGTTAATGCACATATACATTGTCATTCATGTCAGACTAAATTGGTCAAGGGTACATATGCACAAGGACTTTTGCGATAGACAAGAGTATAATTACATCATCTCTCGACATTATGTGCTACAGCTATATTGATGGTAGATGTACAATAGCGCATTGTTTACGTTCATTGTCATCATCTGTATGTGTATTTATCGTTTACATTAATGTAGCACGTTCACAGTCATCGCACAGAGCATCTTCAAATACGTACAAGAAAAGCTTAACATACAAGAGCGCAGATAGACAGTTTCACACATTACAAGTAAGAAGGTACAAATAATTTGTCTATTCACGATATACCTTATGTGACGGCGACACGTCTTCATTAACCTTTTATTTGATGTGCTCTAAATATTGTTGACGCAACACACAATAAAGCTCGTACAGATAATTTAACGTTCATCCGTTCATCTCAAATATAGACATAATGACGTACACTACTACAATAGCACTTTTTCTGCTAGCATTGACATTATTAACGTAAATGGACATGATAAATTAATCATCATTAGACACGTTTTGAATTTATTGCTAAACTTTGTGTCTTTGATAAGCAACACTGTATGTTTGTAATGCTAAATGTTTAATCTGTTTAATGAGTGATTATGCATCACATTCTGCTTTATTGTATAATTCACTGTTTAGTGTGCGCAAAACTTTTGCTTCATATCAGTGTGAACCGAGCCGAGCTAGAATACCGCATCCACCACAGATTACAGCAAGACATACAAGTTTTTTATTTACAAGATGCGGCATCTACGATAAAATTAAACAGATAAAAAAAAGGTGATTATCCTGATAGCAATAAAAATAACTCAAGTTATAAAATATATTAATATAAAAATGCAGTCAAAGTAGAAAAAAAAATAGAAATGCAAAAAAGAAAAAAACAACAACTTTGACAATCAACTTCGTCATAACAAAATAGAGACGGTTGATACATAAGCTCACAATATCATTGAATGTTAAATAATTTTATTCAATAGCATACTACGCTAGTTACAGCTCGACAAAAACTCAGGCACACGCACACATATATATTAGATACGTAACAATTTTTACATATTATTGGTACAAATACTCTATTTGACGAATTTTTTTTTTTTTTTTGTTCATAAAAGATGAAGATAGACATTGTTTAACTTTTGTTTTGACTTTCACTTATTTTAAGTACAGAGAACGGCTATGATAGTGTTAGAGGTGCCTATTTTGAAAATGGTTGGAAAATATTCTATATCTTCACACATTCATATGTTGTAATTATGTCATTGACTGACACTTTGCTGTTAACGCTTTTATGTATATTAAAATCATCTTCGAAAAAAAAAAGACGCAAATAAGCTGAAATACATCAAATGTAACAACATCGTCTCGTCATTCACATTGCTCGACGTTTTCTTCAGTTTTAGCACACTTGTATGTCAGATAGTAAATTAATCCATAAAACTGAAACTATTATTTTTTTTTTTTATTTATGAGTGCTAACAATAAATAAGTGTACGCTTATCAGGTAACACACATTTCATCTGATCAATCTACCTAGCGTGTTTCATTGATAAACATTGAACCATTAGAAAAAGTTATATTACTCTATGATATTTGTAGAAAAAATGTAACAGATAAAAAAAATGCACACATGTATTGGTATGACACTTTTGGACTTGTAACTCTGACTCTAACATATTCTTGGCATAAATTACAGTATTTCATTGCAATTTTCAATTTTTTAAAAAAAAATTTTTACTTTGACATAATTGCGTACAATCAAGAAATGGGTTATTATTAATGTTTAACAAAATCGTTGATTTTCATTCTTCACAAAACAGTAATGTAAAAGAAGAGGAAATTTGATATACATCAAATACTTAAACATTTCTTGACGTTGAAAAGATGAAAAGAATATTAATAATTACACCTCATAACATCTTTTTCCTTTCAATTCATCTATAACACAAATTTTTTGCACAAAAAAAATAGTAATATGTACACAATAGTTTTTCTATGTGTAATGTTAGTTGCTAGAAATTACACATACACTATTCTATCACTTTTTATAAATTGACACACAATTAACATCTTTCCCTACATAAAAGGAAATAATCAACAAATACTTTAAAACTAATCTACACTGACATTTGAAAAAGAGAGTATATATATAAAACTATATATATTATTTTTATACAGTAAAGTGTATTTACAGTAGAGTCAAAAGTTTAACTAATTAAATCTATTTATTGCTAATAACGTAAGAAAAGTATTATAAATTATCTTGACGATTTCTCCGACCAACTTTACAAATAATTTCATCTGAAAAACTATAACAACTACCACTAACATCTATCAAATCATATAATTACAGTTATAAAAAACATTGCAAAAGAAAAAAATATTCAAGGAAATATAACTGTAAACAAAATTAATTTTTTCTTTTTTTTTTGTGATCGTTATGCTCATTGCAGTTAATAAGAATTGGTTTTTTTTTTAAAATTAAAAGAAATAATTTGTTATTGCTAGTATTTATTCATCCTATTATTTTAGAACCGGCATTTTTTTTCCCCCAAAATAAATATAATATCAGTATTGCTTTTCCTTTTTTATAATCGAAATTTTAAAAAAATTAACTATCAATTAATAATAGAATATTTGAGAATTAAATAAATTTAAATAAATACAAAGTAGTATTAAAACAATAGTAATTAAATAAAAAGACTAAAACAAAGTCGTAACAATGCTTGTTTATAACCTAAATAAACCACTGGTGTTTTGCTGGGTTGCCCACGTCGCCACCGTACTTGGTCGCAACACTCTATTAGGCTGACCTCCACGAATAGCATCGTGTGATCCACGCACTGAATGTGAGGAAGAGGCTGAAGGTGTTTTTGTCAGCTCATTGTGGGATATTACCGACAAGGAACGATGCGCTGAGTGTGCAGAATCACGTTTGCCTGATCGTTTACCGTGAGCCGATGTGGAGAGTGTTGAGCTTGCAGTTATGCGAGATGACGATGTCACTGACGTTGCTCGTTTGTGAGTTGTTGGAGGCATACGAGTGTGACTTTGTAAAACGGGTTGGCTAAGTGCGCTACTGGCAAGCACTCTATTTTTCTCATTTTGTAATAAATTATAATAATTTTTCATAGCTTACGTTACCTCGCTGTTATTAGAGTTATCAGATGGGGTAGACTTTTTAGCGTCACTTGTTTTCTTATGTTTGTGCTTAACGGTAGGTGTGACCAAAGTAGAATTCTACTTTAGCTACTGCTACTTCTACAATTATTATTATTATTATTATTATTATTATTATTATTATTACTTCTACGATGATCTTGATGTCGTAGCAGTTGTACTTGCAAATTCAGCGGAGGTTTCACTGATGCTGGCAGGAAGGGGAGTAAAATCAGTTTTATTCTCACTATCTACTTGTGCCGATTGGTCATTTGAAATTGATGCATCTCTAGCGGTAATAGTGGGCGCCATGATAAGCTGAGATGCAGCTGAGTGTGTTACTTCATCACTAACAATATCACCAGAATCTGCAGCAGAAGATGATTTGCGCTGAGAAGATTACCGGCGTTTTCGTTGTGTTTTGGCTTTGCTCACATTACTGTTAGTTGCAAGACTGGCCTCTTACACATCAACACATACATCACTTTGCTAAGTAGGCATCGTATTGTCTCTGTGCATTACCTCAGTTTAGGCTGCGGTCTGTTATTGTGCTGCATTCATCTCATCTGTGTTTGTTAACGATGCCTTCATCGGATAAAGCACGTTGCGTTTTCCTTCCTTTGTTTATTTCTACACCTTCTATGGCATTTCGTTTGTATTAGTTCCTACTGATTCACTTTCTTTTGCACCATCCATCTGAGTAAATGTTTCTGTCATATTATACGCTTTATCCTGTTGCTATTGTTTTATCTGCAACTATTTTTTCTTCTTCTATTTCTACAACTGTAGTTGACGCCGTTTTTACTCGCGTTACATTCGCCTTTGCTATCGTCGTTGTTGTATTAACTACTGCTGCTGACGGCGCTTTTGTAGTTGCTACTACTTTCTCTGTTGACGTTACAAGCGTTTTTGCTACATCATTTACTTACGTTCACGTTCGCGTTCGACTTTGGCTTCTTCTTTTATTTTATTTATCACAGCAGCTCGTTTTTCTTTAATCAATTTTAATTATTCCAGAAAACTTTTTTCTGCATTGCGTTCATTCACTACACGTTCACTTTCCTCAATCTTCTGTTTTGCATTGTTAATTGCAGCCTCACGCTTTGCTTACAACAGACTTAACATTTTGAAAAACTACTTTTCTTGCTACGAGTATGGGGTTTATTTTTGCTTCTTGTAATTTTACTGCCGCATCTTGGCTATAACTACCTTAGGTACTCTCCTTCGTTCTCTTTACGCCTTTGCAATTTCTTGTCGTTTCAATACTTCTTAACGTCTTAATTTCGCTTTTAATTCTTTTAACTTATCGGGCATATTTACCACTATTCTATTTTAGTGCTTTATTTTCTACAACTCCACCTTAGCTCTTTTCCTGTTTTACGCAAATATTCTTTGCGCAAACTTAGATTTATTGGTCTATGCCTTTTACATCTTATCTGTTTCATTATTTTGTTTTTTGAAGTCATGCTGGGCACGCACAATTGCCTGCAAGATCATACTTTCTTTTTGTTTTTGAGCGCTTGAGATCATGTTGTCAAACTGCTTTAGAGCACTCACTTGTTTAGAATTCATTATTTGCTTGCCCTTTAGCCATTTTCGCATAGTTTGTTTATAACTGGCCTGTGATACTGAT
This sequence comes from Blastocrithidia nonstop, assembly GCA_028554745.1. NCBI lineage: Eukaryota > Euglenozoa > Kinetoplastea > Trypanosomatida > Trypanosomatidae > Blastocrithidia > Blastocrithidia nonstop. The sequence continues at coordinate 373,413 of JAQOTN010000004.1, forward strand.
GTTGAGCCTTAACCACCTTGTTTACGAAGTTGCGTAGGTGTAGTTCTTCGCCGGTTTGCAGGCAGACGCCGGAGCTGTTACGCTTTCCTTCGTGTCACCCGACCTACTGCTGTCCGTAGTCGACCTCCCAAACAAATACACGAACGCAGCATAGTTTACAGCTCTAATGAATATATTTACTTCTATAATTGAAAAGAAAAAACTCGACTAATCTTTTTTGTGTAATGAACGCCCTATATTCGATCCTTCTTCTAATTACTCTCTACACCAAATATTAATGCTGCAAAACACAATTATTTTCCTGTAAAATGCACATATACACGCATACGCACAAAACAAAAGCAGCATCAATAATAAGAACAATAATTAGCATCGATAATGTTGAAAATTATTTTTTAAAAATTACATTACAGATATGGCAACAATCATATTACAACATCAAACTTGCATAGTCAAGTAAATTTGATCCATCATTATTATTATTCGTCATTGATCGCATCATTGCCTAAAATACAGTATTACAAATATTTTTAAAAAAAAGTTATAAAATGTTGCCAAGAAGCGACGACAGTATACACAACAGAACTTGTGACCTGCAACACTGCAGATATTAGCATTGTCTTTGGCTACAATTCATAAATTAATCAAAGTCAGCTAATATATTATTATTCCATAGTTATACGTGGTTGTATTTTTTTATAACGATATATCTATGCATCAGCAAACAAACTAATTTATACAAACATCTATATCTCTTACTATATGTTTTGTTATGATAATTAACACAATAATATTGATATTGTAAAATAAGGTATGATGAGAAAAAAACTGTCAGGCGTACATTAAATGCTAAATACCTTTCTTTTTGTATGTGCGCATACAGTGTAACAGATACAATTACATAAAACAATATATGGACAAAGATTGAAAAAAAAAGTTTTTATACTATTCTATGTAAATATATTACGTGCTAACACTGAAAGGAATGCCCACACTCAGTGTCAGTTCTATGATGTAACATTTATGTAACAACAAAACAAAATTTTTAACAGTTGAAGCTGACTATATTTATGATTATTTAGTAAATTTTTATTATAGTAATAAGCATATATATACTTACATACAAATATACACGTAAACACACAGAAAAAGATGTACTGTGATGACAGTTTATTGTAATTACACCCTTACACCTTTTTTAAAAAAAAAGTAATAAAAGCATATGTAAATATAACAGGAAAAACGGAAAATAAGTGGTTGTTAGATGCATTATTACAAACTTTACTTCTTTGCAGCTTTCTTGAAAAACTGGAAGCGCTACGCTATAATGTTAGGGCGTTTTGTGGCAGTCGAATTTCGCTTAATAGAGTTTACACGTGAGCCCGATTTTACTACAGTTGCCTTTCCTTGGCCTTTTCTGACGATTACACTATGGCTTTGCTTACTACTGCTTTTCTTGACATTAGCGTTTGTCTTACACTTTTAATTATTATTATCACTATTGTGTACATTTTTACTATTTGTTAGTTTAGTTGTCACTGGCTTCGTTTTTGCCTTTGCCAGTTTGCTTCGTCGTTGAGTATTTGGTGCATTAATGCTTTCATGTTATAATTTGTTATTGTGATTTTTAATTTTATCTACATGCTTTGACCTCGATGTATATTTTGTATTATCAGTTGATTTTGACAGTTTATTCTTTTGCTATTTACTACGTGCATTCTTTGATAATTTTTTACCATCATCAGTGTTACCTTCGCTTTTGTTAATGTGCTTACGCTTATTTTTAACATTTTTATTTCTGCTTCTGTGTCTGCTACTGCTGTTATTTTTTGTGCGAACTACTCGTCAAATGCCACGGCCAGATTTCGCTTCTCATAATTTTTTTTGTTATTACCGTATTCTATTTTCAAGTTACTGTCGTGCATCTCGTTAAATGCGCTTCTTCTTGCTCAAAGTACGTCTTAAACTACGGAACAGCTTTGCCTATTTCTGCTTTTGTAAATTAAATTCTTTGATGCTTTTTACGCCTGGTATCATGGGTATAATAGCACCAGGCAATGTAATTAGTTGGTTTGACTTGGCATGTGAAGAAGGCAAAGTATGACTTGACATCTTTGTTTGTTTCTTTTTACACTATTTACTAATTGCTGTATTTGAGTCATAGGTCGATATTGATGGTGCTGCTGTCGATGCTAATTGTGATGTATGTGCTGATAATAATACTGAGGAGGATTAGATAGCCTTCGCCAATGGTGTAGATGGTGAGAGATGTGTGATTATTTTTTTTCAACTACTTCGTACAGCTAATGGTCGTCATGGTGTTGACAAGGTGGTGGCCTGCGTATTAGAAAGCTGTTTATTTTGCCTTTTCTGTATCGTTGTTGTTGTACTAGCAGCCATTTTCTCACCTAGCTTCACAAAACGCGCTTTTGTACGCGTCAAAGGTAATTTACTGTTGCTGACGGACTTTGATGCAAATGATTTGGTGCGTACACGTCTTACCGTCTACCTAGCAAAACGCATCAGAGAAGGTGCGAACATCTATAAATATATGCCAAAAAAAAATAATTATTAGTTCTTTTTGAAGTTTACTAAGTTATCAAAATGTTATAACTATTATTATATTCAACACATCAACAACGCATCAAATAAAATATTAAAAGTAAAAAAAATAAATATTTTTGTCTATATGTATTGTTTGCATGTTACATAAAAACAACAGTACTTGTCATCTGAGCTACAGATATTTTTATTACAGAAACACATTTTGTATCGTTTACGTTATAAAATTAGTCAAGTCAAATAAAATAGTAAAAGAGAAATGTAAAATAGTTAAAAATATTAAATCAGTGTGAAGAAAAAGCACAGTAAAACAAAATTATTTTGTCAAGTAAACTATTGTAAATCAATTTGAATTATTACTTTTTTTACTATTGTAGTGCAGGTATTGATTGTTTAACCTAAGCACAAATACGAGCACATGTGTTGCACACAGCGTCTTTACCATGTGGGGTCTTTGTTGCCAGTCTTCTTCTTGTCATTCAGCTAAAAATGCTTTGTGCGCTTGAGGATGTTCTGAATGATGCGTTTGCAGCTGGTGCACTGCAACTTGAGCACAATCTTCTTTGTCGTCTTAGCCTTCTTGTGCAAGATAGGCTTGGTCTGGCCACCATAACCAGTTTGCTTACGATCGTAACGACGCTTACCACGGGCATACAGACGTGGTTTACCTGCTTTGTACTGCACTACCTTGAACGTCTTGTGGGCATTGCACCGTGCATCGGAGCAGTGCATCACTTTCTTCTTTGGATAGTTCACCATTGTCAGTAGGCTGTTTTGTCAATTACAATAAATAATGTTTAGTTAATATACATGAAGTAATATATGAAAACATCAATGTAAATCAAAAAAATAGCAAAGGACAAAAATAATATTGTATAATAACTAGCTCATATCATGGAATGTTAATGTTGCATTGATCTACGTGTCAAGTAATGCTTGTGCAAATATACAAATCATGATAATTTGTATGTTCAGCAATTACAGTATTAATATTATTTTCGATGAAATACCTATAATACGTATTTCATCAAAACTACACACAAAAATATACATAAATTGAAAAATAAGCAAACAACAAAACATTACAAAATAAGAAGCAAACGAAGGCTTAACAAACAGAAGGTAAAAATCTGTATGGTTTGTGTCTATTGTATATTGTATGCAAAAAAATAATAATGAACACTGCTTTCTACAAAAACAAAATATATGAAACAGAAAATTTTTAGCATTAGATTATATATGTATATATAAGTTTAGTCTTTACTGTTAATGTTCGTTGACCGAGGTGTACTCGTCATTTGCACTTGCCGCCGTCTGTTCTCGACAGTCGTAGGCGTAAAAATTGCGGTAATTTAGCAAGATAGGCAACACCGTAGCTTGATGTCCTGAACGCTCAATATCGTCAAAGGTGATGTACTACGCATGCTATGGATTAATCATGTCAACAATCTACGACAGAATAGACTGTGAGGAGATGTTCATCATTGCCCGGTCCACCAACTCCTTGGCTAACTCTTTACAAAAGCAGTGCAACGTGGTGAGGTTGATGTATGTGTGTGTGCCATCCAAGTCTAACATTTGCCAAATGTACCGCATCGCCGGTCGTGTTACGGCGTGCTCGGTGGCTACCACAAAGTTCAAATACGTTTTATAATCCATAATATGACGCGGACTAGTCTGCGGAACGTGACACTCAAACACACGCTTAATGGCAAGTTGTGTAAAGCTGTCACTGCTGTAATGTGACAATTCTTAAGGTGTTAACACCCCATCCTCGTCCACGTCTAGTGTGGTAAAGTGTTCATAAATACGTGCCATGAGTGCCATGGAGAATCAGTTATCCATGCAAAGCACATCACTGGCAATGTACTACTACGCCGCTGAGCTTCAGTAAATTTGACTACGTGGTAATTTGATCACACCATCTTGATTTTTCATGTTTGTGCTATCCGTAGTAATACTGCTATCATTCGTATTATTATTATTATTATTATTATTACCATTATCATAATCGGCTAATTGTAACTCATACACGTCTGTGAGATCGTTGCCATCGTTTTCGTAGTGAAGCACAAACGCCGTGGTGGTGTCCTCAGGGCTGGATTGCGGGTTTATTCACGTGGCACTCACCTCAACAGGGCAGCCAACTGGAAATGTAATCACCGCATCTCGTGCATCACTCTCAAACATTCGCAACAGTTATGAGAAGACCTCACTTTTCATGGTGGTGTCAATTGACAAACTCCCTACATTGCGAACATCACACATAAACATAAACTTGCGTGAGGCATGACACAAGTAGTAGGGTAGCATTCACGGTGGAATATCACGCACCAGCCGCAGGTTCGGAATCAAGTTATTAATAAACGTCTCAATATCGTCTTGTGTGAGTCCGTTCGAGAGCGGAGATGAAGTGCTAGGGGCACATGGTAGCTTGTTTCCGAGTGTGGCTCGTAACGCGTTATCACGTAAGAAGAACGGCGGCATCGCACTCGCGACGAGTTACAGCTCCACACGTAAGCGAAAGAGTAACAGACGTTTTGCCGCAAAGGCGTACAGTGGCACCGCGGGCACGGTTCCGTCCTCGTTTCGTGAAAAGGCCAAAAAGGTAGCCGGTGAGAGAAATGGGTGATTGAAGTAAATGAGTTTGCGTCGTTACTTCTCCTTCTACGTCAATTATGAACGTTTAGTGTGATTATCATATGGCGTGGTGTTAATGGTGTTACTGTCATTGCTGTTGTCATTGTCATCAGCATGCTACTACATATTGTTTCCACTTGCTGTCTCATTGAACAGAAGCTCAAACACCATTTTGTGATAGTCGTCATAGGTCAAATACATCTCGCCTCACCGCTCACTGTTGTTTTCTGTACGAGTGATGCCTGATACACTGGACGGTGCTGGACTCGATGATGAACGGGATCGATACTTGACAATGGCGTTTCACAGGTCCGCTGGGTTGGTGTTGGCGTACAGGTGAGCCATGTGAGTTGACAAGAATTATTTTTTCGCAATATACGCAGTTTGTAACGCACTTCGCTACTCGCTACTAACAACTTGTCCAAATTGCAACATTCTACAAAAAGCGTTGTTTGTTTATTATATATTGTCAACAAAAAATCAAAAAAATCAGAGAGTATTAAATTAGCTAATAACAAATTGTGTGTATATAAATACGTATGCTTATTATAAACGATAAAAATATATATGATCCAAAATATCCAAGTATAAAAAATATAAAACTACAATTAGTAGTATAAACAGTTAACTATAACAGCGGTTATTTTAAAAAAAAATAATTATAAATATAATTGTGCGTGTAAAATGAAAAAAATAAAATTGTAGTAGTAATTAAAGAGAGAACAAATGAGTATTTGTGTTGTCGTCACAGTAAAAAAAAATATGTTACGATACTCATTAATAAATTGTTAGCATTATATTTTTATCATTGATATTATTATTTTTTTTGCTTTCACTTATCGTAGTTACGTGCTGTTACCACTATGATTATGATCACCATCGTGGTCATTTATACTTTTTTTAACACTGTTAAATTCCATAAATTTTGTATTCTACCATTTTGGTTTGTTACATTCTCTACAGGTAGCACGCGTCGCGTAGTTTAGATACCCACACTTGCAGGCTCACATGTCATTGACAAACACATTGGTTCATTTATTACGCTAGCCTGAACCTGGTTTTGGCTTCAAGCAACGTTTGCATGTTATTCGTGAACCAAAGTTGACAAACCCGCACGTCCCACACGTTCAATCGTGTACGCCAAACGGTGCCATCGTTGTTACCTTTTTATCGTTTGTTATTGTGTGTTTGTGAAAAGAAAGAGATGGCAGTACAGATAATTACACTTGTTTGTTTGTCATCAAGTGTACATTTTGTTCACTCTACAATGTCTCCCTTTGGGACAGGTCATCTTGTGCCACACTAACATTAGCATCATCTAATTCGTCAAATTACATTTCATTATTACTGTCATCATAATTTTGTTATTAATTACTGCCACTTAAATGAGAAAGATCACGCTCTGTGCCACAAATAGGACAGACAAGTTTGTGCAATAGCAACGAGTTATGTGCACTACACGCAGAGCATATTCATGTTTGCTACTTTGCTACATATTACGTTAACGAATTTATCTTACGTTGATTGACTGAAAACTTTTACATGCTTAATGCTTGTGGCAAATCCGAGGGGCTAATAGCAGAAGAAGATAAAGAAGACGAAGATGAAGACGAAAGTGTGTCAGTGTTCACGTCTACAATAGTGCTGTGACGACTTCGTCCACACTGTCGACACACATCACGGTTACAAAAATTATGCATATTACACGACGCACATAATCAATCTCCAGGTAGGAAATTGTGCACCTGCACTTTATGTGAGTTTGCTTAAATGCCATGAGATTGGTTAGTATGACTTGTGTTATTAGATGTAAACTGGCTATCAGAATAGTCATAGTGCGCAGTATTTGCAAAACTTGTACGCCTACTTCTGCGTTTTCGCTCTGAGTGTGGTATACTTCACTAGGTAGGATCATTTCGTGAGCGTGTTTTGCCACACTTGATACAACGAATCCGTTTCGCAAAATTATGTGTTTTACAACTGCAGAGTCAGTCTCCGCGCTGAAACATTTTACTAGCACTACTTACTATGCCCTCACCATTATCAATGTCACTGCTATTATTGTAGTCATGAACATTAATGCTGTGTAGTTGTGCCTACGATTTTGTAATGAGTTACGAAGGTCGTATGTCGTGACTACGCGTATTGTCTGCAGCAAAACCTTTTTTATGTTTAATGTTGTTAAATGAAACGTTTACATTTTCTCTTTCCTCATCATCACTATTAACATCAACATTTTATTACTAATTGTCTTCGAATGCATCATTATGTTTATTTTAGCAAATCATGTTGTCATCATTACTATTACTATTACTTATGCTAGATGGACGTGCAGACTTGCACTGAAAGCAGTCGCCACGAAAACCGTAATTGCTAAAGCCACAATGACATGTTCAGCAGTCATCATCATCTTTATCATCACTATAAAGGTTGCTTTTACTGTTTATTAAATCAAATGATTTATTAACATTTGTAGAAATAACACTTGTCATGTGGCACCGCAACGGTGTCATCAACGGTGCACTCAACAACGTCGGCCATGATACTGAAAACATGTCATTAGCTGTTTTTGTTTTCACCATTACGCACATGCGATGAGGTATGTGTATATTGCGAAATTGCATCAAGAGCTAATTTGCATATTTGTCGCGTGCAACTCAGTTTTTGAGCTGTGAACGATTACATTGACAACGCATGTTTGATGTTGATTTGTAGTACAGAAGAAAAATAGTAAAAAAAAAGTTTGTGTAATCTTTACCTTGATTGTATATTAACACTGAACTTTTCGTAGTGTAGATAAATAGATAAAAAAGAAATAACAAATAATTGAAGACGTGCACAAAAAAACCTAATATAAACAAGTGCAAAAAATGCTATGAGTTAGTCTTTCATTGTAATATTCATATTGATAAATATCTGAAGAAACAAGTGAAACAAGTAATGAATACAATATTATAGTTTCATATTGTCTAGAGAAAAATAACATAACAAAGCGAAAAGAGAAGTTAGAAATGCAATCACAAATAACATCTCTGCTTAACAAATTTCGCTTATCAAATATAATGCCACATTGATAAAACGTTATGCGTGTTGTAAAAATATGTTTACCCAAAATCAAATAAACTTTTTTTTACATGTTATTCTTCTTTTTTTTTCCTTCGACATGTTTTAGTGTTTGAAGTGTTCGCACAAAGTAAAAAAAAATACACTAAACTTTTTCATTTATAACGTTCGCAAAAGATAAAGTGCACAAAAAAAACAAAATACTTTTTTTTTTGTTCAATAGTCCAGTCGCTTTCACAACAGTGAATGAGATGTACAATTACAGAAAAATAGTCAGCACTCAAAGTGATTTCGTTATATCGTAATTAACATGATACTTTTCATATTTATGTATTTGCGACTGAATTATTAATTTATTGCTGACATGCATACCCATCGTGAAATATACTCGTAATCATCAAAAAGAAAAGAAAGTAAATAAAAGATGCAACAAATAACCAAAACCATTTTTATTTAAAAAAAAGAAAGATCATAAAAAATAATGTGATACACTGTTTTATGATTTTATCATTCATCAAACATAATATAAAATAAACAGTTTTTTTTTCAATAAAAATTTGCTTACGTTGATAAAGTATAAAAGATATATATTTTTCTATTATTAATTGATTGTCATTATCACTATTAATTACTCTATCCCCACGCTTCATCTTCGTTTTCTTTCGCATCATTCATATCAATCAGCATGTCTTGTTCTTCTTCATCAACGTCTCCTAGTGTGTTAACGTTTACGTTATCTTCACTTCCGTTAACAATGCCTTCATTGACGTCATGATGATTGTTACTATCGTCATTGTCATTGCTATTATTATTATTGTTGTTGTTGTTGTTATCCCTCTTATCAACATTACTACTGTGCGCATTAGCCTTCTACATGTGTTGAGATGGTATTGTTGTTGATGCCTGTGGTAATGCATGTACAAGTTTGTCATTGACTGCATTTTTTTCTTGTTCTTCTTCTTTGTCTTTGTGCAATACAGCTTACTCATCTGCTACTTGTGTATTGCGATCATGTTTATGATGCTCTTATAATAACTTCTTATCGTGCTAGGCATGACGTTGCCGTTCAATTCGTTGAAGCATGTCTGTAAACAGCTATGGATGCTACTTCGGTGAGGCAATCGCATCGCGGTAACGTGGTAGTGCGTTGAGAGTCATCTTCCACTTCTGCACCACAGCTTACACCTACTAAGGACAGTATGTACGAGCATAGGCTGCTGCTTCGGCTACTTTGCCAGCATGACTGAGAATCTATACACATTACTTGTAGTGCTGCGTGCAGTGAAAACAGGTAAAGGCAATTTGTGCCTGTCCAGCCTACAGGGCACGCTCCCCCAACACCTCCATCGCCGCCGTGTCGTTTAATGAGCTGTAAATAAGCAACAATCCATCATAGTCATCACACTGCTTAAAAAATTAAATTGCCTTGTGCACATATCCGTGTTCAAGCGCCATCGCGGCAACTTACTTTCACCGCTACGGAGAAGGATCACGTTGCGTGATGCTCTATGCCACATCTAACTTGTGTAGTTGCTTCGCTAACGCAAAGCGATGATCATCTTACACACTCATCTACAGCGCCAATTCCAGCAAGCCACGTGTCTACAAGAATTAGACTAATCGGTGTCGTAGACTGAGATCGATACGCGGCAGCAGCGACGAGGCGGTGTCAAAGTCCTCTGCCACGATGGCCGTCATGTACGCCACCACGTCCCCTTGGAAACTGTAACTCGTAATTTTACGCTCCTTATCAATGAAGAAGACACGATTCTACTTGGCAAGATAACCCAGCAGGAATTGGTTACTGCTCAGCACCGCCAAATTGTGAATCTCACCGGCAATGTAGTAGTTTAATCGATTTCCTTGATCGACAAAGAGTAGGCAATCACTGACCCACGTCATCGCACGCGCACGTTCATTGACCTCGTCAAGTAACTCAAACGCAAATTACAATCCATCACTGCCGATTTGACCATACTGAGCCATGTACTCACTTACCTCGTGTTGGTGATAGCGTAAAACGTAGATGCTATTCTACGTAGACAGTGCCACCAAATCACCATTACCGTTTCACTCAATGCCTTGAACACGATTGGCGATTCGACGCACCGCGTTTAGAGTTTACCAGTCGTAGAAAATAACATCATTGCTTGTCTGTAACGCAAACAATGGTCCAGGAAAGATGCCTTAGGCCACATCATTTAGCGCCAACGCGGTGCTTTCCTTGAAATCGCTAAACACACGTAGCAGTGTGCCATGTTCTAGGACGGCATAACTACCTTTACCAGGACCCCACGCAAACCCAATACACGAACCATACGCCTTTGGTCGTAGAGTTAACATGGATAAGATGGAGTAGTCGTTGGCACCTAATATCGTACGATACTGTCCACCAGGTGCGTTTATGATGGCACGTGGGATGGACTACACCCCACCAAGGTCTTTGCATGTAACGTTAATCACTTCACCGTCTGGAATCGCAGAGGCGATATTTTTAATGTCCATTCGGGTCATTTCATTGCCCTTAGCAATCAACACACGACCATTGCTATCCATCGCAAACACCGGTTTGTCATCGCCTACCTGGTAGACAATCACACCTCGATCACAGCCCATGGCCAAGTAGTTGCTAAAACGTCGTGTGGCGAGTGATCAGGCTCGCTCCATCGCACTGTGGTCTAAGTTGTGCAGCAGACGAAACGTGTCACTGGAGATGACTTTTAAGAAATCGTCTTAGGAGGCGGTAAAGATGAGTGGCTGGTCAGGATGAAAAAGCACCGAGGTGATGTTTTATGTGTGAAACTTAAACACCTGAAGACAGGCCTTGGTCTGGTAATCTCACAACCGCACCGTCTGGTCATCGGACCCACTTAGCAGGTACGGTTTATCGCCTCGTGGGTAGTACTCCACACAGGTCACCCCATCCTAATGCCCTTCAAGCTGGAAATTTGCAGTTGGGGTTTGAATGTTTCAGATACGAATTGTGCCATCTAATGAGGCACTCGCAAACATCGACGAGTCTCGTGGGTTAAATTTAACATCCATGCAGTAGTGACCGTGACCTTGGTAGGTCATTTGCAACGTCCAGCCCTGGTTTCAATCCCAACGCTTGATGAGTGTGTCATCGGAGCTGGTCAGCACAATAGGGAACTGGTCATGTACGGCAATCGCACGAATGTAATCGTCATGTGCCTGAAAAATCTTCAGACGCTCCATGGTGTTATAGTTGTACACACGTATCTGGAAATCATCGGCACCACAGATAAACGCATTTAACCGGGCGATGAACTTAACACACCGCAACGGACAACCGGCGTTTGTCTCAAACGTCTTCATGAGTGTCTGTGTCTAATAGTTTCACATATTTACCGTGCCATTGTATAGTGCGCCAATGATAATGGGTTCCTTGGGGTGCATGTCTACCATCTTTACCCGATCGCAGCTGGCGGTATACAGGGCCACAGGACGTGTGTTTTGTGATCACATGACGAACTAGAAAAATTTGTATTTGTGAAATATCAAGACTGAGTTCAAGTTTACTTTCTTGATGTCGTACTTTTTTATGTATATATGAATGTTTTATTATTGATAACAAGTACTATTGTATGCTTATAAGTTTTCGCTTGAGACCTTTACTTTCCGCAATATGATAAAATAAAACTTCTTAGGTAAAATAATACTGAAAATATTTACGTAACAGTTAGCAATCACTAAATTTGCGAAATTTGAAAGTGACAATACTAACAAAAAATATGTTGAAACACTTTCATCAATCTAATCATAATATATATATATTAATTTTCCGAGTTGCAATAAGAACGCAATTATCTATAATGACGCGCACATGTATCTATATAAGACGCAAAGCATTCACACGCACAACAACAAAAAAATAGTTTTATATAGTCAATATCATAAAAATTAGGATCAAGAAGATAAACTATGCAAAAGAAAATAAATAATAATATTAACTTTATTTTGTATTATAGTAAATTTATAACTAAGGCAACGTTTACGCGTACCAACCAAGTATTACCATCACTGCAACACCTACTCATATTGCAACTATCATAGAAGTTTGACGCAAACGAGGTCGCTTTGCTGCAAAGACGCTCTTTATCATGTCACGTGGGAAATCAACAAACAGCAAACTCACTCCAATGTACAACAACACACCCGCACAAAGCGCATTGAGTACACCTTGCACTCGTAAATATAGTGTTCTTTATGTATTCATCGCATTTTGTGTCATCGCCCACACTGCAATAACGGCACCAAGAGGAGCCGATAACGTGAAAACTAACACCAGTGCTGCCTCCAATGAAAGTGCAAAGGAAGCTTAGACCAGACTAGCCCCAATGGCAATACCTTCAAAGAACTGATGCAGTACAATTGCGATGGTCAGTGTGCATAACTCCTCATCCGGGCATACACCTACCGCCAAGCCCACAAAGATGCTGTGAATTGATGCACCACACTCAAAGAAAATGATGGAGAGCACACGCTTTGCATGCTCGACTTGTAAAGTGTTATCATTGATGAGAGCACACGCAGAGTCATCGCTGTGTGCAGATGAATGAGGCGTTGTCGCTGCTGATGAGATGGGAGCATTGCTGATATCCATAAAGTGGGAATGAGCATGATGATGTTGATGAGAATGTGTATTGTGTTGTTGATGATGATGATGATATTGATGATCACCGCTAGGTATGGTAGAAGTATGCTGAGATCGACTACGAATTTGTTGTGCAGTAGAGAGCAACTGCGCACGTGAATTGTTGTTATCTTCGTTAATGTCTACCTAATCATTTTCACTGTGTCCTGTGTGTGACGCACCATGTAGCTCTTACCCTTGCGCGTGGAGTGAACAAATCAGTTCTGTGGTGTAGACCGCACAAAATGCAATTGCACACAATGCATACGCTAGTGGCGCACCATGTTCATGCAGCCATTCCCCTGCACATGGATGCGTGAGGGCTTCGTTTGCCGGTTATAACATGTGTACAAGGGCCACGACAAGTACTACACCAATTGCCACACATTTGCCCAGTGTGTATACAAATTACATTTGCCGTAGACGAGCATTGTACTTGCTTACAATGGGTAGCAGTGAGCCACACAACGATCCAAGTAAAACTAACATGGTAGCAAGGACATGCTTGCTACTTGTATAGTTGCTAAGTTACGTGTTAGCGTCACACCCTACACCAGATGAGTTTTCAAGCAGCATTATTCGAATTCTAAATATTTAATGTAAGATATTATAACCGGATTTTTTAAATAAAAAACTAAACACTTTCTATCAAATGCAAGAAAACAAACAAACAATCCGAATATAAATATGCTGCAAAGCATAATTAATACACTACAGAAAATACATTGACAATATTATTACGCTTAATGCATTTACGTTTTCAGCATCACTTTTTATATTTTTCAAACAGCGTTACCCTTAATAGTTACGTTAAATTTAACATCTCTATTAAAAAAACAGCAAATACTCTTTAGCAATCACAAGTTAAATTAAACATATTAGTTACTATTTTTGCGTTATACATCTCCTCATACGTACTTGCGTTTGTATTTTTGCTCAATATACTAACATTTACCATTTTTTATAACAAATATATATATATTATATGTTATAAGTTTCCTACTAATTACAAATGACATTTAAACCTTCTTTCAATCTGTACAAATTATGTACATGTGTATGTGTGTGCGATTAAGAAAATATAAGATTGGAAATAAAAACATTATTTTAAATCAAAATTTTGATTGTTTAAGACAGGAAAATGCTTTTTAATATTGACGTATTTGTTTACGGTAATTTAACAATGAAAATGACAGACTATCCACGTAAAAATAAATTGCGAATCGAGCGTTGCTTCTGTCCTTCTTTTTCATTTCCAGAGAGTTCAATTACATCTTGAAGCACAAGATTGAAGTGTTTATCAAACGCCACGACTGAGGCTAAGAGTGATTTGTTGAAACGGCATTGTATAAATACACGCACATTCTCTTTCATTGCCGAATCTAACACACTAAATGGTCCATCTGTGACAGAAGTGCGCAATAGTGCCTTTGTGGTCATTTGATTGTTACGATCTACTTTACTGATTTTAGCCGCAGGCTCATCATCGTCGCCTGCACCAGTGCTACGTGGTTGTTTGCGATCTAACTTTGACATTGTTATGTGCACTGTTCACTTTCTTACTTTTATGCAATTTGCTTTTTTCTTTTCCCTGTTAACGAAAAAAGGTGGTAGAAATGAGTAAATATGAGTATATTTATATACCAATATAAACACACAGACAAAAATCAACTATCTAATGCACAATTAATTGGGTTTTAATAAAGAAAAGAAAGGCAAAAAAATGGGTATCAGCAAAATACACATATTAGTGGGTGTGATAAATATTACTGCATAAATAACAATTTCATCGTCATAACTAGATAATAAATATTTAAATCAAAAAGTATGAGACAGCTTTGTAAATTATATTGTACAGCAAGTTGTATTACATAAAAGCACCATTGATGTACGTGTGTTCTCGTAGTAAGAAAAGGAAAAAATGTAAAGCGAATTGGAAAAAACGTACTCTAACATTGTCAGTCTCTATTTAATTTTATCGTTAATCGCAAACAATATGTTTAAATAAAAAAGGAGAATAATAGTGTAGTAAAAAACAAACAAACGCAAATTAAAATTGTAAAGTAAAACGAATCACACACATAGTTATTCAAACTTTTAAATCAGTATATATTTAATGTCAAAACAATTTATTAACAACTTTTATTATTTTTTTTACGTTATTCCTTAGTTAATACTGCTTGATGCATTTTGATTTTGAAAGTAGTAATAATTATTATCATTACGAACACTATTGTGGTTATTCGTGTTATTCACATTGGCATCGGCTAATTGCTCTTCATTTCCTGCGTTAGTTGCAAACGCCTCAATACCATTCTCTTCTTCATTGTTTACATTACTCTCTGCCAGTGCAGTGTTTGTCACGTTGTACTCACTGTCATTTGCATACCCATGAGCCGCCGCACTCGCCGCCTTTTGCTTGTCAAACTCAACCGACAGCTGTGAGAGTGATAACGGAGGTACATTGCCTGCAGGAATGGTGACTATTGCCGAGGTGTTATTCGTTCTTTCATCACCACCATTGTTATTGATAACATTATCACTTTCGTTCATTTGTGCATTATTGATCACATTCATTTACGTACCACTTACATCGTAGTAATTGCCATATTCATCCATAACTCATTGCTGCTGTTGTTGCTATAGCGGCAGCTCTACCCCTGGTGGGAGACCAGGGTCCACGTTATCACCAAAGTTCTGCATCAGCCTCTGCTCATCGGTGATAATCAATAGACGTTCTTCTTTCTTCGCCATGTACCGACCACGGTATCAGGTGTAGCGAAACAAGATGAGTGAAAGTGGAATTACCGCCAGTAACGCAAAGGCCCACGTCCCGGTAGCCATCGAACACTGCAACACACTCTCACCCACGTTGGTGTACTCGTTTACGTCAAACAAGGTGACGGTTAAGTTGCGATGACGCATTCGAACTTGACTGGCACTTACTCCGGCACTACTATTCCCATTTCATGGGGTAGTACTGCGAAGTGAGAGTAAGAACGAGGCACGTACGTCATCTACGTATCGAACCACCACCTACAGTGCATTTCGTGCATTGGTAATGTTCACCAACGTGTCTCCGTCTTCATCGGCGATGCCTGGGGTGACGGTGATGCCCACCTTTGTGCAATCCACACCGGTATAACAGATACGACTAGTGAAATACGACAGTGTATTACCTATCGGGTTACGAATATAAATGGTGGTAATGGGTACTTCGTTGACATCACAAATAGGCAAGAAGGCGTCTACGCCTTGTCCTCGGCATGGCATTGTATGGGTGGCATGTACAAACGTTAGCGTGGACAGCGTTGTTTGCAACTTTGCCGCGGATGCCGTTTGCAGTGTGGTGATTGGTGGACCACTGGTGTAGTTGCGCCATGATTGAAACGTGCGATAGACACGCGCAGAGGCGTTTGTTTAGAAAGTTTGCACAGACACATGCAGTGCAATTTGTAAATCATCGATGCGTGTGAGGAAACTGTTACAGTACAATACATAGCTACCCAGTAAATCACACATCGTACTATTTGCTACCTAATTAAGTGGTGCGAGTGCGCTGGTAGAGTTTGGCCACCCAATCACTGCATTGCTGAATGACATGTTTAGTGTTTGAACAGTAACGATTGGAAGTGCAGTGGTGGTGCTTTGTGCACCTGCACATATAACACATTCGTTGACAATTAATAAGGACAATACCATCATTATTGACAGTAGCACCCTTGCTATCGATGGCGATAATGATGATGATGGTGACGAAGAAAAAAAATTCTGTCGTGGCAAATATCATTTGCCCAACAAGCTATTTCCTCGAATGAACATTATTTTTGTTTACTGAACTACTTTTGTTTAAAAAAAAAATAATAACAGCAATAAAATATAATACAATCAATAATTACTAGAAGAGAGGGGAATAAAAAAAGAAAAAGAGAATATTATTAGTAAAAGTTAGTGTTAACAAACACAGTTCAGATGCGTCAAAACAATAACAACATATGGATCATTGAATTAATTTATCAGAAAAAAAGTAATGTTGTAAGTAATGACATCAAATTAATCAATATAAAATATGTAGTAATGATAGTAATTACATCTATTTACAAATATACACAAAAGATAACAAATAATAATTATATAACTTGAGTTAGTATTTACATAAACCGTTATATTCAAGGAAAAAAATTATAAGACAAACTAAAAGACATACTCAAAAAAATTGATGTGCACACTTATACAATTGTTTACATGTATTCGTATTTTAGTTGTTGTTGTTGTTAATGATTACTTGAGCGTACATACGGCAACGCGGGTAAACTCTACACCTGTTATTTGTTTAGCTCCTAGGCAAAATATTTCATACTAGATTCATGCAGACCACGTGTACTTAAACTCTGTTCCTTCAGCAACAATGGTGAGTGAGAGGTAGAACGTAATTGTGGTGACGATCGATTTGGTGGAGGAGGTGGTGAAACTTTGGCTGTAACAAATTATGGTCGTAGTGTCATTCT
Source organism: Blastocrithidia nonstop (assembly GCA_028554745.1). Classification (NCBI taxonomy): domain Eukaryota; phylum Euglenozoa; class Kinetoplastea; order Trypanosomatida; family Trypanosomatidae; genus Blastocrithidia; species Blastocrithidia nonstop. The sequence continues at coordinate 390,840 of JAQOTN010000004.1, forward strand.
TTCTGGTGATTTCTTGTCCGGGTGAAGAAGACGATACAGCTGTCCTTCATTTACACTATTATTATTACTATTATTAGTATTATTATTACCAATGTGATCATTACGAAATCGATTGCCTTGTGTATTTACTGATGACGTGTGATATGGTAAGAATAGTGCACCATGATATGAATTAAGTATATAATTGTTGTTGTTAATACTATTACTATTTGTATAAATATTATTTTTGTTTCCTTGTTTCATTTCAGTCATAGTAGATAAATCTGACGTTTTACTTAGTTCAAGTGCACTACACTGACGCTATGCCAGCAGTGCTTTAACAATCTTACGCAACTCATTACGCTCCGCCTCAAAGTAAGCTACTCGTTCCTACAAATTAACACATCGATCGTTTAGTTGCCGAGAGAGTTAACTTACCGCGACTGAGTCGGCTTTAATAGGCATCATGAGACTATCCGCCTTTGTACCAATACTTGTCACATACTCATCCCGGGTGACGTAGTTAGACTAAATCGTCTTTAATCGATCGGCAAAATTGCGCATGAGTTCATTAGCCTTGTTATCTTGTGTGTTGTTGATCATGGCAAGAACGTGTTGCGGTGTCACGCAGTCGTTGATGTTTTGTTTGAGATTTGAAATCGTCTCACCGACGTCGCGTGATTGTATTTACGAGTTGTGTGCAAGACGCAAACTGAGATCACGCAGTAAAATACGACGAAATGCTAACAAGAGCGGTGAACGTGCGAGAAACGTCTCAACCTACTCTGGTGAGGGTAGATTAATTTAGGCATGTGCGAGTTATCTTTGCCTTTGTTATTGTGCAAACTAATTTGGCACTGTTACATCATCACCACCATTTGCATTTATGCCACCATATACCTTCTTGTTAAGGGTTATGCCTTCATCATTGATGCTGTTGATATTATCTGCATTAAATTCAATATTGGTTTTGGTGCCTGCAGTAGTCGTAGCAAAAGACTAGTCGTGTATATCAAACATGTTAAATGTACCAAGTCACTGAGAAAGCTTGTTAAAGTCATGCTGAAAACGGCTCATACGTTCGTTCGACTGGGCTACATTAGCGTACAGCTGTGCATGTAGACGTTTGGTTTACTAGTTTACTTACGTACTCTTGATGAGCGCTTTGCGCAGCTATCGGTTTTCATTCATAAGTTACTTCGCAACCATCATCATTCCTTCAAACGTGTCTACAGACTAAACCTGATGTAGATCTGTTGTAGTGTCTTCACTGTTAATCTTGTTATTATTATTATTCAGTTTGTCAGATGCTTGTAAAAATCACGCACTAACACCACTCTATTGATTATCGCTTTTAGTACTACTGTTAGTGTCATTGCGAGTGTTATCTTACGCATTACAAATTACCTTATCTTTCACATTATCATTATTTTTACATTCACTGTAATCGATTTCAATGCTACTGTTATTATTATTATCCGTCATACCATGATGAAACTGTTTAAGCACACTTGATGTATCTGTAATAACACCTTTCATCTCAGCGATTGCTCGTTAACCAAGATATCGTTTCATCTGGTTGACACTGACAAAGGCGGCAGTTACTTCCTCTCTAGAGGTGTTTATTTGTTTTTTTAACTATGTCAGATCAAGTTGTAATTTCTGATTGAGATTATGCAAGTAAATCTACAATCCAGCAGTGTTTAGTAGCATCGGAGGCAAAGACACGTACGAATTATTGCCACTACCAAATTTATGACCGCAATTTTACTAATTGCTACCAAACATTGTGCTACTTGTTATTTTATCAAAACAAAAATGTTTTCCGGCCAGCGAAAAAAGTAAACGTGCAAAAAAAAATTACTGATAGAAGAAATAAGAGTTGAAGGTGCTTTAACTTAAGAAAGTGTACAGAAAAAGTCAAAAACACATTAAATAAACAAAAACAAAGTGTACAAATTTTGACTCTAAACAATATCGTTAGTCGTAAAGTTTTGTAATTTATATTTATGAATATTATTACGTTATTGTAAAGAAATATTATCAATAAAATGTATAAAGGTTTGGGCAGTAAAAGTATTGCGCCGACCTTCATTGTGTTAATGTTAATTTTATTAAGAAAAAAAAAAGTTAGTTAATTAATTAATTATTGTTTGTGATGTGAAAGGAAGGAAAGAAAAAGTAATTAATTAGTTATCAATTTGCAGAGATTAGTGTAGTTTACCTACTCTACGTGTTTTCTCTTGCTGATAAGCTACCATCTCTTCACGAACAATTTGTGTATAGTCCTCACTTCGTGGTAATAAGATGCGACGCACAGCTCGCATCGTGTCTATACCTGTTGGGGTGGCCGCATAACTGTACCGTTACTTGTCATCGGCTGAGAGGACGTTCTGTAATCATATTTTTCTATTTTGTACATTATCACCATCATCTTTATTTTCCTTCATTGCTCTTTCGTTCTTTTCACTGTTTATACTAGTAAAACTCTTAATGTCGCTAACACTATCATTTTTACTATTCATTTCAGATTGCATAGATCGACGCATCACATTGTTTTCTGTACGTACAAGGCGATTACAAAGTGTTTGAATGGCCTGCGTTGTGAAGCGTGATCATTGCCACGCTGAATGTTTGACACGATGTGCAAAAGAGTTTTATTTATCGTGTTAATTAATCATATATTGACGTAATCGTTTAAATTCATATGATGTCTTTGCTTGTTCTTCTTTTGACTTGTGCAGTTCATCACGTGAGGTGTCCATTGGGTGTGGGCGGGTATCGTCAAGGAGGTCGTGTATTGTCATTACTGGCTGAGAAGGTTGTGAGAGTCATTGCCAGATGGAGGCAGACGATTTACTGCTGCTTTAACTCACATCGTTCTTGTGAGTGGTATCATTATCGCTAGCTGTGCGGTGACGTTTTGCCGTTACTTTTTTGTTTCTTTACTGTTTTTCTGCCGCTGTCTTGGCTAATTGTTCTTCTCGCTCACAGCGATACTTTTCACGCTTCATCGCGTCTATTACCGGTTTGAAATCAGGTCGGTTGGACTTGAGTTCATGGATGGCATGACGTAAATCTTTTTCTCGTACATGTTCGAGTTATCTCAATTCACCTTCAATGACGTCAACAAAATCATCATATTGATTGGCCAACAACTGCAGTACCGAGTAGTTGTACACAATTTATGTAAACAAAAATAACGTTATTAATTGTAAGGCTATAGTAGCATATCGGTACAAATTATCTATACTTTATCATCGTTGAAATGTGCTAATGAGCTGCTTCATTTTGCGAACATTGCGTTCGAACTCTTCTCTTGTGTTTCCATATAAGTGAGCATCTTTGGCAAAGTCAAGGTCTATGAGCAGTGGGTGCTCGTGTTTGTTAAACGTGGTCCCACTCATACTTCGAACTAACTGTTGCTGTTGTCGAAATCGTTCCATGCGAAGTGCTCTACCTTAAAGTGGTTTGCCACTCGAATCGGTTAACGTAATTGGATTACCATGTTCATCAAAGGAGCTAAACAAACTCATTTTACCTGCAAAGGTATCACTCAATTGAATAGAAGTCAAAGACGAGGGCAACATTTGTTTTTTCTACATCCCTCTGGGTGACTTTTAGCTTTGTTACTACTTTTGTTACTACAACCCTCACTCGTCATGTACCGCCTGTTGAAACTGCTGTTTCTACTTTTACTTTTGCTGTAATGACATTTACGAGGACACCCCGTCACGCGGTCGCAGATAACTTAGACGTTTATCATCTAACATACCGAATCCTGCACCCAGTGCATCAACTTTGGCACTGTCCGTGCTGTGAGGTGAGACGGTACGCATGCGATACTCGTTGGTAGATGTCATGTACTCATCAAATTCTGTTTTCTATTTGGTTTTGCATGGTAAGTTGATAACTTGAACTCCACCTGCAATTTACTAGATATGTACACCGTGTTACTCTAGATAACTATCATCACGTAATCCTTTACGGAGTAACAACTCTTTCCTGCTTATAATATTACTTTTATCATCGTTAGTATCATTTAACAATAAGAATTATGTATTAGCATTATGTTTATGTGCAACTTCATTCGTTTATCTTGCTTTGCTAACATAATTGCCATTCTTAGAGAGATTAGTATTTTTTTAATTGTCAACAACAGTGTTAGCGTCTTGTGTAAGCGTTGTTATTGTTGTTGTTAACGTTGAGAACTTACTTCATGACAATTTGTGGAACACAGAGGGCAATCTGAAAGATCGAGTTTGTGTGCTACCCTAAAACGTTACGAGTGTCAACGCCACTCTACGTGATTGACGTCACATTCTAAAGCGCTAATTAATATAGTTCGTTTTCTTGGAAAAAAAAACTTCTTTATTTTCATTGATTATTGAAACAAAAAAAAGAAGAAAGGAAATATAAACATGTTCAAGAGTTGTATCATTACATGTGTTGTTTTTTATTCAGACATATATTTGATCAATAATGTAATGCAACGCAACACAGGTACATATTTAGAGAGCGTGATTAGGGCAAAATCAATAAATGACAGAATAAGTTTATCAACAGTAAGTTTGCATAAAAGTGTCTTTTTTATACAGATGCCAAAAGCACTATATAATATTTGCACTAAATTACAACAAAGCATAAAACATAGAAAAAAAAAAGCAATTAAATAAATAATGGAAGAAAATAATAAATTTAGTGATTGTTTTACATTACCTTATGCTCTGCGAGCTCCTTACGACGACTTTTCAGCCGCAGACTTGGACTCGTACTTCCAGGTTGGGGGCAGTTGCTTGACACGGCGGTAATAGCGTGCTAAACGGTGAATACGTGATTCGACGAGGATGAGGCGGTATTTGGTATCACGATCCTTTTTGTGGTGCTCCAAGTGCTTTCGCATCTGCGTCGCACGACGTGTGAGACAGTACAGGTCTTCTGGAATCTCAGGAGCCATGCCCTTGTGCTTCAAGATGCGTAAAATTTTACGACCAGTGATGTTCTTCACCTGTGCAATACCCATTGAATCACGTAATTGCATTCCGATTCCACTGGGTGTCATACCTTTCTTGGACAGCTTACACACCATCTCCACCACCTCACGACTCGTCTTGGTCAACCACGATGGTGGGGCACGACGGTATGGGAGGGCAGAGGAGGACTTGCCGTGTCCGTTGCCATGCATGCGAACCATTGTTGTCTTTTTGTTGTGTGTTCTGTGTATAATATGTAAAGTCTATAAAAACCAGTAGGCAAATTGCCTGAAATGTACAAAACATACAAAGAAAAAATCATGACAACAAAGCAAATTTAGTAATATGAATAAAAAATACAATATTTATCGTCATAGCAAGACAGCTACATTACATATCATCAAGATTAAACGTAAGAATGATGCAAATATTACGGTAATTTACAATTTTACACATATGGATTAATTTACATTGTGTGTGTCGTATATTTTGCAAGTCAGTCGATAATATCATGAGATGGAATGTAGCCTCAGTGCTACGGATATTAGGTGTGATGTCCATACAATACCCCTCCACAGAGCAGCGGATGAGAATTATTCGAGTTTGATGGATTACTACTGTTCTGTGCTGACACTAACAAAGGTGCACCGGACATACCATGATAACAAATATCCATTTCTGTCAATCCATGACACATACCTTGTTCATGCAACACGTTTACGCGTGTGGTGACTGCAATTTGTTTGCCCTAAATGTTCGCTAGTTATGCGAGAAGCGCATTTTTCTCATTTGCAGATAACTTATTCAGACTTGATGCGTCAAGTGTGTCAAGTTCGCCTAGTCTACCTTACACACGATAACCGGCAAATTAACACAACGTGCCCTTTTATGGTCCGCGTCTGCTCATGTGCAGTGGTGGAGAGCTACATTATAGCAGTGTTTACATGTGTACAACTTCATCATTCTTTATTTGTGTATTAACACCTTTTTTTATTCCTAATAAAGCAACATCTAAGTTAGGATGCACAGCAATGACACGTAAAGGTATAGCTGTGTTTGCCTTTGCACGATGTGTGTACTAATCTGTTAAGTAAATCTTGCAAATAACATACCGCAGCTTACGAAAGTCATTTGGTATCTTCATCTTTGACGCATCTTTTGATGCATCTCATGGTATTAGTGTGTGTTTTGCAGTCAGAAAATAAGCACTATATGGCATTGACTACGAAGATGTAGAAGTAGCAATAGTCAAAAAGTTGTTGACGGCAGTAGTGTCGCTGCACATGGGTGTAATGCGAAACGCTGTTCCGGCCATCAGTCATAGTGGCTGAGGCATTTTGGTAGGAACGTGTAAGAAACTTAGCATCGGAAAACATGTTCGCGACATTGTGTGTGTGTGTGTATGTGTGTTAGTGTGTGTGGAGAAAATAATATATCCTAAACTGATAATAATATATGTAATTTAAAGTTGTAAATAAACCACAAAGAGAAATAGTAAAATTATAAAATTAGGAGTGTGTGCAGTATTTGCAAAATAGTTAGTTTTACTTGATAACGTCACACTCACTCAATTTTTTTTTAAACATAATTTTTACTTTTTATAGATACACTTTATTACACATTATTGGCAACATTCTCATTTCTACTTTTACTATTCTAAATAAGCGGTTTGACTTTTTGTATGGTAGATTGCATATCCAGTGGTGCATCACTGGTGACATCTGGCATGTGTGAGTTGAGAAAGGCTGTGCCGTCGTAATCCATTTTCTTCAGTTTTGCCTTGTAAAATTTAGCCTTGGCCTCTGCATGATCTCACGTCTTCTGAATGTTACCCGGGTCAAAGCCGTTGTTGAAGTCAGACGCGATGGTGTCTTTATTCATCTTCTCTACTGCCTGTTTCATTCAGTAGTCGTCGAGTGGCTCACCTGCTTTCTGCTTGTGTGTCATCTCCTACATCACTTACTGTATAGCCGCTACCTTGTGCCGGTAATCTGTATAACTAAATTTCATCTGCTGCAGTTGCGACTTTGACTCCTTTACGGGTGAAATATTTGTTCTCGTTAAGTTCAGGTCGCCTCCTAGTAAACCATCACCGCGTGCCATCTGCGTAGCAGACGACAGTGCTTTTTATTCTGATAATTATTAACTTTCACTTACATCATGGTTGCTGTCTTGCAACTCTTATGAACACGCTATTCGATTTGACACAATGCTAGGTTATCTCTACTATAACATGTTAACTACTTTTTGTGCCTCAGCTTCATCTATGGCTTGTTATGCATCATGCAACTTTACGGTTGATGTTGTGTCGTTGTTTGTAGTATCACTTACAGAATTATTAACTTACAAAGACTATGACGAATGCAGTTTATTGTTAACTTTCATTTTTGCATCTAATCGTTATCGATCTTTCATTGCTTTCAGATCTTATTACAATTATTACTACAACAAACAGTGATCAACCAAGTTAGGTGTAAATTTCCAAAGCTGAATTCCTAACCGTGTATCCGTCTCGATCTATTTCACTTTCTTGTGATTTGAGTTATTAACGAATGTGTGAACGGGCTATATTATTTCACCGAACCGAAAGCCTCAGCGCAGCTCATCTGACACCACCATTAACGATCGAGCAGGTAATCACACCTGGCCATGACGTTGTGTGCTTTCATCGTCAAACTCAAACACCGTATCGGCGAGTAAATTTAAGTAAACGTAGGCTGCACCACAACTTGGGTGCTACAGGTGCATTTCATACCCAGCTTGAATATACTCTACGACACGAGCCATATCAGGCAGTGGCATATTAACTATTTTTGCTGCAATCATGTCACGAAGCAACTCTACTAGAGTAGAGGACCAACTTAGACCAGGAAGTTGGCGTGTTTCTCGTCTGCGTCAGTTTTTCACCTATACAAAGTCTTTATCATGACCATACATCTCCAAGTACGTGTGACGCACCTCACGAACATTGGCGGAAGCGTTATCCTGCATTATCACATCACCGTATTTTGCCAGCACTCGACTTAGCTCACCATAAATTCGTCCTTCTTACTCTACCGAGACAACATTACGGTAGACCTCACATCGCTACACGTTAGGTGGGAGTGATACAAACATGGCATCACGTACTCACTTTCTCGAAAAGTAATGTTGACATACACGTAGCATTACTCTCCGTTTGTTTTTGTTTATTTTGCTAGTTAAATGATAGCTATAAGTGAAAGAATTTTTTGATGAAATGTACAACCTATAAACAACGATAATATGTCTTCTTACTTGTGTAAGAAAAAAGCAAGAAATAGAAAAAAAAGGTCACTTCACTCAAAAATGACACACAAAAAAAGGTGTTCACTAAAACATTATATAATAGAAATGAAATACTATATATCACATGAGCTTGCGTAACTTTTTTTATGTGTCATACCACGTAAATAACATAGATTAGTGCACTCAATAGTGATCATGGGCAATAAGCCAAATACACACATATAAAAACAACAAGTTAATTTAGATGAAGACACTCTATTGATATAATTGCATAAGCATTATAACTCATAAACGTATGCCCCTCAGCAACGGTCTTTTTTCAGCATCACGTTTTGAAACAATTTATCAATTTCACATAATAAGTTTAGTTTTTGATGCCTTCATTGCTTTATATTGAATTGCACTTCTCACTTTTTTTTATTATCATCAAAATTATTTTTCTTTGAAGAAGTAAAGTGTGTCTAACTTCAACCCAAGAATGTTAAGTCAAAACAACGTTGCATGTAAAAAATCAAACAAGATTTATAAATATAAGTGCAGACTTTTTACCGTTAATTATGCAATATTATTTTTATGTAAAAAAAAAAAAGTAATTATTATCGTAATTATTATTGATACGCAACTTTTGCGGCTATCTCATCGGAAAGAGCATACATTTAATTGTAGAAAGTAAATTTTATTTGTATTTGTGTTACAAAAAAATATAAATACTTTATACTAATGTTTAACTATTTAGTATAGCGTGCTTCTTCACGGTTTCACTTACGTGCTACGCGTTATGACACTGCACCCACTTGAACTACGCCACATTTGGTGCACTCCCATCTACACGAAACGGTAAACGGACATAAATAAATGCATCAGTGATGTGCAACCGAAACGAGTGGTCTCGTCCACCACCACGGGTGTAGACTCGATAAGCTGGTGGCCGCGCGTTTTGCCCCGACTACACAAAGGTGTAGGCAAAGCCAAAACCTTTCTGTTACTGCAGCGATAACGCATGAGCCACCTCATGCACCGATTATGTGAAATGACGATGTTGACGAATGTTATGAATGAGACCCACCATCGCAGCAATGTAATTACGCAGAAACTCATCAATCTACTCAAATGACCGGCTCTGCTACACGACCTTGTCACGAAGTCGGTAGTAAATCTTACCATCTGAGCGGCGCTCTTCGCCAATAACTCAGTTAACCATACAGTTATTACCAACTTTTACCACACAAACAGCCTTGCTGCGTGAGTTTCGTGCAGGACGCAGTAGCAGCTACCCGATTTATTTATCACGTAGGAGCTCCATCGCGTAGGTGTTACTCACATCACGAAATAACGCATGGCGTGAGATTTTGGTAGAAAACACTCGTGCATCATTTTCCATCTGGACCGTTTTGAGTGAGTTTACACTACTCTTTGCACTAGCCTCATGAATGATGTTCGCATACGACACTGGGGTGGCTTCATAGTTGTTGGTGGCATGTCAATTTGCATACGGATCAGCAGCACTGCCTCTGTTGGGTATGCCATTATTGAGTATCTCATTAGAACTAGTCCAGTTATTGTTGTTACTACTACTACTACCACCAATATCATAATGAGTGCTATTCGCGCCAAAGGGCTACATGTCATGAGGTCGAGATCACTGTAGGAGTAGTTCACACTTGTGCCAATTACAGCGAATAACACGCCCGTTAATTAATGCACCACTTCGTACTCACTACGGAGCCAGATAACTTGCATGATCGTTTAGTAGCTTTATTTCATGCTACTCACGCTATGCAGCTCGTTTTAATCGTATTGCGTGTATGTCCTACAGGTGTCGAATATGTTCTAATAACTCAATCCGCATAGCCTCATCGTCAATGTCAATCGCATTAATAAAGGCACGTAGACCACGTGAGGTAGAGACACGAATGCCAGGCAAAACGCCTCCGCGTACACCACTTACGGTGCCAGTGATATAATCCCCTTCTTTCACAATAGACGAGTGACTTTGCAGTACGTCAAATGTAGACGAGGCAGAAGAGAAGGCTAAAGTAGAGGCGGCATGACGGGCAGCATTACCGCCTTGCTGCTGCAGCGTAGCCGCCTACTCGTTCGAGACGTAGGTTACACCAGTTAAGTGGTACATCAGTTCATGCGAGGAGAGACGGCGGTATGGCCGTCGCATAAACGTCTGCCCACAGGCCACCATTTCCTACAAGATCAATTACAGCTCACGTTCTCCTGGTAAACTCTCCCATGCCTCACACCGCTCTTCACGAATTAGCTTTAGCAGGTCTAACTGATTGGCATTCGAATCAATACGTCGTCGTCGTTCATCTTCACTCAGCTACAAAAAGGACAAGAGCGCAAGGAGTGGCAGAGACGATTAATGCGTATTGTTTAATGCTCTCTATGCTGCAAATGTGGCAATATCATATCACATTAATGGAATAAGTGTTTGATCTAGTGGGTGCCAGACATGAACAGTTTTTTATGTGAAAGAGGTAGTATACGGTTTATTGTAGTGAAGAGGTAACTATTCTAGACCTGATGAATGCGTTTGGTTTGCTAGTAATGAATGGTGTTGCTGTGATAACATCCCTAATGAAGATGATGGTGATGATGATAGTGTTGAAAGAGTACAGGAAACACGTAATGAGGCTGTTGCATTGTTTGCCACCACACTACCGAACATTGTCTAGAGTCGGGCAAACACCTCTGCTCTACTGGATGGCATCGACTTGGTAAACTGATCGTGTAGCACTCGTGCCTTTGATGGGCCTAGACCGGAGACAAACTGTAACATACATACACTATTTGGTTTATGAACGACATCGTCTAACCAGAACCCAATCGCCGTCACTCACAGACTCATCTCTCACTCTAATCTACTGTACAGTGTATCACTCATCTCAAGTCCACTGGCGTTGTTGCCTTTGTTACTAGTTGCTGGTGATGTTGTCTGTGTGCTGCTTGGCTGCATCAGGCTAGCAAGAAATTTTGAACTTCATGCGGCAGAGCCCGATACACCACCACCACCACCAATGCCACCACTAAGACACATTTGTAATGCGGTTCGTTTGTTATCAAAGAGGGCACAAATAATCTGCAGTGGGTCCTGCACATACCGAGCAACGGCCCAGCTCATCCGCATCGCCGCATCCATGTTAGCCGACTCTACCTCCGCGTAATGGGTGGAGATGTAAAAACGAGCCACCTCACACGAACTTCACACCATTGGAATTTCCACCCCCATCACCACCTGTGCCCGTTACTGCACAAACTGACGCATAGCTCGGATCAGCAATAACGATTGCATGCTTGAGGCGGCCACCGCGATGACCGATGGAGAGCACTGTAGGAATAACTTTTACAGTGTGCTACTCTGCAGTAACGCGGTTGCTCTGCCGCTGGAGGAGTTCATCGCACAGTCTAACCATCGTGTAGAGGCTAACAACTGGCCATGTTCGTCAATAAAACAGAACGAAGTCATGCCATTTTAGCCACGATAACACGCACACACACGCGCCATTTGACGTGGATTGACATGTGTAGATTGTGAAATTACATTTTTTGCAGCATATTAATCATCATTATTATCATTATCATTATCATTATCATTATCATATCTTTGCTCTTCTTCCTTGTGCTATTCATAATGATCACCATTGTTATCGTCCTCATGGTATTAGTGTTGTTAAACCTACATAGTAGTGTTCTGTTGTCGTTTGCGTAGCGGTAACGCCTCCACCACATTTCATGATGGCTACCAGGTCAACACCTCGTCTGAATACTATTACAAGCACAAATAAGTAGCCTCATAGGGACCTTAGGCACACAGTAGAGCTAATCGCTCAACACAGTCCATGTGCATGTGATAGAGTGCCTGTTGATGCAGTTATGCCTTCACTTTAGGAATCAAGCTATCAATTAGACGAATGGCTAGTGTCTACATGGCCATTTACCGTGATTGATTTCACTACTGGGCTAACTCGTTGTGGGCTCGATGCTGGTAGAGTGAGTGCAGGTTAAGTACACTACGAACCAGATGTACATCTAACACATAGTACAAGCCAATTGTGCCCTGACGTTCCATTTGCAACAGCTCCAAGTAATGTCGCGGGTACTCGACAAAGAAGCTGGCGAGTGGGTAGACGTCATCGGCTCGTTCTACCCAGCGATATGTTACGATTAAATCTCCTTCACTGCAAAAGAGGTCAATCACCTGTTTGCACAAGATGGGCAAACGCACAAACTGATCCACAATAGCCGCGTTGAAGAGGCTGATAATATCCTCACCGTACCGAACGGGTCGCAATGTGCGTCCGATTTGATTGGCCCAATCCATTAACGGAATTTGTGGCGTCATGCAAACATTCACGGCACGATTGACCAGTAAGTTTTATTGAAACTGTAAACCGGTAATGGTGTACTACTCAAAACTCTCCTACAAGCCTAATTCACGAACACGGTGAAAGGCACCACTCGTACGGCCATTGGTGAGAAACTGCGTAAACGTATGCCAGACATCGGCCTATGCAATGCTCTCAAAGACAATGCTACTCAGCAGCGTACGTTGATCCTGTACACGAGATTAGGGGCTATCGTGTAGCATGATGAGTAGCTGCTGACGTCGGTACTATAATCGATGACACAGTGCATCTAATTACAAGATGCGAACGAGCAAACGACCCAATTCCATCATACACGGTTTACGCTGGGTGTAGTCGTTTTGCGTGTTGATGCTGTTTCAGGCAAAGTCACCTTCACCAATAGACCGATTACTTCACGCACCAAAGCCAACATAGTCATCCGACAAGTACGGACGCTGTCGTCGTCCAGTTAATCGACTGTAGGCGTACGATGGAACGGCTAACGTGTGTTATGCCGACTACAGCAACGAGGAATGCTCAAGTAAAGCACGAAGTAATGGGTGTAACTCCGTCTGATGGTAGAGCATTAAATAGGCAGGCTACATAAACTAGCGTGTCATCTTATGCAGCGCAAAGCTGATGGCGGCCAGAATCGGTTCATGGGCAATCTCATGCTGAGGTCGGTTGGCAATGGCACAGATGATGGTGTTGTGCGCCAGTGGCTGCCCAGCGTTACGCAGTTGTCGTAAGATTCAGTACGCCTCATGCTCCATCGCAATGGTGTAGGTAAACCCACACGGTAGTGTCTTGGACTGTAAACGAGGTCGGTGCTCACGCTGTGCGATACGGCGAAGGCGCTATGGGAGCGTGTCCGTCGCGGCCGCCTCTTCCTACACCCCAAGGCCAAGATTTCCTAACTCTAACTCAATAGCACTCATACCTGGCACCTGCTATGATGCCATGCTGCTTTCACTGCGGCGGTGAAGAAGGCGTTATTACTCTTGTGTGTTACGTTCATCGCCCACATGGTCAACGTGCTCAGGAGCATTACTGTACTAAGATGCACGAACTCGTTCATCGTTCATGTGTGTAGACGATAACACGTCTTATTCCTTCTTCTGCCTTTCACGTTCGTGTTGAGTTCATTGTGTTTATGAATGAACAATCTACGTCGACGAGGACGCAGGAAAACGTTGTGTGACGTCGATTCAGTCAAGAAATTACTGATCTTGTGCATTCATTCCTCTTTCATCAAATTAGTCATCAAACTACTCATACTACTCATCTTCGTCATCGTACTACTAGTATTAACGATTGTTGTTTTGTTATTCATTGCCGTCTTAGGGACGAGCCTGTAACTCACGCATTTAGCGTCGGAGTTGCTCCTTATGACGTCGCTCTCGCTCACGTTCTGCCGCAGTACGGAGTTGCAGTTGTTGTTACTCTTCCTATCGAGTTTGCGCATTTTTTTCATCTTACGGGACAAACTGAAATATAACTTACATGAATGTTTAGTGCAATCGATCGGCACTGAGTGACGCGTCCGTCAAGGCAGTTACTCACATCGCACCTGCCAAGACATCTTACAATGAATTTGCTGTAATAAGTTAGTGACAGTCAGACATGTTTACAGTCTTTATATAAATGTGACTAGTTGCAGTACTGAAAAAAAAACCCCTTTAACTGAACAGAAAAATATATACTAAAAACACACACACACACACACACAAGATAAAGACAGAAATTTTTTTTTTTGCTGTACTAATTTTGTAATCCCTGCTGATTTAAATATTGATAATAAATTTTTTTATAAATATTAAATGCGGAGAAAAAAAAAGGAGTGAAGTAAGAAAAAAAAATAAGAAAAAATAAAATTTTTGTAGTTTACATTATACAGTTTTTGACAAGAAAACACTGCAAATAAAAATTTATCTGTATTATGTATTTTATAAAAGCATATTATAGCGACAAATACAGTAGTTTATGATACACTTTACATTGCAAATACAATGTTCATATCTTCACATGTACATGTTTGCAAGTATAACTTCAAAATAGATCGTAAATTATTTATAATATACTACAGATGCATACATATTTATTGTAATTGTACTTGTTGATTTGACGATGTAATAATAAAAAAGGATTATAATAGGTATGTTCTGGCAATATTATGCAAGCCAACTGACATTGCTTGTTACAAATAAACACAAGTTAAAAAAAAAAGAAAGTTTTTTCATATTAACAGAATATCACACCATTAGTCACCTGTGTGTATGTTAGTGTAACCGTTTGACGTTTCCGTGCGAACGACAGTAGAAAAAAAAGAGGAAATACTAGTAAAATTTACATGCGAAGAAGTGTAAGTATATTGTAAGTAAAGAAAATCTATTGTGTGCGTAAGTAACAACCACCACCACCACCACCACCTACTAAAGCATCAAAAGTCTCTAGATAAATAATAATAATATTAACGTACATCTTGATCTATATAAATATAAAAATGTCTAGGGAAAATCAAATTGAGAACAGTCTAAGTATTTGACTTTTATGCGTATTTAATGTAATAAGTCACTGAATGTCATCTCTAAAATAAAAAAAAATCCAGCCAGAATGATATGAGTAAACAGGTTAACAAGAGCACATCTTACCTGTCAAAAAAACAAAATTTGAAAAAAGTCTGAGTATTCTAAAGTACATACGATACTCAATGTAAAGAAATAATAATTTACAATGACAAGATAATTAAGTAATTGAATGAACAAAACGTATCTAATGTGCGACAATTGTACATATAATTATTTTTTTTTATACATTCCAGACATAATTTTAATAAAAATATATGTTTTGTAAATTGCTTACTTTTCGTTATATGAGTTATCTTTCTCTTATAAATACTTCTTATGTTTGCGCTACAATCTGTCAGGTAAAGTTTTGATGGCGTTATTTAGTTCATTTGGGAAGGACTACGCCATTTTTTGTACCTGGTCAAGCTGCTTAAGTAATTTGCTGACATGAGCAAGACGCAAGGTATGCTTTTTGGTATGTCGTTTATATTATTGTTTTTTTATTGCACTTTTCTGCAGCTCGATGTGCGACATGTGATCAACAGGAGTAAACTGCTACAACTCTTTCTCCTAAACAGTTTGTATTTATGCTACTTTCTGATCATTACTGGTGTTAAATACGTCATCTTTATTTTTTACTTTTGCGGCACTGACAGATGATTATTTTATTGGTGTAGGTGCAATATTTGTTTACTTCAGTTTACCGTCATTTGCCATGTCCATGGAGTGTGATAGAGCGTTCTACAGTCGACGGCGTGTCGATGATGCTCTAGTTATAAACTAATTCTCATCCTCGCACTTTGCACTGCCACAGTGTTCATGCAGAATTTGCATCGCGTGCTTTATTACTTTTTGTTAATGGGGTTATGCACAGAGTGTATGTACGACCTATGTTGATGTAACTTCTTCACTTTTGACTTTGTGTTTTTTAACTTTGTGAACTGCTGTAGATGCATTGTTTCTGTTAATATTTGCATTTATCTGTTCGTCATTAGTATTAACTACTTTACTCTTTGACACTGGCGCTCACTAACTCTATGATTACAATGCCGTTGTAGTTTGTTTTACTTATAATTTAACAACATATGAATTTGCCTTGTGCAAAGATGATAATTATTTGGTCTTCGTATTACTTTTTAACATTTTTTGCTACTTCTACTACTATTCCGCTGATGCTATTGCTATTTTATTCTTATTACTAGTCGGTGAAGATGACCGAGAGAGGACAGGTGAATTTACTTGTTAGGCAAAGTGTAGATCATGCAGTGCTCAGGTTAGCGGAAAGTTATATGATTGCATGGAATCACACACAAACTTTTTAAACATTTTCTTGGCTTTGACAATATTTTCTTCAGCGTGTACGTCGTTAGAGGGCGTAACAGTGTAATAGACATTTAATTTATTTTGTTTTACCGCTAATGCGGTGATGTCAATAGTGTAAGTAGGTTAATTGACGTTATCAAAAATGCCATTTGACAAGTGTGTGTACGAACGCAACGCATTTGCGGCATCTTTGATAAAGCACGCACGGAAATAATCTTTGTCATTCTCAACCACGCTACATCATCGTTGACCGGTAAATGCTTGACCAAACACAATTTTACGTAATTACATTGATTGCATTGATGGCTATTTATCTGGTTGGTAGGACTAGCAACTCACCTCAATAAATTACTTTACACTTTAGTGCGGTGCATCACTACCAACCGATTACATCTATTGCACCAATGTGTGCTTTATAACATTTTTCTTTTCTACGTTCTACGTTTGTTACTATTAGTAGTCAGCGTGCTTCAAATTACTGTATTTATCGGTCTTTGATTGCTCATCATGTAAAATTTTACTGCATATGCGTTTGTTTCCTGAACGTGCAGATGATACCTTTTTTTTCATTTGCTGATTTTGCTATTATTATTTTGATTAATAACATTATTGCTTCTCAAATTGCTAATGATTGCTTTGTAGTTTTTCACTGTTGTTGATACTAGATTACATTAGCTCTGTAGTCCTCATTTACTGCAAATTTTACAAGTGAACCGTTCATTCATCATTCACAAAATCTTCTTTTACATCGTCGTCTGTCATCGCAACCAGAGTGGCACCATAGGATAACGATGCTTGTGTAGATTTTATTCGATTTGATAAGTTTCAAGACATGGTAGGTGAAAAGCGTTAATCTCTGCTTAAATTGAATTTATGGTACACCTCTCATACACATGGAAAGTGATACTTTTTGATGTAATTTGTTATTTACGCAACCTACTAATCACACCAATCATTATCGTGTGTTTTGCGCTAACTTTGAATGTTAAATGTTAAGTTTTCATTGTTTGCAACTTGGCGCGATTGTTTTCCTCTGGATGTTTTATCTATTTTTTATTGCTACAATTTTTACAATTTTTTTAATAGTGTCTTTTGTTGACTTGAAACTTTTACATTTGCCATTCGCAGATCTTTTTTCTACAGAGCATAACGTGTATGAAGACCATCTGACCGGGCGGTGCCTCAGCCTTACACAAACTTGTACGGTAAACACTTTGTAGCGTTCATGAAATCCTAGCACAGTGCACTACTAAGCTATTATTACGCTAAATGTTAAACTGCCGGCCAGTGTGAGCCATGCAGCACACATTGCAATCATTTTATACTTTTACGGTTGTGCTTTTTGTTTGACATTGCACTGGTCTTTGGATTATTTTCTTTGTTTCTTTTGCTAACCGTTGATTGCTTCTATTTCCCTATATTTTTATTATAATTCTTCTTCTTCTTCATTTATTAGTTCTTCTTCTTCTTCTTTTTATTGCCTTTCTGCTTCTTGTTAAGTGTTTTAGAATCTTTTGTTGAATGTGCTTGTCCTGTTTTCGTTTAAGAAGAGTTGTGTAGTGGTGTCTTTTTTTATTTTGTATTGACTTTTTGTGTTGCCGTTTTGCAGGTATGTGATTTATTGTTTTCTTTACTTGTATGTGCCGATGGATTTATGTTGCCCTATAACAGTTAACTGCTTTATTGCTATGATGCATATAACTGCAACAATGAGTCAGCAGACAAGCATTATTGCAAAGAGGTTGTCGTTTATGTTTTCACTTACATTTATTACAGAAGTAATGATGCCAACAATTACGACGGTGAAGATGATGATAATGTTAACTTTGACAGTATTGACTAACTATATTATTGCAGTAATTATTAAACGTCACTAACTATGTTAACTTCATCGTCTCATACAAAGTGTGACTAATTGGTTTGTGGAGGCTAGTTCTTTGCGCAAAAGTACACCATATGCGATGAAGTATTACTCATTGAGCGTAAGTCAGATTAGTTGCTATCTGAAAACAAGGATGAGGTAGGTGCTTAAACGGGATGCAAAATTGAACAGTGTGATTACATAATATTACTACTACTACTACTACTACTACTACTATTATTCGCGACGCCGTTATCGGTTTATTTTTACTACGGTATCATTCTCACAATGTTAATAGAATGTTATGATCTATTGCTGTTAGCACGATTACTATTTTACACAAACTACCTACTTTCCCTGTGGTCTTTGCTGTATTACTTACAGCACTTTGTTTAACTACTGCTATTCAACAATTAACTTGCACTCTCGCTGTCAAAAAACTTGTGCACATCATCAATCTATGGAATTATTTTAGCTGCACGAGCAGAAGACACTAAATTCTTTTCAACTCTATCACATACACCACTACGACAATCAGGCAAGTGCTCATCGTTTGACTTACTTCTCAGATACTACAACGTTGACAACAATACTTTTTATTACTATAACTACTACAATTTTTAGTTTTGCTACATCATATTACATGATGTGTTTGTGCATGGTAGCGGTGATGGTATAGGTGCTGGTGATGGTGATATCGATTATAGCGAGCCGTTAACACGATGTGTTCTACATGTATAAGGCGATTAGATATGTGAACTGCAAGCGCGTTGTGCACTCTAATTTATGGCAATATATGTATTATTCTGTTTGCTATTTTGAGCACCATTTATGACTTGAACATCATTACTATTACTATGATTATCATTTATAGCACATTTATCGGGATTATAAATATACTACAATTTCATATTGTCGTGTATTACTCTGCGCTGTGTGGCATTTTCTCACTGTTACATGCTTGCTGGTGCAGATTACGAAGGAGAAAGAGTTGGCTCTGTCGCGGAAAGAGAATGCGAGGAGTGTGATTGTGACACTGCCTGTGCATTGTGCTTAAACTTTCCAGCGTGATGGAGTAGAAGAAAGGAACTGTTTGCGCTATTGATATGATGATGATGATTAGCATTAGTCTGAATGTTGGCAGAGAGTAGTGTATAAAACTACGAAACTACTTTGTTTAGTGTGGCATAATTATATGCATTCACCTTATCTTGCTCTTACCGCGTACATTTAATATTGTCATACTCGACCAAACACAGAAATGTAAGTGACATTGCCTGATCAGTTGTTTCTGCTGCTGACATCACATTTTCACACATTGCAAATTGCAGTGACTGCACCACACAGTCTTTTGCCCGCAACATGTACTTTGTCTACGCGGCAAAGCACTCTTTCGCAGTTGCCTCATCAATCACTACGAGAGAAAAAAGAGGTTATCAGTTAGTTGACGCAAATGAGCGGTGAAGTGTCATGTGTTTTGCAAATTCAATACTTGGCTACACACATACACGCGTCACAGGTAAGCGCGGAAGAACGTCATAACTTGTAAGTTTAAGTTATGCTTAAAGTTGTGTTAAACGTTTTACTTATTCACCGCTGACAAGCGTCAGTTTTGGTTACATACCTTGCAATGTACGCGAGTCATGTTAAATAGTAGCATTCGATTTGCAAATCTCAGTTCGCTGCTATGCTGTTTCATACTACTTCGCGAATTGTCCATATAAAGATCATGTATGCTGCATAGGACTAGCGTTAATGCTATTATTTATAATCGTTATTAGTGACTACACTTCTTGATTATATTTGCTAAAACTATCACCATCGTGAGTGGTAGAGCAAATTTGATCTTAATGTGTATCATCACAAATAGCCGTAAATTTAGCAATTAACGAAGAAGATTAGGCGGTAATGTAATTTACGTGTATTTGATTGTGATGTTTAGCCAAATTGCTTTGTACCACGTCATTCATGTCTTTCATAACAGTTTTTAACACGCTTGTCTAATTAGCTTTACATTGTTGTAAAACATTTTCCCATTGTCTACCAAAAAAAACTACCATGTGAATCTTTAAGTAAGGTTACACGCATATACATATATGCCGTGGGAGAGGTTACGTAAATTTGTGTTAATAAATACTCGTACTATATTTTTGAAGTGATGTTTGACCGTGCTATTAGTTTGATATATTAGAAGCTTATTCGGTTGCATCGGTCAATAATTTACTTGACAAATGTGGATCAGACGATATTGACGGCGAAGAAGACAAAGATTTAGATGATACGATCCGATTTGATATCTGTTTGTTGGTTTGTTTGTATTCAAGCATACCATTTTCATCTTTATTATTTTGACTACTAAGTCTGTGTGCTGTGAAATGATCCTCATGCTCATTCGCAACAATTCTCTTTATGCAGCTGTCATCACTAACATTGATGTTATTATCAAAAGTAGCAGAAATCTAATTATATAACTCATCCATCAACGGACTTCATGCCTTGAAAAAAAATTTCGTATTATCATCGTTATCGTCATCATTTGTTGTTATGCCTCATTTTGACTTTGGCAATTTAACTCTCTACTCACTATCAAACTTAATCAATGATGCAAAGTGTGTCCGTGACGTCGGGGTGCAGTACGATGATGTGTGTGATGGTGTTGATAATGCAGAGTTATTAATGTACGAGTCAATGCCATAATTTTTATTTCGCGGCGTGTGGGCATTGTCAGCGTCAACAAAATCATCATTAACGCTGGCTGCTATGGTATTTTCTATGTGTGTATGCAACTAAACGTCATTAGCACTTGCTTTATTTTTAACAATACAAGTAATTTTCATGTTATCATTGTGATTTTATTACTATCATTGCTACTAGTTTTATTGCTGCTACTTTTTTGATTACTTTTGAAACCATTTTGAAAATGCATCAATGTGAACATGGTTTGACGGTTAGGGACTACATTTTATATATTTTTTTATTGGGTACTAATTACTATTTGCATTATATTCTCTAGAATCTTTTGTTGATGTGCAAGGTGTTGATAAATCGTGTATTAACAACGGTCCATCAAGATTACATAATTACACTTTGTTTTTACTATCAACATGTTCAGTTAGTGATATGTTTTATTCGACAGTGTTTGCTTTACATTTGTTTTACTACTAGTCACGCTTCCTCAATGTATTTTCTTCATTATTTATTAATTAATTTTTTTTAAGATGATGCTTTTCTTCTGCATTTTATTTACACTCGCCCATTTCTGTGTTAGCATGACTATCAATGTTTTCACCATTATCGTTATCATCATTCTCTTCGCCATTACCTTTGACATTGTTTTCATTTTTCGTTTTTCTACGCAATGCTGTACTTTTTGTATTGTTGTTTACGTTAGAGTTTTATGGGGTGTCTATTGTCCTAGTCTACATATTATTTATTGCATTTCTATCTTACCGCAACATCACATTCTTATTACGTTAATTAACATGACATGATTAAGACGATTACGTTTATGCCAACGTTAATACCTACATTTCACATTTTTGTTACATTGGCAACTTGTTAAAAGAAAGCCAATCTTTGCAAGTTAGATTATTATGCAAGCGTCATAAGTTAGGGAATGAGTTGGAGTCAAGCAGTCGGTACACCTGTTACTTGTTTCACGTGTGTGGACACGTTACAACAAAGTGCACCACACACCTACTATCACATTCACTGCTTTGTTTAGTATCGTCCTTACGAACAATATGTTTGCTAGGCTACGTGATACTCTATTCAAATTTTTTGGCAGCAAAGCAAAAGCATTTAACTTACTGAACAGAATTAATAGTTACACCGAGAGCTGCGGCAATATCGTTTTGAGCGGCATCTTAGACAGCTCTCGCGAATTATTATACCAGACACTGTCAATAATCTCCTGCAAATTCGATTGAATGAGAAACTCTCTGTAATGATGACGACTGCCAAGGTGACAAATGTGCTGATAACTTACCGATTTTTTTACTTGTATAATTATTTTACTACTTTTAGGCACAAATCAAATGTTCAGTCACAAGATGTTGATTATCAGCAATTGTCTATTGACTTAGCTTAGCGCCATCATTTTTTTGTGATTTACAGTAAGTCTGATTTGCTTTAATGTTATCTTACTTCTACAATTGTGTATCGCTCTATGTATGAGGACTAATAGTTTTGCTTACTGCTTCGGTATGCGCAGTCGCCTTGCTGATTTTTTTTTTCTGTTTACACTTCTTTACTTATTACGATTTAGATGTGTTTTACTTGGATAGTGTGGAATGGGGTTGCACATTTTTTCTACATTTATTTGCATTTGTATTAATTTAGTTATCCTATATATTTTATGTACTTGTTTGTATTGTTTTTGGTGCATGTTATTTGCATTAATTCAGTATTTCATTTACGACAGTGTTGCTTAGTTATATATATCTGCTTGGTGAACGCTTTTTGTGTGAATGTACCGATGCCACGAGCTCATTTAAATTGATAGGTGCAAGAGGTAATCGAGTGCATGAAAGCAATGACGAAAACATGGAAGTTTAACCAGATTTGAAAAAAATTTTCTACGCCTTTTCTGTCTCAATTTATGAAATACGCGCATTTTGATGAAATACATTATGGTTATTATTTTAAGTTTGGCTTTTCACATTATATTTATGTGATGGGCGAGTAAAACCATTTATATAAGTGTTTGCTTTGTTGTTACTATTATTATTGCTATTATTATTATAATTCGTTGATTTGACATGTGAGTGAGATAAGCGTAGTGGTGGTAGTACTTTTTATGAAAAAAGATCATATGGGTGGGTGGGTGCACTGCACGTACGTGGTGGTATTTAACATGGTAAAAGTGGCGTAACCGATTGTTAAAAGTAATAATAAGGTTTACGATCAGAAATGTGATGTTGCATTTCTGCCACATGTTATTAAGACATGTGTTTACTTGTACGCAAAAACGGAGAAAGTGCAGAGTATGGAGAAGGGGTTGAACGGAAGAGACTGTCCGTTTTTGAATTAGGTTAAATTTTTTTGTGATCTAATTTGCCAACACTTTTACGTTTCTATTTTTGTAGCAATTATTATTATCTATCACTGTCCACAAATCTATTTGACGATTGTAATGATACATTGTATTATTTACGTAACCCTTTCAAAGATGCAATATGTGACTAATTATTATTTTTCTGACAATAACTGTCTTTATCTTCATTATTGCACTTGCTACTATCATATTACTTCATCTTTTCGTTTTTTGGACAATTATCTTTACACATATTTGTAATATAATTATTGAATGTTGTAGCATTATTGTTGACATTACTTGCAGATAAACGCTTATACTTTATTTATGGTATAGACAACTACAATAACGCAACTTAACAATTTACTTGCTTCAAAATATTACATTCACGCTATTAAACTCTCTTCTATACGTTATTATCATGTCGTTTTGCATACAACGTTTCTTAGCTTGCATTTTTAGACAAAGGTGAAGATTTAAGTTTACAGTAAGATTTATCTGATTGTTGCTCACGATCGATTTGACGGCAATCAGTTGTATGCTAATGATTTAATAAGCAATTATTCTTTGCAATACATTAAATAGGTAATTTTGTTCTCTCTTATTTTTCATCACACTTTTTTACTTAATATTATTTCGGGTTTTTTTACTAGCTGTGATTTTATTCATCTTCTTTACTGCCACTTACTTATTACTACCACTCATGCTCATATTTTGCACCTAAGTCAAAGTCGCGATCACAACTAACAGCACTACTACTATTATCATTGTTATCACACACTTTCACAGTTTGTTTCGTACAAATACTGCAACTCTCTTTAGCGTCGTGTGCGTATGGTACGCTAGATGCACTTTTTTCCTATCACCTTCGTTGTATTTATTATAAAAATTATCTACTCTTTTCATTATTGTGACGTTTTTGTTGTAACTATACACGATGCCGCGGACAGAGGTGACTAAACAAAATGTTGCTTGATGAAGTTAATTAACATGGAAATATTTCTAGTGAATATTATAGGTAATCAGCCTATTTTTATGGTTGTTACGCGCTTGAATGATTGCCGTTCTGATGTTTTAACATCTCAAGCCTATGACGTGGACACAAGTCATCTAAATTATACATTTAATAATTTTCTAATAAATATTTGCTGCTGTCCATTTTTATTTTAACAAAAAAAAATTATTACTCTAATATGATTTGCTACTGTTCGCTTAATATAAACTACGCCAACAACAACTTCACAGAAAAAAACACCTAATTACAATGTAACAACTTATAATGTGTAATACCTTAACACGATATGTACAAAAAAAGATGAAAAAAAAATTTAGTGAAAAAAAAGAAAAGTTAAATAGACTTATCGTGAATCAATCAACACAATGTGCTAATTGTGTAAGAATGTGACCTATGAAATTTACAGAAATAATAACTATTAAGTAAAAACCTATCTCTTCTACTTTTTTGCTGGAAATAGCTGCTGATTGAGAAAGATAAACAGAAAAGATTTCAAAAACAACAACAAAAAACACACAAAATTTAATATCGTGAAAAATAATGAAAATTAAAGGCAAACAGATTTGCATGGCATACCAATACATTTTCAAAAAAGAAATAAATAAGAAAAAGATTAAAAATTTATGATGTTTTTGTCGAGATGCACACTACTATTATAATTGATAATTTTTATACTGTGTTTACCGTCGTAAGTAAAATTTGATGCCAAAAATAGCCGTAAATTTTTTTTTTCATTTATAAGTAAAGAAGTATAGTAGCTAAATACAAAATTTTTGCCATAGAATACTTTATAACAGCCCTGATAAGATAAAATAAATTGTTAAGACAGCTTTTCCGTAAAATTTATCATTTAAAAATACATTTATACGTGAATAATGTACGATCTGATATTGATAAAAAAAGTGCCAAAAATGTAACAAAAAATGGAGCAGAAAACACAACAGAAAATAAATTTAGACTTACATTTTTTTTAATTCAAGCTGAATAAAATATGTATATATTTAAATAATAAGAAAATAACTACGTCTTTGCCTTATTATATTATGAGGTTGTTGATTCAATAAAAGTAAAAAATATGCTTTATTTCTTAATTTTTTGTTTACTTCCTCGCTGTTCTACTATATCTTCTGCGTGCAAGCTGAAGTCGTCTTACAGCGTCGTCGCTTCGACGCCCACTCGGGTTTCATGGAAACGACTAACTTCGTGTTAATTGTAAAAGCTCACGTGAAGGGGAGATACGTCTTTCATCTTCATTCTTTTCATTTGTATTTCGTAGTGAGATTTTACGAAAACTTTGCAACCGTGCTGGTGCACGCGGCGATGGCTGTGACAGCAGTGAGTTTCGTCGGGATTGTAACGACACTGCGTTAAACACAGATGCATCATAATGATGTGGTGTTAACGAAGATTATTATTACATGCTGTTTTCACTACAAACACGATGAGATGATGGGTGTCCATAGCGTCGCGGTGATACCTCTCTCGATTTTCTTCTCTCACCTTTCTTCTTCTCGCTACTGTATTTTGATCGATAAAATGAACTGGAATATGGTGACGCGAATGATGATTTTGCAGGTTGGACCGGAAGGAGACGTGCCTTGCGTAATTTTGGTTGCAAACTGCCAATCTGATTTCTACCAAGTTTTGCATTACTTTTTGCCATTAAGCTATTCACTTATCTATTCGGTGCTAACTTGACAGACAATTCAACAGGTTACACGTGCGAAATTTATAAATGTGGTAATAAATATTGAGAACTTGTGTTATGTGCAGACGGCACATGAGCAGTAATTAATGACTATGGTTGCTAGCTGTAGTTACGGTAATCATCAACGGTTCACCTGTGTCTAGCCTACCGCGTACTAAGTTGAGGGGAGAGAAATGCGACTGGTGTTGTTTTTGTAAATTGTTAACGGGTTAATGACTGATGAGCTACTTTGAGTGATCTTCGATTAATTTGCGGAAGTGAGCAGCTCCTGCGAATATTACGTGTACTTGAAGGTGCTCTTGGTGACAATTTATTTTTCTTAAATGACTTAACATACAATCTTCACAAGGCTTCATACTTACATTTCTACAATTTACTATCAATATCACATTCACTCAAAAACGGTTGACGCTATACATGTAATCCTAACACAACACCGTCATGAAATGAAATATTTGTAATTTTGATATCTTCTGGTTTAACATTTAGTGCCTTGCTAGTAATTGCCGTAAACAATGCCGTAAATTTAGAGGGATTATTATAGTACAAAGAGGACCATTGCGAACCATAAAATCCAACTCTGTGATATGACGTTAAAGGAAAAGCTTTGTTAGCACCTTCAACATTATTAAAATATAATCTTCACATTACGTCAAACGGTGCAGAAATTAATTTTTTATTGATTTCCTATAAAGTTAACTCCTGATTAGCAGCAATGTCAAATTAAATGACAATATCACCGGAAGAATTCACAGTCGTCACATTCAAAAGACCATCAACGTCAAGACATAGACATTGCCTGATATCCATTAAAAATGCCTTCAAGACTTAATTTTTGCGCTACTTAACCAAAGAGATTCATGACTTGCCTCGAAAACCCACACCATGAGGCAAGAATAAACTCTAATTGAGTGTAATTTGTGTTTCAGGTAAAGAATTGATAACAATTTACTTTCGATCAGTAAGTACTATATTCTTTGGTGACATTAAATGACTGATGTCACAACATGATGTCTTGACGAAGTGCATCTAGTACATCATCACGGTCAGCCAATTCACTTGGGTCACCTGTGTAGTGAATTCCATGGCAAGGCATGCTCTGTTCAACGGTTCCTAATTCAGGTGTGATGGTGCTTTCATATGGCTTCTCTGCCTCTGTAGGCTATTCTTCTCCTCTCAATTGCTCTTGTTCTTCTGCCTCTGTGAATGGTGCTTGTTCATTCTACGCAAGCTATCCTTCAGCAGGTGCTTTGCTCTTCTTTATCTTCTTGACTTTCTTCTTAGCTGCCTTTTCTGCTTGCTCTGGTGTAGCCAATTCACGTTCTTCGTCAACAATTGCCTCAGGCATGCTCTTCATCAATTGTGCGGTTTCAGGGAAGTCACAAGCCTACAGACAATCATTTACCTCATCAGCGGTTACATCTTCAGGGTGTTGCAATTTCACACGCACCTTGAGAGTGTCATCATCGTCAGACACATATGGCACAATTTCCTCAACGGTGGTTCCATCGGGAAGTGTGGACATGATGTCTTGACGAAGTGCATCTAGTACATCATCACGGTCAGCCAATTCACTTGGGTCACCTGTGTAGTGAATTCCATGGCAAGGCATGCTCTGTTCAACGGTTCCTAATTCAGGTGTGATGGTGCTTTCATATGGCTTCTCTGCCTCTGTAGGCTATTCTTCTCCTCTCAATTGCTCTTGTTCTTCTGCCTCTGTGAATGGTGCTTGTTCATTCTACGCAAGCTATCCTTCAGCAGGTGCTTTGCTCTTCTTTATCTTCTTGACTTTCTTCTTAGCTGCCTTTTCTGCTTGCTCTGGTGTAGCCAATTCACGTTCTTCGTCAACAATTGCCTCAGGCATGCTCTTCATCAATTGTGCGGTTTCAGGGAAGTCACAAGCCTACAGACAATCATTTACCTCATCAGCGGTTACATCTTCAGGGTGTTGCAATTTCACACGCACCTTGAGAGTGTCATCATCGTCAGACACATATGGCACAATTTCCTCAACGGTGGTTCCATCGGGAAGTGTGGACATGATGTCTTGACGAAGTGCATCTAGTACATCATCACGGTCAGCCAATTCACTTGGGTCACCTGTGTAGTGAATTCCATGGCAAGGCATGCTCTGTTCAACGGTTCCTAATTCAGGTGTGATGGTGCTTTCATATGGCTTCTCTGCCTCTGTAGGCTATTCTTCTCTTCTCAATTGCTCTTGTTCTTCTGCCTCTGTGAATGGTGCTTGTTCATTCTACGCAAGCTATCCTTCAGCAGGTGCTTTGCTCTTCTTTATCTTCTTGACTTTCTTCTTAGCTGCCTTTTCTGCTTGCTCTGGTGTAGCCAATTCACGAAAGAAGCAGAAATTCTTCGTCAACAATTGCCTCAGGCATGCTCTTCATCAATTGTGCGGTTTCAGGGAAGTCACAAGCCTACAGACAATCATTTACCTCATCAGCGGTTACATCTTCAGGGTGTTGCAATTTCACACGCACCTTGAGAGTGTCATCATCGTCAGACACATATGGCACAATTTCCTCAACGGTGGTTCCATCGGGAAGTGTGGACATGATGTCTTGACGAAGTGCATCTAGTACATCATCACGGTCAGCCAATTCACTTGGGTCACCTGTGTAGTGAATTCCATGGCAAGGCATGCTCTGTTCAACGGTTCCTAATTCAGGTGCGACGGTGCTTTCATATGGCTTCTCTGCCTCTGTAGGCTATTCTTCTCCTCTCAATTGCTCTTGTTCTTCTGCCTCTGTGAATGGTGCTTGTTCATTCTACGCAAGCTATCCTTCAGCAGGTGCTTTGCTCTTCTTTATCTTCTTGACTTTCTTCTTAGCTGCCTTTTCTGCTTGCTCTGGAGACAGCATTGTGTAGCCAATTCACGTTCTTCGTCAACAATTGCCTCAGGCATGCTCTTCATCAATTGTGCGGTTTCAGGGAAGTCACAAGCCTACAGACAATCATTTACCTCATCAGCGGTTACATCTTCAGGGTGTTGCAATTTCACACGCACCTTGAGAGTGTCATCATCGTCAGACACATATGGCACAATTTCCTCAACGGTGGTTCCATCGGGAAGTGTGGACATGATGTCTTGACGAAGTGCATCTAGTACATCATCACGGTCAGCCAATTCACTTGGGTCACCTGTGTAGTGAATTCCATGGCAAGGCATGCTCTGTTCAACGGTTCCTAATTCAGGTGTGATGGTGCTTTCATATGGCTTCTCTGCCTCTGTAGGCTATTCTTCTCCTCTCAATTGCTCTTGTTCTTCTGCCTCTGTGAATGGTGCTTGTTCATTCTACGCAAGCTATCCTTCAGCAGGTGCTTTGCTCTTCTTTATCTTCTTGACTTTCTTCTTAGCTGCAATTTACCTCATCAGCGGTTACATCTTCAGGGTGTTGCAATTTCACACGCACCTTGAGAGTGTCATCATCGTCAGACACATATGGCACAATTTCCTCAACGGTGGTTCCATCGGGAAGTGTGGACATGATGTCTTGACGAAGTGCATCTAGTACATCATCACGGTCAGCCAATTCACTTGGGTCACCTGTGTAGTGAATTCCATGGCAAGGCATGCTCTGTTCAACGGTTCCTAATTCAGGTGTGATGGTGCTTTCATATGGCTTCTCTGCCTCTGTAGGCTATTCTTCTCCTCTCAATTGCTCTTGTTCTTCTGCCTCTGTGAATGGTGCTTGTTCATTCTACGCAAGCTATCCTTCAGCAGGTGCTTTGCTCTTCTTTATCTTCTTGACTTTCTTCTTAGCTGCCTTTTCTGCTTGCTCTGGTGTAGCCAATTCACGTTCTTCGTCAACAATTGCCTCAGGCATGCTCTTCATCAATTGTGCGGTTTCAGGGAAGTCACAAGCCTACAGACAATCATTTACCTCATCAGCGGTTACATCTTCAGGGTGTTGCAATTTCACACGCACCTTGAGAGTGTCATCATCGTCAGACACATATGGCACAATTTCCTCAACGGTGGTTCCATCGGGAAGTGTGGACATGATGTCTTGACGAAGTGCATCTAGTACATCATCACGGTCAGCCAATTCACTTGGGTCACCTGTGTAGTGAATTCCATGGCAAGGCATGCTCTGTTCAACGGTTCCTAACTCAGGTGTGATGGTGCTTTCATATGGCTTCTCTGCCTCTGTAGGCTATTCTTCTCCTCTCAATTGCTCTTGTTCTTCTGCCTCTGTGAATGGTGCTTGTTCATTCTACGCAAGCTATCCTTCAGCAGGTGCTTTGCTCTTCTTTA